>OZ023205.1:44896703-45274203 GCA_963995525.1 Escarpia spicata | reverse complement strand
ATAAATAGACAGTAAACAGAGAGAACGACACGAGCGCACGTGGGTTATATATACCCACTGCCATAGCGGCTATGCTATGACTATACGCACCGCACAAATCCCAGTTTAGCTGTGTACAGCTGTAAAGGGATTACTATATCAAGCATCAGTATCACTACGAGACTGTTTGATACTAATGAGTATGACTATGTTTTCTTCCATTAATGAAAATGTTAATATAGACCATCGGTCAAGCAGTTTACGATATTGTCATGTGGGTTTGAAGAATGAGACTACCGCTTAGTGAGTCCATGACATATTGTATCCATTTCCCTGTGTGGGGTCTTTTACTTCCCCTGGCATAGACACCAGATAGAATTAGAAGGGACCAAGGGCTTGTACTGTCTCTTCCAAAAGACACAGGCAACATAGGGTAAGCTAAATTGCAGAAGTTTCGACACAGCTGCTGAACCAGTACCGAACCACCACCCAGCAGCACCAGGGTTCGAAACCTGTTTCTTCCTAACGACAGTCCAGCACTCTATGTCTAACTGCTCGTCCACTGCGCCCCACTGCAAACTGTCTGTGATACGGACCTATGACTATGTGATGTAAACTTTGAGGAAGGCCTATTGGCTGAAATACTAAACTAGGTATGTCAAAGTCCGCTCAGCGTTGGTCTAACGCGTTCCAGAAATGGCGCAGATTTTTTGCCACGCAGTCGATTTGCTGGATCACATGGTCTCGGAAAATGGCATGGATCTCGATAAGCATACTAATTTTGTTTACTGTTGACATTTATATCGACCAATGAATGCCATCAGAAGATGTTCAGCGGGTAAAATATGCTACATTGTATTCGGCCGTGCAAGATTAAGGTTGGTGAACTTTGCGTTGTGTTTATTTATAAAAGTATTAATATATTTTAGCGTGTATCATAAAAATGCTTAGGTGTCTTTGTGACACTAGAATCCTAGCTTTCATATGGTATAAATATGAACCTTGTATATCAATGCGGAACGCAAGGAAGACTAATCTAAGATGACCGGTAGCGTGCCAGTTTAATGTGTTTTGCTTATCGCTCGGAGCATTAGCGGCTGTTTATAATGTGTGCGCTGAGGCGCGGCGCCATTCTAACATATGCGTGATCGATATTGTAATCTGTGCCATCCCCATTTTTATCAGTTAAATGGTAGAAAGTTATGTTTGGATATTTGTTATATATGTAATACTTTTATCTTGTAATCAATATTAAATTTAGGACAAGTTATAAAATTTTCGAAACTGAAATTTACAGCGGTGTCTAGTTGATGTCATGATTATCTGTGTGTTCTACTTCCTTTTCAATCAATGCAGGAGTACATTCTTAATCTGAACAATCCACATTTTCAATAGTTCATTTTTAGTAGGTTGTATTAATAAAATTTAATACGTGTATATTATTATTGTGTCTGTATTAGTATTTTTATGATAGAAATTATGAACAGTTAATATTTCCACTTTAATTTGCATCACCTGACACCTGTAATCCTATATTGTTGTAATTCACATTTTATAATTCAGCCTATAGTCAAGTTGACTATCCATTTTGTTGATGTTGTTAATAATATTTACTGTTTTGTTTGTGGTGTAGATGTTGCTATACAAGGATGTTTCCATTCTTCAACAACTGGCAGAGCTGTGATATCAGCAGAAATGGGTAGTGTGGCTATAGTTATGCTTCCTTCACATCTGTTGCTCAACTGGAAGTTATGTGCAGTGAAAATATGCTCACATAATGAAAGCTGCTATTCAACTGAGAATTGTAGACATTGCTCCTTGCATGGGTCGACTCATCAGCAACTGGCAGAGTTCTCTGATCATGGTAGAAGATGCTGGTGTCGTAGCAAACCCAGTGCATACTTTCGTGGACTTTCACACACAAATTACGAACTTCAGTGCATATTGCATGGACTAATGCATATCACTTATCGTGAAATTATGAACTATACATCAGTGCATATTGCACGGGCTTATGCACGTTACCTATCATAAAGTTATGAACTTTACTTCAGTGCATGTTGCACGTATTTATTCACGTTACCTATCATGAAATTATGAACATTTATATAATAACCTGGTCTTTTGGACATTAGCCTTTGTAAAATTATGAATGGTGCTGCACTGTTTATGTTATAATAAATTGCCTTGATGTTTTTTCCAATGATATCATGTTTTGTTAGATTTTTCACACTCAGTTATGTCATTAATAGGAATTAATCCCATTATGTAGGTCAAACGTGGAATGTAGGTCAACTGTGAAAGTCATGGCAAGGTCATAAAAATTGACATTTCCTAAAGAGTTATGTCATGATTCATCCAGTGGGTGCATTTATGAATTAACTATGCCATACATTCCAGTATATAGGTCAAATGTGAAATATAGGTCAAATAAATAGGTCAAGTTCTAATAGCCGTTTAAAGGTTGCATAGTATTAATGTCATAATATTGGCAATTTTCATACTTCTAACATTAACAGTGCTCATTTCTTAATTCATTTTCAGCTAAATTATATAATTAATAGGAATTAATCCCAAATCTAGGACAAAAGTGGAATGTAGAGCAACTGTGAAGGTCAAGTCAAGGTCACCAAAAATTGACATTTCCTTAAGGGTTGCACCATTTTTGATTTCACATATGTAAGTTAAATGGTTACAATGTTATTACTATTTTCCCATCAATTAAATGCAGTATAGCCTGTGCACAAGAAATGGACTGAAAACTAATCGACAAAAAATGCCACCATTTTAAGATTTAAAAATTGAATAGTGTCGTAAATATTGAAGATATCAGAATAATTCAACAAGGGTAATAAACTACATATTATTATCCATCGTGTGACACCATTTAAATGACGATATAGCATATTCTATGTTTTTGTTGACATACCTAACTAAGCGCCAGTGACTTCTCATTGACAGACTAGTGCCGTGGAGTAATGTGTGATCCAAAATAATATAATAAATGAAATGAAAGCACATGCTGCTTATATCCCATGTTACTTACTGTGTAATGTATAAAAAATGTGTGTTTGGGGGACCTCAGTTTCATAACGATTCGTATCAATCAGTGTAATGTATGTATTTTTTGTTGTTGTTAAAACTTGCTGTTATTATTAAATATATATCAAATAAGTGTTCTAGAACTTTCTGCAATTTGTGACATACCATCTACATACTGTTATTTGCCAGGACATTTGTGATTTGTGACAATGTCCATACACCATCTGAAAGACACTTGATCATCCAATGATTCATGAATGATGTGGGATGAACTCCCCTTAATTTGACATGGGGTGAACTCCACTTGAATGACAGCCTGTCACACTAACCACTGTTCCCACATGCATCTCCTTTCCGTCGTGTCTTCCCGACTTGTTATCTTGTAAAGTTCTGAAATTGAAAACAAAAGTTTTGACATAAAATATATATTTTATGTCCTGAGCTTGATTCAAGGAGCACTGACATGTAACTCTGAAAGAGATATGCTAGTGACAATGACACGATCACTGGCTTGGTGTCTTGACTTCAATGCCTTGTGACCAGGCTGGCAGCTCACACAGTCATAATATTATAAATTATTAGATACAACTTGCCGATTTGTCAAGCACAAGGCATGTGGGTTTATGAAGGTGGAAATATGTATATTTCAAGAGAAACACTCAAAACTGTACTTAGGTTCATTCTGCCAGGTGTCTATGCCAGAGGATATACCAGGTTCCACACAAGGGGTCATTGTGTTAGCAGGGGTGGACTCGCAGAGGTTTATAAACTTGCTACCATGAAAAACACCCAGTCCGGGACATTATGGCTGTTTGGAGTACAAATGAGATATAAGACACTGACGTTATTTTCTCAAGAAATTATTTTGGTATTCTTTCTGTATATGCATGCTAACTCGGAACGGAACTAGCATGTTCTAGTTGATTTTTCATGCAGTGACAGTGAAGTGAGGACTGTGGTGTGATTAAAAATCAATTTGTTGAATACTAATTATAAGCCATAATGAGTGATAATAATAAATGATAATAAGTTGAGCCATTAAAAAATTATGTAATCGTTAGTGCTCATTGTGACACGCCTTGTGATGTTCTGCTTGTAATTAGATGTTTTCTGAACTTGTGACTTGGGTTTGCGTAAATGGTTTCATTAATGATTTTCTGTTTGCAGTGGTGACTTATACGGATTGTCACAATGAGTGTAGATGAATCACGGATAGTCATGATAACTGTAGAAGCGTCACAAGAAGCTGCCCTGAGACAGCAGATACAGACAGCACATACCCTCATTCAGAAATGTCAACAGCACAAGGACATTAAGGGAATCGACAAGCTGAAAAGGAAATGTGTGGCAGAGTTGCACTATCTGAAACGGGTAAGTTGTATAACTGCTTTCTGTGTTCTTCATATAGATCTGTTTCATAATTTGTATTGCACACAGTATAATCTTGTATATATTATAAACTAAAATAGGTAAGTTGATTAATGATACAGTCCAATTACAGGCCCACTGATTCCATTTCAGCAGAACATTTAGTTCCGTGACTTACTGCCTTATATCCATATCTGCATATCTAATCTGCATACTATCTAATCCAAAGAACATTGTGTCCATGCAATTTTTGGTGTCTCAAATATCACATTACAAAATTTTACTTTGTTTATTATCAATTTAATTTGAGATTTTAGGGGGAATATCAAGTTTGCCTTGCATAATCCAGTACATTTGTTTTAAATAGTATTGTATATATTTCAGTATTGAACTCGGATCAATATGTTTAGCTACACTTACCAGAACAGTACAAAGACTAAAGTCATACACTAATTGGGTTATTTGACAGAAAAGCGCTCACTAGTCATACAATAATTTGGTTATTTGACAGAAAAGCGATTGGGTTATTTGACAGAAAAGCGATACGTGGATTGAGTTATTTGACAAACTTTGATAGCATTATCTTACAAACATGCAGTTGTGTGATGTTAACATCAAAATATTTCAGCAATTTAATATATAGACTGAAGAACTAACTTTAAATTAAACTCTGATTACATGTGAGTTTTGTTGGACATTCTCTCTGCCAGCAATAAATCATGTAGAACCAGTAGCCTGGCAGTTATGCCTACTATTCATCTGTGCACTAGATGGCAGGATGACCTGTGGCTAGTTCAGATGTGTTCACCAGGTGGCGACACCATATAGATATAGGTGTGATGGCTTTGGCTGTTTGTTTGAAACCTCACTGGCTTTTCTTTTCAAATTTCTTGAATTCTGTGCATCTTGAGAAAAGTGTTCACAGCATTTAAACTTGTGAATTATACCTTTAATTGCCTGTTTACATTTCAACGTTATGTGTTTTTATGCCATGCAGGGCAGTGTTGTCTGTAGTTTATTTGAAATAACAACAAATAGTTTGTGATCATTGTTTGTTTTGTTAATATTACATACATATAGCTGATGTGAGAGCCACTTCAGTATAGAAATGACTAACCTTTGAGAACGTTGCAACCATAAGTTACATCTTGCCGACATTGTGGAAATGTTTGGTTTAGTATACACAAACTGGTAGAAAGAGGGATGCAAATCTCATTGAATGTAATGATGTTAGTTGTAGTCAAGTCATTCTTATTTTATAGCTAGATCATGAAAAATATATTGTTGTGTTGGCTATCAGATTGTACCAATCAAAACTGAGTGGTTGCTGTGTAACTAGAGCATGTTATTTAAGAATGGACCACGTTTTAAAAGGGCAGCAGTTATAAACTTACAACAATTGCAAACTACAATATTGTTATATATAATATTAAAACTTCATCCCACAGTGGCGCCCTCTGAAGGAGAGTGACTTATCACTCATTTCTTTAAGATAGGAGAAAAGTCCTCCAGAAAAGCATGGCATATAAAAACATACATTTAAGTAAATAATTAAGAAATTGTTGTGTTTTCTTAAATACACCTCCACTTTGTAGACCAGCGGCCAGGGGTCCAATTATTTGAATGAACATAGATAGATGAGTGGACTTTGGCAGCGGGGATGGGATGCACTCACAATGTTCCACATTTAACTTATTATATATACAGGGCACACGATGGTCTTAGCCGGCTGGTAGTCCGTCGGACTAGCTGAGTCACAAACAACTAGTCTTGATTTTTTTACTAGTCGTTAAATGTACCCAGTAATGTCAGTAAATATATATGTGTGTGTGTGTGTGTGTGTGTGTGTGTGTGTGTGTGTGTGTGTGTGTGTGTGTGTGTGTGTGTGTGTGTGTGTGTGTGTGTGTGTGTGTGCTATATCTCCACAGTGGCGTACATTTGACTAAAATTAGTTAGTGGTTGTATTTAAGAATGGTACATTGGTGCTTTATAACAGTGTTCATCCTTAATTAAATTTTAGCAATGCTCGTCCATAATTAAATGTACATCAACTTCTTAGCAATGTTGTCCACAATTAAATGTTAATCTGTTTGTTGGCAATGTTCGTCCATAATTTAATGTTCATCCACTTATTAGCAGTACTCGTCCATAATTCAATGTTCACCTGCTTCTTGATAATGTTCGTCCATAATTAAATGTTCATCAACTTGTTAGCAATGCTTGTCCATAATTAAATGTTTGTCAACTTGTTAGCAATGCTTGTCCATAATTAAATGTTTGTCAACTTGTTAGCAATGCTTGTCCATAATTAAATGTTTGTCAACTTGTTAGCAATGCTTGTCCATAATTAAATGTCTTTAATTGAAAAAAAATTACAAAGAGTGCAAATGTAAACGAATGTTCATTCTTCATCAACGAATCATGTTCCTGAAGGTCAGTGGTGTGCCACCAGTTGAGAGGTGCGGTCTAGCCATTTCTTGATGGCTGGTGTTGGGAATAGAATAGAAAGTGTGTCATCAGACATTTGCATTTTGCGTATATTTTTGATTGCATTCATAGCACTGAATCCGCGTTCACATGCTGCTGTTGATGGAGACATAGCAACACCAGTCGCACCAGTGACAGCCATGAGACTGGTGCATGTTTCGAACGGGCAGCACCTTCGTCGTCTTAATAAAACCATCTTCAGTTCAGGTCACTGGCCAACGATTTCCTCTCTAGTATCTTCTGCAAGAATGTCTTTGAAATGTCGATAAAGCTCAACAATATCGCCATGACCACCATGGGTAGCAAAGTCCTCGTCACTTGTTGAGGGATGATCATGGTAGTCGAACACCTGAAAATGACAGAAGGGCGGCTGTTTCAGAAACTGAAATCTTGCTTCAACAAAGGCAACTACTATATCAAGGAAGCTGCACTGGGCCACTTTCTGTACTTCAGTCGGTGAGTTGTCCTCATTTGCAGTAAACTCTGCGAACACCGTCTCTTTCAACTGCTTCAGTGCCTTCAGTTTCAGACATCCTGCTCATAACTTGACTGCAATGTCAGTGATCAACAGGTTATCCTTCTGGAAGGCGCAACTGATTTCGGCAAGGATGTTCAGCAGGTCAGTCATGAAGTGCAGGGCTTGCTTAAAGTCCACATTCCTCAGTTTCTGAAGTTAGCCCCTGCACTTCGCTGCTTCACCGCCTTTGTCTGTAGCAGCATCTTCCATGTGCAGACAGACTGCAGTTAGGTTCCGCCTAGGAGCTGCATATGCATGCTGTCTGCTTGCCATCCAGCGAGTGCCCTGTGGTGCACTGAAGTATGCGACATCTTCTATCATGTCACCAATCTGTTTGATACTGCGGTGTCTTTTGGACAAACGATAGAAGCAGTAGACAAAGGCGATGCACTCTTCTACAGCAGCGACCACATTGCTAGACATTTTGATGGCATCAAGCGTAGCCAACTCTAACTTGTGCGCCACACACCATATGTTTACAACATTGTGTGGAACAGCATCAGCAATCTTCCTGGCCACCCTATTGCGTTTGCCTTGATTGGCAGATGCACCATCCATGTTTGTGCACACACATTTCTCAAGTGTCACACCAATGTTCTGTAGGCCCTTCTCTGCGGCAGCGAATATGCCAGTGGCATCTGCTGACATGACAGGTGCAATGTCAACTAGTTCCGTTTTCAGAACACCATCGTCGTTTACGTATCTGACGTAAACATTCTTTTGTTCTGTTATGCTGTGGTCAGTACTTCCATCAGCCATAACAGATACCCACTTTGTTTTTGCCACTTCGTCTCTGATCCTGTCTCTCTCTGTCTTGCTGATGTGGTCAATGAATATCTTGCATGACATGTCGTTTTCATAGCAGCCACCGAATTGTACACCATTCTTTTCTTGCAGCTCACATAATGGCTGATACTGATGGAATGGCAGTTTGTATCTGGCAATGTGGTAGGCTGTGTTGAAATGGTGCTTCATCAGTTTAGTGTTTTCTTTGCTCATCTTCGTTATAACTGTATCCATGGGACCTTTCAGGGTTTTATAAGCTGCCTCTATTCATCTGTGAGCTAAGCTTCGGCCATGTGTCACCAGCCCGTCCTTCTTGTACTTTCCTTCTCCGTCTGAACCCAGCACCAAGGAACTTTTCTTGTCGGCAAGTTGATGTCGAACTCCATCGCTAGTAGGCGTACACCACGAACAGAACATCCTGTCTGCCTTCTCGTCTTGATACGGTCACAAAATTTGTCCGTCCATAATTTTAAAAACTTTCGTTTGCATTTTACCGCCTCGTATTTCTGTTGTGTTTCTTCCGCCTTCCGTTTTCCATGGCCTTTGCGGGCATGCGGGAGGTGTGCGAGCTGGTGCCAGGACCATCCATAATTGAATGATAATTGGTGACAAAACGTAATGACGTCTGCAACCCAAGCGTGTATTTTGTCCATGTCGCTCTACACTAATAATCGCTAGGTGGCACCCTCACCGCTAGCCAGATGTAAACAGCCGCCATTTTACATGTGCTCGGCTGCATACTGTAGGTTTCTTAGATGCAACTGCTCATTAGACATTACATGGGTGGCCGGAAAAATTTGCTGCGATTGACAAAATGTTAGCTTATATTGTTTGTTGTTGTTTTATTCAATATACACAGTGTACCCTTATTCACATAAACACAGCTAGTCCGATGAGACTGCTCCTCTGAACATTGACTAGTCCGGTCACTGAAACTACTCGTCCGGGACAATCGGACCGGCCTTATATCACAGCATATATATATATATATACAGCTGTATATAGTTTGACCCAACGCCAGCCAACAAGAAATGGCTAGACCGCACCTCTCAACTGGTGGCACACCACTGACCTTCAGGAACATGATTCGTTGATGAAGAATGAACATTCGTTTACATTTGCACTCTTTGTAATTTTTTTTCAATTAAAGACATTTAATTATGGACAAGCATTGCTAACAAGTTGACAAACATTTAATTATGGACAAGCATTGCTAACAAGTTGACAAACATTTAATTATGGACAAGCATTGCTAACAAGTTGATGAACATTTAATTATGGACGAACATTATCAAGAAGCAGGTGAACATTGAATTATGGACGAGTACTGCTAATAAGTGGATGAACATTAAATTATGGACGAACATTGCCAACAAATAGATTAACATTTAATTGTGGACAACATTGCTAAGAAGTCGATGTACATTTAATTATGGACGAGCATTGCTAAAATTTAATTAAGGATGAACACTGTTATAAAGCACCAATGTACCATTCTTAAATACAACCACTAACTAATTTTAGTCAAATGTACGCCACTGTGGAGATATAGCACACACACACACACACACACACACACACACACACACACACACACACACACACACACACACACACACACACACACACACACACACACACACACACACACACACACACACACACATATATTTACTGACATAATATATAAATATATTCCATTATTCTTTCTATGAAAAAGATCATTGTCTGTCAGAAATGTTGCTCGTAAAGAATTCAGTGATAACTGTAATTAATATTTTTTAACTAGCATTCAGCTTTGCCAATTTATGTTGACGTATGACCAGAAACAGATGCATCTTAGACATGACATTTTACAGGTGATCGCAAGACAGAACGCTGACTTGCAGGTGTCAAATATTGATATAATATTAATATTCCACCCCATCCATCATGACCGCACTCGTGATCTGTGACATATTCACTTCTGGCTGGCAAAATATCATGCAGAAATGTTGCCGCAGATTGCAGCGAGACGAGATGCCCTGATTTTATGTGTATGTTAACCTGTGTAAACTGAGCTTCAACTTTCACATATATATGACTACACAGAAATAGAAAGCCGAGTGCTGACAAAATGTCACTGAGCAGTGTGTTGGCTTCTACCACACCAGCCCGGGGATTGGAGTCGGAGTAGTACTACAGCATGTAGGCAAATTAACGTGGGCGATTAAATTTAATTTTTAAATGTCCTGTTTTTTCGTAAGCTAGCTCTTAATGAAAGAGAGAGGCCTGTAAGGAGGAGATCTCATAGATGAGTAGAGACTGAGAGAGAGAAGCCCAGGAGGGTGTAGAGTGGTGGATGAGAGAGGTTCTCGTATATAAATAATATTGATAGTGAATTCAGGACACATTTTAGAAATGTGGAGAGAGATTGAAACCCTTCGTGTAACATATGTAGTTGATGTAATTTATTACTTGTTTGTATGGAATGCAATTTTGAAATACAAACTATGCTAATAGAGTTATGTGTTAGAAATTCAGGCACATGTATTATGTGTCATTTAGATTTAACAAGATTTAACAAGATTGCCATCCAGAAAATTACTCTGGATGGCAGTTGGACAAGGAAGCCTTTTGGCTTATCGAGAGTCCAATACTTTTTATCTACATGTATCCCTCCTTTTTAAGGTGTGTGTCGATTTTATTTTTAAACATATTCACGCTACTAGCACCAACACAATCAGGAGATAATCTGTTCCATTCATTTACAGTCCTTTGTGAGAATGAGAACTTTCTTATATCTAATCTACACTGCTCCTTTACTAATGTAGCTTCATGTCCTCTGGTCCTTCTATCTTTCTTAACTGACAAAAAAATGTTTCTATCAATATTTTCATAACCATTCAATATTTTAAACACTTCTATGTGATCTCCTCTCAATCTCCTGGTCTCTAGTGTTGTTAAACCACATTCTTTTAGGCGTATTTCGTAACTAAAATCCCTCAGATTTGGTATCATTTTAGTCGCTCTCCTCTGTACTCTTTCTAGCATATCTATGTCCTTCTTGCGATATGGCCTCCATGCTTGTATACAATATTCTAAATGAGGCCTCACTATTGTTTTGTACAGCGGTACTATTAATTCTTTTTTCTTATACGCTATATTTCGCCTAATTAATCCAAGGATTTGATTTCCCTTTGACGCTGCAATTCCGCACTGCTCTGAAACCTTCATATCAGCACTAATGGTTAACCCTAAGTCCTTTTCTTTTACAGTAGTACTTAGAACAGTACCCCCCATTTTATATTTTACCTCTTCATTCCCATGACCTGTGTGGAGGCATTTACATTTCCCAAAATTGAACAGCATTTGCCACTTTTCAGACCATTTGATCAACCTATCAAGATCATCTTGTAAATGCTGTTTGTCTCCATCACTTTTAATCCTTCTAAACACTTTTGTATCATCCGCAAATTTCAACACCTTGCTTGTTATATCATCGTCCAAATCGTTGATATATATTAAGAATAATATAGATCCTATTACTGATCCATGTGGTACCCCACTCAATACCGATTTCCAGTTTGAAGCCTCCCCATCAACTACTACACGTTGTCTTCTGTCATTCAGCCATTTTTCTATCCAGTTTATTATACCATTTCCTATGCCATGGGCCTTTAGCTTAAGGAGTAATCTTTGATGTGGTACTTTGTCGAAAGCTTTTTGAAAATCTAAATAGATGATATCTACTGGTGATCCCTCATCTACCCACCTAGTGATGTCTTCCAAAAAACATAACATATTTGTTAAGCATGACCTCGCTTTTAAAAACCCATGTTGAGATGGGTTTATCAAGTTATGTTTAACAAGAAAATCCACCATGTGATCTTTAATTAGTCTTTCTAATAATTTGCAAATCACTGATGTTAAACTCACTGGTCTATAGTTCTCTGACTTGTTTCTCGAACCTTTTTTAAATAACGGTATAATGTTTGCCTCTTTCCATTCTAAAGGAACCACTCCCTCTTCTTTAAAAGGTAAGTAAAAGGTAAGTTCTTATATAGCGCAGAATTCAGTCCACAGGACTGCTCAAAGCACTTTACATCTATGGAGTGTTTCATCATGAGTGCTAATTGCAAGAATTGCTCGGATCTGACTGGAGTATATGAAGGTGGTGTCCTGTGCATTAGCGTAGGCAAGCAGAATTTGTTGGAATTGATTAGCCAGGCCTATTATTCACAGTGACAATATTGAAGGGCAGCAATGTTCAGTTTAGAGGGATAGCGTGGATTATCAGTTTGAGTGCCAGGTTATCGAAAATGGAAACCAGGGTTTGAATCTAACTACTGCCATTTTGAAATTTGAAACATCGGCAATACCACCTACGCCATGGTGTCTGTCTTTTTGATTAGACACTGATCATGTTTGCTTGGTGTCTGGGCCAGGGAAGGCAAAATATCCCACATAGGAAAATGGCAAAAACATGTGGATTCACATAGCCAATGGTTTTGATGTACAAAAACATGAATGCTGCATTAACTGCTGCAAAAACACTGATAATTGAGTAGGTGCAACGAACGCCTTGCAAATGTGGTGCTTTATTAAAACATGCATTAATATTATTATTTGTTAACCTTCAGTAAGTATGTCAGGCGTGACATGTGGGGCACGGCATCACAGTGTTTAGAACATCAGACTCTCAATCGAAGCAATCTGGGTTTGAATCAGATGACCATTACAAAACCTGGGCAATTATATTCACTCCACATTGCTGCAGTTCACTCAACTGCGTGAATGAGTGCAGTTCACTCAGCAGTGTGAATGAGTGCAGTTCACTCAGCTGCGTGAATGAGTGCAGTTCACTCAGCTGCATGAATGAGTGCAGTTCACTCAGCTGCGTGAAATAGTGCAGTTCACTCAGCTGCATGATTGAATGAGTGCAGTTCACTCAGCTGCATGAATGAGTGCAGTTCACTCAGCTGCGTGACTGAATGAGTGCAGTTCACTCAGCTGCGTGACTGAATGAGTGCAGTTCACTCAGCTGCATGAATGAGTGCTGTTCACTCAGCTGCATGAATGAGTGCAATTCACTCAGCTGCATAAATGAGTGCAGTTCACTCAGCTGCGTGAATGTGTGCAGTTCACTCAGCTGCGTGAATGAGTGCAGTTCACTACACCTTTTATAAAGCTGACTTTGAGCTGTTTACTTACCTACACCTTTTATAAAGCTGACTTTGAGCTGTTTACTTACCTACACCTTTTATAAAGCTGACTTTGAGCTGTTTACCTACCTATACCTTTTATAAAGCTTACTTTGAGCTGTTTACTTACCTATACCTTTTATAAAGCTGACTTTGAGCTGTTTACCTACCTATACCTTTTATAAAGCTGACTTTGATCTGTTTACTTACCTATACCTTTTATAAAGCTGACTTTGAGCTGTTTACCTACCTACACCTTTTATAAAGCTGACTTTGAGCTGTTTACTTACCTACACCTTTTATAAAGCTGACTTTGAGCTGTTTACTTACCTATACCTTTTATAAAGCTGACTTTGAGCTGTTTACCTACCTATACCTTTTATAAAGCTTACTTTGAGCTGTTTACTTACCTATACCTTTTATAAAGCTGACTTTGAGCTGTTTACTTACCTATACCTTTTATAAAGCTTACTTTGAGCTGTTTACTAACCTATACCTTTTATAAAGCTGACTTTGAGCTGTTTACTTACCTATACCTTTTATAAAGCTGACTTTGAGCTGTTTACCTACCTATACCTTTTATAAAGCTGATTTTGAGCTGTTTACTTACCTATACCGTTTATAAAGCTGACTTTGAGCTGTTTACCTACCTATACCTTTTATAAAGCTGACTTTGAGCTGTTTACTTACCTATACCTTTAATAAAGCTTACTTTGAGTTGTTTACTTACATATACCTTTTATAAAGCTGACTTTGAGCTGTTTACTTACCTATACCTTTTATAAAGCTGATTTTGAGCTGTTTACTTACCTACACCTTTTATAAAGCTGACTTTGAGCTGTTTACTTACCTACACCTTTTACACAGCTGACTTTGAGCTGTTTACTTACCTACACCTTTTATAAAGCTGACTTTGAGCTGTTTACTTACCTACACCTTTATAAAGCTGACTTTGAGCTGTTTACTTACCTACACCTTATCTAAAGCTGACTTTGAGCTGTTTACTTACCTATACCTTTTATAAAGCTGTCTTTTACTTACCTATACCTTTTATAAAGCTGACTTTGAGCTGTTTACTAACCTATACCTTTTATAAAGCTGACTTTGAGCTGTTTACTTACCTATACCTTTTATAAAGCTGACCTTGAGCTGTTTACTTACCTACACCTTATCTAAAGCTGACTTTGAGCTGTTTACTTACCTATACCTTTTATAAAGCTGACTTTTACTTACCTATACCTTTTATAAAGCTGACTTTGAGCTGTTTACTAACCTATACCTTTTATAAAGCTGACTTTGAGCTGTTTACTTACCTATACCTTTTCACATATATCTGCATTTCCTTCAGTTATTTATATCACAACAAATTGTGAAAAATGTGACTGGTAGCAATACCATGTGAGTGAAAAGTAACTAAAAAAGTCTTGTTTACATTACCACGGTAGACTGTAGTCATTTAGTGATAGTCTGACATATCTAAGCGAACATTTTTATCACTGAAATGTTTTTTTCAAAAGTGGTACTCTGGAGGGGAACTATTTTAACACAGGAAATATTGGGTGGGGGAAGCTTGAGATTGTATAGGGAGTATGTAAAATAACAATATGGCAAACGATTTATGTAACTTTGGTGCTTGTGTAACAGCGTAAGTAAATGGTCTTGCTCTAGTAGTAGACAGTTGCTGATAAAACATGTCTGAAAAAACTATCCTAAAGTATTTCTGCCCTCTGAAAAACAATAAAAGACAGAAAATCTGATCTACCTACTATATTTTTAGACCATTTGTAACTTCCCAGATACTGTAACTTGTAGTTCATACCAGTGGTGTTGAATGGTATGTGCAAGTCTTAATATTTACTAGGTTGAACTGTAATTAATATATTGAGGGGAAAATGTTTATAAAGTTGGGAGATAAAGTGGGTAATGCAGTGAATTAAATGTTCTTACTGCTTTTTTTCAGTTTGATGTCAGTTAATCTCCTTTCATTCCTCCTTCCCTCTTTCTCTCCCACCTTGCCATCATGCCTCCCTCCCTGCCTCCCTTGCTTCATTCCTTCCCTCCCTCCTTCACTCCTTCCCTCCCTCCATCCCTCCCTTCTTCCTTCCCTCCCTCCCTCCCTCCCTTCATTCCTTCCCTCCCTCCTTCACTCCTTCCCTCCCTCCATCCCTCCCTTCTTCCTTCCCTCCCTCCCTCCCTCCCTCCCTCCCTCCCTCCCTCCCTCCCTCCCTCCCTCCCACCCTACCTCCCTACCTCCCTCCCTCCCTCCCTCCCACCCTACCTCCCTCCCTACCTCCTTCCGTCTATCCCTCTCTCCCTTCCTCCCTACCTCCTTCCATCTATCCCTCTCTCCCTCCCTTCCCTTTCTCTCCTCCGTCACTCCCTCCCTTACCTGTGCATCCATGCATTTACATTGTGATATAGTAAGGTGATCCATGTTATCATAATGAAGGAAAGTGATGATAAATCATATCATTCTCTGCTCATACCCATTATATGACTAGTTGTTGAACACATGGGGTATATCTCCCACGAGTATAGTTGGAATGGATAGTTTTATTAAAAATTCCACTGCCTCTGTCAACATTACTGCCATCAGTGCCATGCCATATTGATTGTGCCTCCATTTCCATCAACTGTTTAAGTGTAGCTGATTTGTCTCTGTCAGAATATGATGGATAAGCTGCCTGTTGACATCTCCATGCAGTGCCATAGGCATACTGCTACTATCAACGATGCAGTATGGAAATGTTACATAACAGTGTGTGTGTGTATGGTGTGGTGTGTGTGTGTGTGTGTGTGTGTGTGTGTGTGTGTGTGTGTGTGGTGTGTGTGTGTGTGTGTGGTGTGTTTGTGTGTGCAGAAACCTTAGATAACACAATGACAACCACCTGGATAGAACAAGAAACAAGCGATATTTGTCCAATTATAATGCAAGTACGACATCATGTCGTACATTTTTTCTGGGGAAAAAATCACTCGTGAAAACACCTTCTCGAGTCCAATTAGCAAGGCAGATATGTGACTACGATTGAGTCGTAGAATTGGGACGAACAAAATTCTGTGACATAGTTGCTTACGATTGTTGAAGCCGTGGGCAATCAGAAACCGCCATGGCCAGCAGGTGCTGCACTCGTCATGACCTTTTGTTAAAATTCAAGAGGGGAATTAGCACGAGCAAATAATTTGCACTCCCAGTGCATGAGATATAAAAATTGGTTACAAGTGGGCCTTCCTTCACTTGAAATGAAAAATAAAAAATAAACCTATTTGTTTTTGTAGGAAAACTAAAACATTAAATTAGTGAAGGAACAGTGTATATTAGATGTAAGAAAGTATGCATTCTCACAGAGGACTGAAAATGAATGGATCAACAGGGATTGATCTGGAAAAAGACATGCATGCATCGGATATAGAACTATGTGCCTTTTCTAAATTTGATGTGCCCCAAATCAGTTGATTAAAATTTTGTTCATTAATTTGCATGATAGTATGATCGCTTAAATAACCTGGTAAATGTGAACATTACATTTTGTTAATATTAGGCATGCAATCGTGTTATGCTACTGCTCCAAGGATAGGGAGATTCTAACTGAGAAATACGATGCAGCAGTTTGTGACATTGAGTGACAATGATTCACATACATATTCAAAGAACCATGTTGATTAAACATAAAAAAAACTAATTGATACACTGATGAACAGATGTATGGAATAGCCTCACTCAGTCTGTGGTTGAGATTGCATCGGTGGAGTCTTTTGAAAGGAAATTATATTGTTTTGGGGAAAATCACCCAATTAAATTAGCCCAGTTAAATTATACTGTACAGTAAGACTATTATATGACTAAAACATAGCATTATTTTTTTTCCAGAGTTTATGATCCTGAGTAATGGAGACATTTGTAATTAATATTTGTGAGCCTTGGTGATATAGGCATGATTTATAAACAGACTTTAAAAAAGTATATTTTTGGTTTATAATGTACTCCAGTTGTAATATTTAGCAAACTTACATGAATTAAAAAATGTGCATATAGTGTACATGTATGGATGGATAATATATATGAACGGATTGCACTTTGTTCAGCAACAGTTGAAAGTTGATGATGGGCGATGATATGATGTCAGCGGCAACAAACGCTGTTGACTGTGCTCATCTAAAGCTGCTTATAAACAATGTCAAAAAGGGTAGGCAAGGCACAAGGGTATTGATTAGACTGTTCTGAGTGTCCAGTCATCAATGTAAGATATGATTTAAATAACTCCAATTAGGCAATTTTTCTGTTTGTTATCCGCACAGCCGTTGTCTGTGTTTGGGCGCAGACTGGAGCAAACTGGAGTGCCATTTGTGCCTAAAAATGCGCTAAGCCTAAGACGCAATATTTTGATAGCATAAATATGCCCGGGATGATGTGGAATGATGACATAAAAGTGTCAAATTTAAGAAAACTATAGTTAATAATGGCAAATCGAGGTGGGTCCGGATTGTGCACAACTGCCCCTAAATTTTCTCAGATTTCTCAGACAAGTTTTTGTATGCATCTTTTTTTTGGCACATGCACCAAAAACAAATGCAGCATTCCAGCATACACCATGTCATTGACGCATTTCCGAGCTCCAAGGGAATCCCTGGATCAAATTATATGTGTGTAAATGGTAGTGCATAGTGAGTCAGTGTAAATATGTTTATAACAAAAAAGGAAAAATAGGTGAGGTGGGCATCGATAAAATAATTGGGCTCTTTATAAGCCAAAAGGATCCTTTTTTACTTGTCATCCTTGACTTTATCTCAGGACTGCAATATGGTTAAATCAGGTTAAATGTACCAAATATTATGATCACATAGTGTCATTGAAACAGATCATCTTGAAAGCTGTTAAAAAACCCGATAAAATAGTCCAATGTTTTTGTAACGCCTCTGACATTTCTAGGAAATATTGTTTAATTATCATCGTGACCATAAGGGAAATTGGTTACGAGGACACAACACAACAATGACAAACACCCTGCTGACATTCAGTACTGCGCACTTATTGAATTGGCAAACATTCCAAGCCAGGGGATCGATGCAAAGGCAAATTAAGTGCTTATGATTGGAAGGAGATTCGTGTAATTATGTGTCGTTCGGGACAGGCAAGGATGCAAGATGCAGCAAGAACCATGCTTGTGTTGGAGAAATGTGTATGCACACACATACACGCACGCATACACACAAGATGTTACAACGAGATTGTCAAACAAACTCAAAGAACAGGCTCCAAATGGCAAGTGAACACTCGAGGAAATCATTGGTTTATCAACGTTCCAACAATTTTGTTACCTTCCACCATCGTGGATTTGTCTATTTTATTTTCAAACATAAAACACTGCCAGCATAGCACAATCAGCAGACCATTTGTTTAGCGTTATCTGATGTCCAATATTACTGTGAAAACAAGTTCCAATGTGTGCTGTGTTACAACTACAAGTCTAATACTGCCCCATTCCCACCAGTTCTACCATCATCGTCTAGTTGGAAGAAACTATTTATAAATAACATTGAATTCTTAAACATTAGTGTTAAAAACCTTAAATTTGCTCCTCTTATTCTTCATTAAACCATTTCTTTCTGGAGTTGGCTGAAATTGCTCTTTGTAGTTTTCCAAGATATCTGTGTCGTTTGTAAGATCCATGTGCTGCATTGTAGCGGCTAGAACATCCACGTGCTACAGTGTTGTGTTAAGAACATCTACGTGCTGCAGTGTAGTGATTAGAACATCCATGTGCTGCAGTGTAGTGGATAGAACATCCATGTGCTGCAGTGTAGTGCTTAGAACATCCATGTGCTGCAGTGTAATGGTTAGAACATCCATGTGCTGCAGTGTAGTGACTAGAACGTCCATGTGCTGCAGTGTAGTTATTAGAACATCCACATGCTGCAGTGTAGTGGTTAGAACATCCATGTGCTGCAGTGTAGTGATTAGAACATCCATGTGCTGCAATGTAGTGGCTAGAACATCCATGTGCTGCAGTGTAGTTATTAGAACATCCACATGCTGCAGTGTAGTGGTTAGAACATCCATGTGCTGCAGTGTAGTTATTAGAACATCCACATGCTGCAGTGTAGTGGTTAGAACATCCATGTGCTGCAGTGTAGTGTTTAGAACATCCACGTGCTGCAGTGTAGTGGTTAGAACATTCATGTGGTGCAGTGTAGTGGATAGAACATCCATGTGATGCAGTGTAGTGGTTAGAACATCCATGGGCTGCAGTGTAGTGTTTAAACATCCATGTGATGCAGTATAGTGGTTAGAACATCCATGTGATGCAGTACAGTGGTTAGAACATTCATGTGGTGCAGTGTAGTGGATAGAACATCCATGTGATGCAGTGTAGTGTTTAGAACATCCATGGGCTGCAGTGTAGTGGTTAGAACATCCATGTGATGCAGTATAGTGGTTAGAACATCCATGTGATGCAGTATAGTGGTTAGAACATTCATGTGGTGCAGTGTAGTGGATAGAACATCCATGTTCTGCAGTGTAGTGGATAGAACATCCATGTTCTGCAGTGTAGTGGTTAGAACATCCACGTGCTGCAATCTAGTGGTTAGAACATCCATGTGCTGCAGTGTAGTGGTTAGAACATCCATGTGCTGCAGTGTAGAGTTTAGAACATCCACATGCTGCAGTGTACTGGTTAGAACATCCATGTGCTGCAGTGTAATATTTAGAACAACCACGTGCTACAGTGTAGTGGCTAAAACATTGGATTCTCAATTGAGAGAATCTTGGTTCAGATTATCTTTTTCTGTAGCCGTTTTTAGTCCTTTGGGTTGAAGGTCCAGCGGACTTATGCCATCACTCCGTGTCCATTGTGTACTGTGTGCTGTTACCTGCCATATCTCAGAAACCGTTCAGCAACTTTTTCTCTAATTTTGCGTAGACGTATCTTGCCACTATGCATGAGAAATCTGTATTTCATTGAATCATTCTGAGGGCCCTCCAGGGCCCCCGAGAGTGGTACATTTTCACGTGGCCTATTTTTTCAAAAACTCTTCAGTAACTTTTTCTCAGATTTTCCATAGACATTCCATGTGGTAGTGCCACCACACACAAGCAGTCTGTATTTGATTGAATCATTCTAAGAATACCTCAGGGCCCCCAAAATGCTACATTTTCCTACTATTTCCCTACTGCTGTAAGCCTTCTGCACTGATATCTATTTATAACTGCCACTTATATCTATTTATAGCTAGGTAGTGGACTTTGCCTTATCTCTGATCAGTGGGGTGGGTGAGTGGAGGGTGTCAGATATTATGCTGTAAGCCCGTGTATTGGACTAGCCTCAGCTCACTGCCTGCCATTGTCCCAGTGTCAAACAGAATGCCTCCATGTGGGCTGTAACTATAATGTGTAATGAGAATCCCTACTGCACTGGCAGAACCTGAGAAACTTTAAAACAGCAATAGACATAATTATCAATGCAATACCACGATATGATCTAGGATTAAAATAAAATAACTTAGGTATAAAATAATATATAAAATAACTTAGGTATACTCGAAAAGGTTAAAGCATATTTAGCCAAAATTATAAGGAATATTATTCAGATGTTTTATTATACATGTTGCAGCTATTACTTCACTCCAATTCAATCAGTATTATGTCATTAATTGCTACTGTTTTTAAGTCCAAATGCATGCTATATAAATGTACCTTGTGAACAAATAAAGTTTGATCATAGTTCATCTTTTTTTTCTTTCCATTCTGGGGTAGGGTGGTGGAGCAAAATGAGAACAGAAAATGTGTGAACCTTTAACTGTGCTCCATGCGAGATTGCAGCACACCGACTCTCCTGCAAGGTTTCTGTAACCACTGGAAATCAGCCTAAATAGAATATTGGGATAAATTTATACAATCTTCACGAAATGGTCTACTTGAATTTTTTTATTTCCTGGTGTATCTTCACTGGCATGCATGTAGTCTCCATTAAACATGTCAACATTTTACTTCCATCATAACCCTTAATGATGTGTAACTATGCTTCACCAAAAAACATTTCATTAATAATTACAAACTCACAATATAATTGAAAGGACTTCAGGGCCTCTTGGCCCATTTTTTTAATGACATTGGACTCTCAGTTGATAGAATATTGGTTCAAATCCTCTCACAACCGTTTCAAAGCTATGACAGCTTTCTTCAGTCCACGTTGCTCCAGTTTACCCAGGCTATATAAATGGGTGCCTGGCTATAGACATCAGTGGATATTTATATTCGAATAGTTCACACAGTAATCATAGCATGGTTGAATGGTTCCCAGAGAAGTTGAGGCGGTGTTCAAATGAACAAGTTTGCCAAGTGGCGAGGGGTTAAGTCTACATTTGATATTATATAAGAACTTACATTTTTATATGGCCTGCATGCAAGTATGTAACAGAAAATTGGTGAGTTTAACATCTGTAGTCCCACAGCAACTTTTAACAACAACTGCGCATTAGTCTTTCATAATGAGCCTTTGTTGATTGCCCTCTGGTGGGCATCCCTAGTGAGCTTCTGAGTGCTACTAATGGCAATCACTCAGCCACATTGGATATACAGATGCAAGCTGGAGACCGGATCTTGTCTTGTTCCTGACTTATCCGTGGGCAATATTCTGAGAATGGATACAACTCGATCCATTATATCACCACTCATGTAAGGCAGTCAGGGATTGAGTGGTAATGACATTAACATGCCAGTCTCTGATGCTGGCTCCTTTGTCAACTTTAGCTACTCCAACATTGGATTATGCAGCTTTCGACCACTTACTACTTTAATCCATTACGTCCATGTCGTACTGACAGAAAGTGATATTGACAATAATGGTCACAGTGATGGTTTGGATACATGTCATCTTGCCAATTGCATTTACAATGCTGCTGTCCAGGATAGTTTTTACTGGTATTTTTACCTATACAAATGTCTAGGTACTTTGTTGGTATGCATAGTGTTCTTTTTTAAGCAGTGACCTCTGTAATCCAAACAGGCTACATTGCTTTCATTCACGTTGGTCACAACATCATTTCAATACAACATCAGTGGATGTGTTACTTTCCCTGGCACATACATCGGGGAAAGGGAGGGCTCAAACAACAGGGAAAGGGAGGACTCAAACAACAGGGAAAGGGAGGACACAGACATCAGGGAAAGGGAGGGCTCAAACAACAGGGAAAGGGAGGACACAGACATCCGGGAAAGGGAGGACACAGACATCAGGGAAAGGGAGGGCTCAAACAACAGGGAAAGGGAGGACACAGACATCCGGGAAAGGGAGGACACAGACATGAGGGAAAGGGAGGGCTCAAACAACAGGGAAAGGGAGGACACAGACATCCGGGAAAGGGAGGACACAGACATGAGGGAAAGGGAGGGCTCAAACAACACGGAAAGGGAGGACACAGACATCAGGGAAAGGGAGGGCTCAAACAACAGGGAAAGGGAGGACACAGACATCCGGGAAAGGGAGGACACAGGCATCCGGGAAAGAGAGGGCTCAAACAACAGGGAAAGGAAGGACACATACATCAGGAAAGGGAGGGCTCAAACAACAGGGAAAGGGAGGGCTCAAACAACAGGGAAAGGGAAGACACAGACATCAGGGAAAGGGAGGGCTCAAACAACAGGGAAAGGGAGGACACAGACATCCGGGAAAGGGAGGACACAGACATCGGGGAAAGGGAGGGCTCAAACAACAGGGAAAGGGAGGACACATACATCAGGGAAAGGGCGGGCTCAAACAACAGGGAAAGGAAGGACACATACTTCAGGGAAAGGGAGAGCTCAAACAACAGGGAAAGGGACGACACAGACATCAGGGAAAGGGACGACACAGACATCAGGGAAAGGGAGGACACAGACATCAGGGAAAGGGAGGGCTCAAACAACAGGGAAAGGGAGGACACAGACATCAGGGAAAGGGAGGGCTCAAACAATAGGGAAAGGAAGGACACAGACATCAGGGAAAGGGAGGGCTCAAACAACAGGGAAAGGGAGGACACAGACATCAGGGAAAGGGAGGAGACAGACATCCGGGAAAGGAAGGACACAGACATCAGGGAAAGGTAGGGCTCAAACAACAGGGAAATGGAGGACACAGACATCAGGGAAAGGTAGGACACAGACATCCGGGAAAGGGAGGACACAGGCATCCGGGAAAGAGAGGGCTCAAACAACAGGGAAAGGAAGGACACAGACATCAGGAAAGGGAGGGCTCAAACAACAGGGAAAGGGAGGACACAGATATCAGGGAAAGGGAGGGTTCAAACAACAGGGAAAGGAAGGACACATACTTCAGGGAAAGGGAGAGCTCAAACAACAGGGAAAGGGACGACACAGACATCAGGGAAAGGGACGACACAGACATCAGGGAAAGGGACGACACAGACATCAGGGAAAGGGGGGGCTCAAACAACAGTGAAAGGGAGAACACAGACATCAGGGAAAGGGAGGGCTCAAACAACAGGGAAAGGGAGGACACAGACATCAGGGAAAGGGAGGGCTCAAACAACAGGGAAAGGAAGGACACATACATCAGGGAAAGGGGGGCTCAAACAACGGAAAGGGAGGACACAGACATCAGGGAAAGGGAGGGCTCAAACAAAAGGGAAAGGGAGGACACAGACATCAGGGAAAGGGAGGGCTCAAACAACAATGAAAGGGAGGACACAGATATCGGGGAAGGGAGGGCTCAAACAATAGGGAAAGGGAGGATACAGACATCAGGGGAAGGGAGGGCTCAAACATCAGGGAAAGGGAGGACACAGACATCAGGGAAAGGGAGGACTCAAACGACAGGGATAGGGAGGACACAGACATCAGGGAAAGGGAGGACACAGACATGAGGGAAAGGCAGGGCTCAAACAACAGGGAAAGGGAGGACACATACATCAGGGAAAGGGAGGACACAGACATCAGGGAAAGGGAGGGCTCAAACAACAGGGAAAGGGAGGACACAGACATCAGGGAAAGGGAGGAGACAGACATCCGGGAAAGGGAGGACACAGACATCAGGGAAAGGGAGGAGACAGACATCCGGGAAAGGAAGGACACAGACATCAGGGAAAGGTAGGGCTCAAACAACAGGGAAAGGGAGGACACAGACATCAGGGAAAGGTAGGGCTCAAACAACAGGGAAAGGGAGGACACAGACATCAGGGAAAGGTAGGGCTCAAACAACAGGGAAAGGGAGGACACAGACATCAGGGAAAGGTAGGGCTCAAACAACAGGGAAAGGGAGGACACAGACATCCGGGAAAGGGAGGACACAAACATCCGTGAAAGGGAGGGCACAAACATCCGTGAAAGGAAGGACACAGACATCAGGGAAAGGTAGGGCTCAAACAACAGGGAAAGGGAGGACACAGACATCAGGGAAAGGTAGGGCTCAGACACCAGGGAAAGGTAGGGCTCAAACAACAGGGAAAGGGAGGACACATACATCAGGGAAAGGGAGGACACAGACATCAGGGAAAGGGAGGGTTCAAACAACAGGGAAAGGGAGGACACAGACATCAGGGAAAGGGAGGGCTCAAACAACAGGGAAAGGGAGGACACAGACATCTGGGAAAGGAAGGCACAGACATCAGGGAAAGGGAGGACACAGACATCAGGGAAAGGGAGGGCTCAAACAACAGGGAAAGGGAGGACACAGACGTCTGGGAAAGGAAGGCACAGACATCGGGGAAAGGGAGGACACAGACATCAGGGAAAGGTAGCGCTCAAACAACAGGGAAATGGAGGACACAGACATCAGGGAAAGGGAGGGCTCAAACAACAGGGAAAGGAAGGCACAAATAACAGGGAAAGGAGGACACAGACATCAGTGAAAGGGAGGGCTCAAACAACAGGGAAAGGGAGGACAGACATCAGGGAAAGGTAGGGCTCAAACAACAGGGAAAGGGAGGGCTCAAACAACAGGGAAAGGGAGGACACAGACATCCGGGAAAGGGAGGGCTCAAACAACAGGGAAAGGGAGGACACAGACGTCTGGGAAAGGAAGGCACAGACATCGGGGAAAGGGAGGACACAGACATCAGGGAAAGGGAGCGCTCAAACAACAGGGAAATGGAGGACACAGACATCAGGGAAAGGGAGGGCTCAAACAACAGGGAAAGGAAGGCACAGACATCCGGAAAAGGGAAGGCTCAAATAACAGGGAAAGGAGGACACAGACATCAGGGAAAGGGAGCAACGGCATTTTGTGTTTCCTCGGAAAGAAACATACAGTGTGACAATGAAATTGCTAAATTTTCTAAATGGCAGTATGTGGACTCAAATCCCAGTCCTCTTGATTGACAGTTTGGTACTCTACTTGCCAAGAAACCAGAACAACGTATGACATATCAGAGGAACAGTTTGGGCAAATGTTGAAGATTTTCAATGATCATTGAGCACTGTTTCCTGCCTACACAAATGTGTAGGTACTATAAGTGATAAACTATATTATTTTCAAAGCAATACAATCTTTCATTCTCCTTCCTTCATGTTGTAGGTTCTATGGAATTCCTTCTAGATACTAATACGTATTCTAATTTATAAACATAATTTATGGTATGTCTTGTTATACTATGAAGTTGCCTATGATTGGGAGGCAGGAAGCATATGGTTGAGAGGCAGGAAGCATATGGTTGGGAGGCAGGAAGCATATGGTTAGGTGACACTGGATGCGACAAACTCTGCATGGGTGATCGCAAAACATCATGCATGCATGGGAGCGTACATACATACATATCTGCACCGGTAGACATGTGCGTTAGTATATGTCAGGATGTGTTATTGTGTGAGCGCCTAAGATGTGCAAATAAGACCTCCTGTCAGGCCCCACACTCCGGATGCTGGCAACTGTTGACACTGGTGTCTTAATGACTATGAACAGCAAATCCATAAATCTTCTTATCTCAAGGACCAAGGGTATCAAGGGTATTCAAGTTTGCAAGCAAGAAGGAACTGGAAATATGTATACAAGTCATGTACACACAGACATGATCTTTTGCATTGTACCACCAGAATATTTGCATCTCCACATTTTGCAAGTGGGCATTTCACCACAAGGTGGATGCCAGAAATTATGAATTAGTAGAAGTGATACCCACATTGGCCGCATTTCTTGGGGTTTTTTTGTAGCAAAATTGTTGAGTTTAATTTCCTGCGCTTGAAAATGTGACCATTATTTATTGTTCACAATATAGATTTGTTGAGCTTCTCAGAATAATAATCGGTTATGGCATTTCTGTATTAAAATTTTAATAAGTATTAAAAAATGTGAATGCCAGCAAACAGATGGTCGGGTTTACTTGAAGGTTGCAAAGTTAATATAAGAAATAAGCAGGAAATCAGTTATGCAGTGTTACACGGGAGATCCACATGAAACCTGATAGGGCGTATTATGAGAACCATCTATAGAGGATTATGAACAATTATTGATTGTAATAATTTTACATAGAATAACGTGTATGTACAACCTGTTTCAGGTTATGTGTGCCTTAACAGTAGATTAAATTCCAAACAATACAGTCAAACTGTATAACATCTGATAAAAGATTAATGCGAGGTATACAGTTAAATGAACCGGTTGTACAATTGGTCTATAATAGCACTGAAATAACTAATTACTTTAAGAATATAACAATAATAATAATAATAATAAAATAACTATAAATAGGCATCTATCATATATATATTCGTTTGTGTTGTGTGTGTATCATGTACAGTACACAGATGTTTTCTTTGTACTGTTTATGTGCCTATCTAGATGTTTCGTGCATGTACTGTGTTCATGCATGCATGTAATGTGGATTGAGCAGGTAGTTGATATTGCAGTGTGCCACATCTTGTCTGTCCCATCACAGTTAGTACTGGCCACAAAGGACCTGATTGAGCTAATCCCTTTGAATGGGCATAACAAGCTCTTAGTGCTAGAAGTAGTACTGCAGGCCACTGCCATGGAACTTGTCTGTAATCATTGCCACTGTGTTTGCATGACAAGTCTTATGGCAGCTCTGATTACTGGGTCCATGCAGTATGCTCAGGAGAGATGATCTCTGATGGATGGAGACTACACTTTCAGGGACACTGTTCTGTGGTCTGTCAGACTCAAGAGAGGTGACCTTGTGATGGACACTACATCTTCAGGGGGGGGGGGCACTCTGCTCTGTAGTCTGTCAGACTCGGGAGAGGTGATGTCATGGATGGATGCTACACTTTCTGGGACACTGTGCTCTGTAGTCTGTCAGACTCAGGAAAAGTTATCTTGTGGATGGACACTACACCTTCATGGACACTCTGCTCTGTACTCTGTCAGACTCAGGAGAGGTAACCTTATTGATGGACACTATACCTTCTAGGACACTCTGCTCTGTAGTCTGTCAGACTCAGGAGAGGTGATATTGTGGATGGACACTTCACCTTCGGACACACTCTGCTCTGTAGTATGTCAGATTCTTCTGCAGGATTCTACAGACACTGTGCTGGCTGTCCCTGGCAGAGCATCCAGCACAGCTTGCTCCATAAAGTAATCCCCATACAGCTGTATCTACAGCCAGTCATATCCATCATGTTATTGGGATTTGAGTTTTTCCTGGATCTTGCCATCATGTGGAATTCATCCATATAAGTCTGACAGCTGTGTCTCAAAGAAGAGGCTCCAGGGCTGCGAGCAGCTGATGGTGCAGATAAAGCACAGTGTACAACTTTTGTTGTAAGTCGGGTGTTTTGCCGACTTAAACCGGTTTGTCGCTAATGTGCGTGGGTCTAAAGACTTGCTAAAACTTTTGTCTGTTGTTGTCCAGACCAACACAACAAAAGTCTGGCCGATTCCAAAATTGAATCGGCCAGACTTTTGTTGTGCAGTGTACGCGGGTAAATTGTGCGACGGCGTTAATGTACGCCGGTCCACAACACAACAAAACTTTTGTCGTAGCAATGAGCCAATCCCAGTGCAGCATTTTTTTCATGCACTGTCGCTGACGACCGTGATCTACAAATCTACAATATGGCAGAGTAGCTGACGGATGAACTCGAATGCGAACTTCTTTCCGTAGTTTGACGTCGACGTCGTTGATGACAGAGTACAATGAGCATACCGAAAAGCAATTCTTTTGTTCGAAATCAGCGCCATTTTATTCTAGTTACGGAATTCGCCAACAAAAAGGTGTGCATGCATGAATTTAGTACAAATAACTATGCTAGTATTGTGGCAGTGACAAAAACATTTGTCGCGTAATGTGCGTGTGTGCAAAACGTTTGTCGCGTAGTGTGAGCGGTTCACCGACATTTGTCATTTGTTGTTCAATCGCCCAACAAAAACTTTTGTTGTGTAGTGTACGCCTTAGTTAAATTGAATAGATCTTGCATTTTCAAATTCTGGGAAGTCTGATAAATGAAAATGTTTCAAGTTTGAAAGGTGTTAATTTAAATTAGATACATGCACAACCAAACTAGATGTTATTTTGACAAAGGTGGTATCACTGAGTGATGTTTCTTTACTTAATTTGTGTCATTTGAACACAAACTAAATTGAAGGCCCCTCGGGTGTTTGAATGAATTTGTTCTTGTTTTTTTATGTATTGAATTTGTTGTGGAATTGTAAATTTTTTAATTCTTGACAGTCTTAAACTGGTCTTAAAATGGCCTAAATGGTTAAGAAATAGTCTTAGATGTGATCGTTTGAAAGCAAGACCCACCCTGTCACTTAAAGTGGTCTTGAAATTATCTAAATGGTTTCAAAAGGTCTTAAATGTGATCACCTGAAACTTCAAAGCAAGACCACCCTGTGATTTTAATTTGTCTTAAAATGGTGTAAATGGTTTAAATGATCGTATATGTGAATATTTAAAAGCAAAACCCACCCTGTGATTTAAATTGGTCTTGAAATTATCTAAATGGTTTTAAAAGGTGTTAGATGTGATCAGTTGAAAGTAAGACCCACCCTGTGACCTTGCTGCAATAGTTGCTGTGTGTGGCAAGTGCAGTCTGCCAATGTCTGGTTTGTCACAGACACTGCCTGTCAACCTGGCCTTGGCTCTCCCTTTGATCCTCTCATCTTCCATGGAGTCTGTCAGCTCATCCATCATTCCCTATCTCCATCTCAGTCTTCTTCCCCCTCCAGTTGACTTGCTTAATCTACCTCCTTCTGGTTGTGTCCAGCATTGTTCCATTCTTCTCCAACTTCCCTAAAATATATGTGGTCAAAATCTGAATAGATCTGTCAGAATTCCTGCAGTGTCAAAACCCACATTGCTAGACAGTAATTGATGAGTAGTGGTTACTAAGCTTTCTGTTTGGCCATTTCACAATTCTACTCCTTCTTGCCCCTTGAACCTTCAGTGTGGGCGACTTGGGGTCACATCTCTTGCTTTCCTCTATCTCTCAACCAGTGGTTACCATAAGCCATCTACGATGATCGGTTGTCATTGTCTTCCATATGTGGCTGTTCATCCCTGCCTGGTCTCATAACACACTGTCTCTCTTTAATGGTGGTCACAGTAACCACCATCACTGTGGTCACCTTGCTCACTCTAGTTACTGCGGTCACTGCGGTCACTGTGGTCACTGTGGTCATTGGTCAGTGTATGTGTTTGCTTCTCGCCCATGGCTGCACCTTCAGAAACAAATGCCAACACCTATTTTTAGTGCTTAATACTGATTAGGTGAACGGTAAAGCCATCATATGCATTGTACATATGACATTTTCTATTTGCATATAAGGTTTTGCTCATCCAGGTCCAATCTACTAATTATCGCAAGGGCCATGTTGATTTAATTGATGCTCCTACTAATGAGCTGCACATTGGATTTGTAAACTTGCATGCAGTGGGATGAAGCACTCGCAGTTTAGAATGACTACGTGCAGAACTAAAACATCACATCATAATATATAAATACACAGTATATACATGACAGTGTTATCAAGTAGGAGTCTGACAGATAAATGGCGAAAGTTAATGTTTCATAGCTACACGTTTTTGTATTGTGAATGTACTCATATTATTGTCATGTAAATACTGCTGATTGTTTGATAATGGCAACAGTAAACTCTGTCATTAATGTAGACTTGGTTTTTTACTTTTACTTACTTGTCCTCTTCGTGCCATATGGCACATAAAGCTTGCAAAAGATTTCGCCAGAAATCTCTGTCGTAGGCTCTCCTTGCTGCTGTGCCCCAGGTTAACCCAGCAGTCTTCGGTTCTTCTTCTATGGTTCATTGCCGAGTTGTTTTTGGTCTACCTAAACTTGGTTTGGTGTAAATTATTGCTTTGTCTTTATTGGTACCTCCCACATTTTCACAGTACAACATTGTCTTTTATACGTCACCTGTTCTCCTGTTTACACTGATTTGAAATGAACTGGGTTCAGATGGACCTAAACCTGTGGTTTCAATACAGTGATTCAGACATTCGGTGGGGCTTGATAAAATTCTTTCCATGATGCAAATGAGAAACCGGTAGTGCAACGACAAAATGTTCTCCTGGAATTGTTCATCTCCAGCCTCGTGTAAATGTAGACTTTCTGACTCAGACCTGGACACCGTGCCGCACTGTGTGGACACATGTAGGCACTGACTCAGACCTGGGCACCGTGCCGCACTGTGTGGACACATGTAGGCTCTGACTCAGACCTGGTCACCGTGCCGCACTGTGTGGACACATGTAGGCACTGACTCAGACCTGGTCACCGTGCCGCACTGTGTGGACACATGTAGGCTCTGACTCGGACCTGGTCACCGTGCCGCACTGTGTGGACACATGTAGGCACTGACGCAGACCTGGTCACCGTGCCGCACTGTGTGGACACATGTAGGCACCGACTAAGACCTGGTCACCGTGCCGCACTGTGTGGACACATGTAGGCACTGACTCAGACCTGGTCACCGTGCCGCACTGTGTGGACACATGTAGGCACCGACTCAGACCTGGTCACCGTGCCGCACTGTGTTGACACATGTAGGCTCTGACTCAGACCTGGTCACCGTGCCGCACTGTGTGGACACATGTAGGCACTGACTCAGACCTGGTCACCGTGCTGCACTGTGTGGACACATGTAGGCACTGACTCAGACCTGGTCACTGTGCCGCACTGTGTGGACACATGTAGGCACTGACTCAGACCTGGTCACCGTGCCGCACTGTGTTGACACATGTAGGCTCTGACTCAGACCTGGTCACCGTGCCGCACTGTGTGGACACATGTAGGCACTGACTCAGACCTGGTCACCGTGCCGCACTGTGTGGACACATGTAGGCACTGACTCAGACCTGGTCACCGTGCCGCACTGTGTGGACACATGTAGGCACCGACTCAGACCTGGTCACCGTGCCGCACTGTGTTGACACATGTAGGCTCTGACTCAGACCTGGTCACCGTGCCGCACTGTGTGGACACATGTAGGCACTGACTCAGACCTGGTCACCGTGCTGCACTGTGTGGACACATGTAGGCACTGACTCAGACCTGGTCACCGTGCCGCACTGTGTGGACACATGTAGGCACTGACTCAGACCTGGTCACTGTGCCGCACTGTGTGGACACATGTAGGCACTGACTCAGACCTGGTCACCGTGCCGCACTGTGTTGACACATGTAGGCTCTGACTCAGACCTGGTCACCGTGCCGCACTGTGTGGACACATGTAGGCACTGACTCAGACCTGGTCACCGTGCTGCACTGTGTGGACACATGTAGGCACTGACTCAGACCTGGTCACCGTGCCGCACTGTGTGGACACATGTAGGCACTGACTCAGACCTGGTCACTGTGCCGCACTGTGTGGACACATGTAGGCACTGACTCAGACCTGGTCACTGTGCCGCACTGTGTGGACACATGTAGGCACTGATGCAGACAAGCATGTAGTAGCTAGTAACATAAAACGTGAATTATTCACTGATGGTTTGGCTGCTGACATTGTTCACTGGAGCCTTTTAAGAGATACGTTTTGTTCGAGAGGGTCTAGCAATAAAACAACTGGAAAACGAAAATGAGTAGTATGAATACATTTAAATATTTGTGGACACGAAGGACTGAAAATGTAGGTAATGTGTAAAGATATTAAACATTTAAATGATAATGAATTAATGTGTTTTATATGTAATTTTGTGCAGACATTGCCAAAATGCAGGGGTTGCCATTGATGTTCCAAAATAATAAAATAATATTAATTAAAATTTGTTAACTTCATGTAGTCTACTTCTTCTGTCTTCCGTAATTAAGTGGGAGAAAAAATCCATTTATTATTTGATACCTTATATTAAATACCTTAATTGACCTCATCTTAATTTGTCCCTAATGTCGTTAAATCACACTGTTTTAGATGTTTTTTATGTGAGTATACATACGGAGAAAAATTTGTTTGCTTTGTGAAGTAAATGGATTCACGACAGGTTGAATACAAACCAGTGTATCTGGACCTGCAGTGACTCTTAATGTTGCTATGTTTCCGCTGCATTTAGTAAGCACCGGAGTTTACAACCAGGGGACATTATGAGATAACAGAATTGATGTCACCACTAGCAACCAGTGCAGTTCCTGGAATTCAAGTTCAAGGGCACGAGTTTGCTTTTATTGCTCAATGATCTTTGATAAATGAAATGCCATTTGGCAGTATTGCGATTATTGTTGATTATACTGGGAGCTTGTTTACGAATGTCGCAGCTATTGTGTTAACTGGCCTCACGCAGACATTTATTTACACGGGAGAAAGATTGTGTGAACTTGTAACAAGTGCACATGTGTTGCTTGCAGTGATATTCCGCAACATTTGCCAAATGGACATTGATCTGTTTGTGTGTCTAAAGCAAAAACAGTATTTGGAAAGTGATTAGAAAATGTTGCCACCGTCTCTGAATTCACAGCAAGTACTTTAGTAACAACATGCAGGTACTAGACTATCAATGAAGTAATCCACACCGATGATACATTTTGTAACTATTTTTAGTGCAGACAGTTTAATTAGGATGGATAATATACAGTATATAACAACACATGAAGCCCACTATACAAGAAATTGCACAGGGAAGAGACCATTCAGGTTTTGTCAAGTAAACTACATTTTGGTGACAAACTCCATAATTGAGGAAGTCTTCAAACAGTTAAGGATATAATCATAATAAATTACAATATTTCTTTGGCGGTTGACAATTTGCACAATATTTGATTATAAACTTATATTCATTTATTTGGAGGAGATATCTTGATGGCAGTGCGCAGGTGGTAATTGGTATGTCATGGAATATGTTTTGTAACAAGGTTAGGGCATGTTTTGTAACAAGGTTAGGGCATGTTTTATAACAAGGTTAGGGCATGTTATATAACAAGATTAGGGCATGTTTTATAACAAGGTTAGGGCATGTTTTAGGTGATACGTTATTATCTCCGACCCACATCTGTGTTGCATCCATCAAAAAAGAAAGTTGCTTTTACCTACATGGGACACACACGCACACACACACACATACACGCGCACACACACACGTGCACACATACACGCACACGCACGCACACGCACGCACGCGCGCACGCATGCAGGAACACATGCATGTACACACACACACACACACACACACACACACACACACACACACACACACACACACACACACACACACACACACACACACACACACACACACACACACACACACATGTGCAGGAATATCACACACACACACACACACACACACATCTGCAGGAATACTACACACACACACACACACACACACACACACACACACACACACACACACACACACACACACACACACACACACACACACACACACACACACACACACACACATCAGTTTCTTAGTTGTGTGTGTGTGCACGCGTGTGTGTGCGTGCATGCTTGCTTGCATGGGTGCATGCGTGCGTGCATGTGTGTTCAGTTGATTGCACGGTGCAACCAACTCAACACAGGTGCAACTTGCACCTGTAATTCAGGAAGATGGTCTTCAGACTCACTTAGATAACCTATGACAGACCACTGGAGCATGAGTCAGGGCTAGAGTGATGACAAGGAGAGCCAGGAAAACATTACTGAGGGAGTTGTAAATAAAGCATGTCATCACATCAAGGCCCCATGAGAGTCGCCCATTATCATTATTGAAATGCAATCACTTAGCAGATTTCTCAGAAACAACCTGCCTTCATCCGGCAGCCTGCGTATGAAGCCTGACAAAGAGCAGATCCAGTGCACACACACACATACATACATGCACGGGCGTGCATACACACACACACACAAAGTTCATATTATAGCAATGAAAACAATAAGGAAAATACAAAACGCATCTGCAAGTACACAAATGCACACATGCACACAGAAACGCACGCACACAGTTCATATTATAGCAATGACAACTATGAGGACAATGCAAAATGGACACGTGCACGTACACACAAACACACACAACATATATGCACGCACGCACACGCACGCACGCATGCACGCATGCACACACACACGCACGCACGCACACACACACATGCCACTGCTGTCTCCCTAAAATCTCGCTGATCTGCATGCTTGATGCCTGAAGCAGCTAGTGTTATAGTTCACAAGGTTGCAGGTCTGCATCAGACAAAATCTGCTAAATCAAAATTTTTTACATGGACATTTTTAGCAGATACACTTGAGGAAACAAACAACCAAAGACTAACTGCATGGTAGGTGCAGCTTCTGCGCACCAAAGTAATATACATAAATTTGATATATTATTTACTGATAATATTTCTTGCAATAAACACAATAATGTGCAATATTTTTGTAGGATATTGTAAAATATCAGTGTGAAATGTTCCCGGAAGTGAATCTGATGGGCTGGTGGCTTGTATCAGAGTAGCGCCATAGAATTATGATGGCAGCTGTACTCGTATGGTTACATAAATAATCTTTTCAATGCTAATGTGTACATTCAATATATTGCAACTTTGCAAGTGGCTTTGGAATATGATGTTAGACAAGAATTATGATATTTTCATGTACTCTCCAGATTTATTCTTTACAAAATTTCATTTCTATCCACATAATTATTTTGGCATTCAAAATATGCAGAATGCAGATAAATGCGTGGAATAGATCAGCTTGAGTTTGTGCTGTCAGCTCTGCCCCAGATTGCCTGGGCCAGTGTGCCATATGAGACAAGCGAATGCAGGTGTTTCTGGCCTCTTGAGTGAGCAGAGAAAAAAACAAACTTCCTTTATTCTGGAGAGCCCTTAGATTGACTCAAGAAGATCAAAGATAGCGTTCTTTATTTTTTAATAAATCTGTCTACATTATTGAACACCATGTCAGATTTCTGCCATCCTTTAATGGGACTTCACTTTCTTGTAAAAGGTCTGCTAATATTTCGAGAATGTTTTTTCATGAAGATGGGGAAACATCCGCTGAGCATAATCCTTTTTATGTAAAATCACCAGATTTCTGTTTTACTTTTTGCTTTGATAAATGAGGTTTGTAATAATATAATAAATCTGCCGAATGTTTGTTCTGTCTTAAAATAAAGGTCACGAGATGGGGTACAAGATTTCCATTTTAGCCTGTGGCACAAAAATATCCGTTTTATCCCATGTGTAGTTTAAGACTGTGCATTTCATTGTGTCTTTAGGCAGATTAATTAAGGTACGGAGACAAGTGTCTAGAAATTAATTTGTACCTAATGAGAGGCTGTGAGGGATATGAATAAATGATGTGATAAGTTCTTTCAGTCCACTCCAGACTCAAGTGTCTGGGCCACTAACGAGTGTCCAGCAAATTCGGCCAGTCTGAGGAGCCAGGTGGCCTGGATAAAAGACCGCAGCTTCTGGTCAGTCTAGGCGTCTTATTGCAGCTTTTGTAAATACGTGAATAAGGTAGATAACCTAACAGTATTGGTTCTTGGTTTAGTTAAATATTTGATTTGTACATAACAATGTAGTCATCTGATATTCTCAGTATTGTTACGTCACATGATAACCCGGTAGTCATGTGATGTGATTGTCAGACTGTTGTGCCGGTAGGTAAACGCATTCTTGTGAAAGTTGGGGTTAAATACAAAGCTCTTTTTAAACACAACAACCATTTGAAAGATAAATATGAGATGAGTTGAACAAAGCTACATTCCCAGCTAACAAAAGCAGGTTCCCAGAAAGTTAGTTTTACGTTACGATAACGTTAGTGATAAATTTCGGAGAACGTTTTTTGGAAAGTTTTCTTAACGTTCCGGGAACGTTACAGATAACATTATTGCATAACGTTAGCAGAACGTTTTTTTGGAAAGTTTTCTTAACGTTCCGAGAACGTTACAGATAACGTTATTGCATAACGTTAGCAGAACGTTTTTGCCTAACGTTAGAAGAACGTTTTTTTGGAAAGTTTTCTTAACGTTCCAAGAACGTTACAGATAACGTTGTTGCGTAATGTTAACAGAACGTTTTTCCCTAACGTTAGCAGAAAGTTTTTTTGGAAAGTTTTTTTAACGTTCCAAGAACATTACAGATAACGTTGTTGCGTAACACTAGCAGAACGTTTTTGCCTAACGTTAGCAGAAAGTTTTTTTGGAAAGTTTTCTTAACGTTCCGAGAACGTTACAGATAACGTTGTTGCGTAACACTAGCAGAACGTTTTTCCCTAACGTTAGCAGAAAGTGTTTTTGGAAAGTTTTCTTAACGTTCCGAGAACGTTATAAATAACGTTATTGCCTAACATTAGCAGAACGTTTTTGCCTAACGTTAGAAGAACGTTTTTTTGGAAAGTTTTCTTAACGTTCCAAGAACGTTACAGATAATGTTGTTGCGTAACGTTAGCAGAACGTTTTTCCCTAACGTTAGCAGAAAGTTTTTTTGGAAAGTTTTCTTAACGTTCCAAGAACGTTACAGATAATGTTGTTGCGTAACGTTAGCAGAACGTTTTTCCCTAACGTTAGCAGAAAGTTTTTTTGGAAAGTTTTCTTAACGTTCCGAGAACGTTACAGATAACGTTATTGCATAACATTAGCAGAACGTTTTTGCCTAACGTTAGAAGAAAGTTTTTTTGGAAAGTTTTCTTAACGTTCCAAGAACGTTACAGATAACGTTGTTGCGTAACGTTAGCAGAACCTTTTTCCCTAACGTTAGCAGAAAGTTTTTTTGGAAAGTTTTCTTAACGTTCCAAGAACGTTACAGATAACGTTGTTGCGTAACACTAGCAGAACGTTTTTCCCTAACGTTAGCAGAACATTTTTTTGGAAAGTTTTCTTAACGTTCCGAGTACGTTATAAATAACGTTATTGCCTAACATTAGCAGAACGTTTTTGCCTAACGTTAGCAGAACGTTTTTGCCTAATGTTAACAGAACGATAAAACAATAATAAATGGGTCTTCATTACTTTTATTTACACATGGCAGTTACATGGTAGTTACAAAACTCAATCTTCCTCGTCATCATCTTCAACCTGGTGGACCTGGGTGACTGCCGGCATCTGTTGAATATAAACATGTATTGTAAATATCAATATGAATCAAACACTATTTATTTTGGGGAATGTAAAGGCCATCTGTAAAAAATATGTTTGATGACGTATTGTTGAACAACTAGCTGAGTAACCCACGTTGCCTGCGGAAAAAAGGCTGTTGCTTGCACTGAAACTCTTGAAATTGTGACTCCTCGAGACCCCACCGCCCTAGACGAATTTTGAAAAAATCTAAATGTATGATCGAACCACCCCAATGGACCCTCTATATAGATCGCACACAACATTTCAGTCCCATACATGCAAAACTGATGGAGATAAGTGCCATTTAACAATAGTGATCTCCCAAGATCCCCACCACTCAGAAGAAGAATTTTTTTAAATCTAAATCTACAAACCACCACAGTGGGCCCCATTAGATTGCACAATATTTCAGCCCCATACATGCAAACGGTGATAATGGTCTACAGACAGACATACAAACAGACATACATGCAGACATGCATGCAGGCAGGCAGGCAGGCAGGCAGGCAGGCAGGCAGGCAGGCAGGCAGGCAGGCAGGCAGGCAGGCAGGCAGGCAGGCAGGCAGGCAGGCAGGCAGGCAGGCAGGCAGGCAGGCAGGCAGGCAGGCAGGCAGGCAGGCAGGCAGGCAGGCAGGCAGGCAGGCAGGCAGGCAGGCAGGCAGGCAGGCAGGCAGGCTGGCTGGCTGGCTGGCTGGCTGGCTGGCAGGCAGGCAGGCAGAATATAGTGTATTAATATGGCTTTCTCCAGCAAAATTAATCATGTATTAATTATAACCACTAGGAGAGAGTCATATTGATTTCATGGGAATCCACAAATTTATATCTATGGCCTACCACAAAATGGCAAATTCAATAGAAACTATATCTTATGCCATCAAGGCCAAGAGCATTTCATTTATGAAAGAAATTACTAAGAGCGAGTCATGGTAAAATACCTTGTTGGCCTTTCTCCATCCTCTGTGAGGTGCAAACTTCAACGTTTCTGCGATCACTTCTTCAATGTAATTAACTTTTGAAATTTAGTGAATGCGTGTACATGCTTCTGAAATCACTGAGAAAAACGAAATGAGGTAACATATTTCAGACAAAAATATCTTGAAGGGAAACAAAAGACAACTTTTGTGGTTATGCACCTAACAACTTAATACAAGCTAACCATTTGCAACTACATGCACAATCAACATCTTCACATCAGTGGTTAACTTGAAATGCGGTCTCAAAGTGGACGATTCTAAAATGTCCGATATCAAGGAAACCGGCATTTTGCCCATGGCACAGTAAATTACCAGTGGAGGAATAATGGATCACGTCCAGAGTTTGAGTTTGATCAATTGCTATGAGGTGATAATTGTATTCATCGGTGACCAGGTGATATAAAAATAAAGAAAAGAGAAACATACTGATCACAACTTGGCAGATGGACAACTCCACGAACTTTCGCTTCAATTTTTCCCCTTGAGGCTGTATTGTCCAAGAATATCATCCGTTGCCACCTTCCACAGCAAGCGACGAATACTGCAGCCAGTATTCACTCCACCCAAGGAGCTCAAGTACAGAACCTTAGGATCAATCAAGATAAATAATTAGTCATGTTTCTTGATGTGAACACCCTGAGAAAATGTATATCCACTGATATATTGCATATCAAAACTTTGTATTGATACAATTGTCGTTTTGTTTATTGTTGCCAAAATACACAATTTTTTACATTTATCTTTAAACATACATGTAGCAATATGTTTGATTCACTAAGGGCTTTTCCATTTAAACAGTTGGGGAAGTGGTCATGAACTTGTTTTGGCTTCACTACCCAAACATGTTGAACTATTTATCTACCCACACATGTTGAACTATTTATCTACCCACACATCTCAATATAATTTCTGCCACATGTACCTTGAGAAAATGCCCCCCTCCTGCATTTTAATTACTTTTCAACTTTTCAAATACCGATGCCTCACCCACAAACAAATTAATTGATAATTGATTGACACAATTTGAATTTTATTTTATTTTACCTTGTAACGCATTTAAAAATACTCAGGTCTCCACATTAAAATGGTTAATGCAATTTTAATTATGATTGAAAACCCCTCCTTACAGTTTTCGTCTGGAATTCCTTGTCCTCAAGTTTCTGGCAAACACCTTCCAGCTCTCCTAATTGCCCTATAGCTTCCAGCCAGCTCCTAAGGCTTACTTTAGAGATTTGCAGAGGCAATCAAGCCATGATTAACCATCAACCCTTTGACATTACTAGTGGACATGCTATTGTTAAGGACCCGTAGGCGTAGATATGACTTTTTAAACATTTGTTTTCACCAGAATGACACAATTATCATTCTATACCACGGGCGTCCAGTCGTACAACCGGCAACTTTATCACACATGGACATGATCCTCTACCCGGTGACTTTATCACACACGGACATGATCCTCTACCCGGTGACTTTATCACACGGACATGATCCTCTACCTGGTGACTTTATCACACATGGACATGATCCTCTACCCGGTGACTTTATCACACGGACATGATCCTCTACCTGGTGACTTTATCACACATGGACATGATCCTCTACCCGGTGACTTGATCACACATGGACATGATCCTCTACCCGGTGACTTTATCACACGGACATGATCCTCTACCCGGTGACTTGATCACACATGGACATGATCCTCTACCCGGTGACTTTATCACATATGGACATGATCCTCTACCTGGTGACTTTATCACATGGACATGATCCTCTACCCGGTGACTTTATCACACGGACATGATCCTCTACCCGGTGACTTTATCACACGGACATGATCCTTTACCCGGTGACTTTATCACACGGACATGATCCTCTACCCGGTGACTTTATCACATATGGACATGATCCTCTACCCGGTGACTTTATCACACGGACATGATCCTCTACCCGGTGACTTTATCACACGGACATGATCCTCTACCCGGTGACTTTATCACACGGACATGATCCTTTACCCGGTGACTTTATCACACGGACATGATCCTCTACCCGGTGACTTTATCACACGGACATGATCCTCTACCCGGTGACTTTATCACACGGACATGATCCTCTACCTGGTGACTATCACACATGGACATGATCCTCTACCTGGTGACTTTATCACACGGACATGATCCTCTACCTGGTGACTTTATCACACATGGACATGATCCTCTACCCGGTGACTTTATCACATGGACATGATCCTCTACCTGGTGACTTTATCACACATGGACATGATCCTCTACCCGGTGACTTTATCACATGGACATGATCCTCTACCTGGTGACTATCACACATGGACATGATCCTCTACCCGGTGACTTTATCACATGGACATGATCCTCTACCTGGTGACTTTATCACACATGGACATGATCCTCTACCCGGTGACTTTATCACATGGACATGATCCTCTACCTGGTGACTTTATCACTCATGGACATGATCCTCTACCCGGTGACTTTATCACACATGGACATGATCCTCTACCCGGTGACTTTATCACATGGACATGATCCTCTACCTGGTGACTATCACACATGGACATGATCCTCTACCCGGTGACTTTATCACACATGGACATGATCCTCTACCTGGTGACTTTATCACACATGGACATGATCCTCTACCCGGTGACTTTATCACATGGACATGATCCTCTACCTGGTGACTTTATCACACATGGACATGATCCTCTACCCGGTGACTTTATCACATGGACATGATCCTCTACCTGGTGACTATCACACAAGGACATGATCCTCTACCCGGTGACTTTATCACACATGGACATGATCCTTTACCCGGTGACTTTATCACACGGACATGATCCTCTACCTGGTGACTTTATCACACATGGACATGATCCTCTACTTGCTGACTTTATCAGACGGACATGATCCTCTACCCTGTGACTTTATCAGACGGACATGATCCTCTACCTGGTGACTTTATCACACGGACATGATCCTCTACCTGGTGACTTTATCACACGGACATGATCCTCTACCCTGTGACTTTATCACACGGACATGATCCTCTACCTGGTGACTTTATCACATATGGACATGATCCTCTACCCGGTGACTTTATCACATATGGACATGATCCTCTACCCGGTGACTTTATCACATATGGACATGATCCTCTACCTGGTGACTTTATCACATATGGACATGATCCTCTACCCGGTGACTTTATCACACATGGACATGATCCTCTACTTGGTGACTTTATCACACATGGACATGATCCTCTACCTGGTGACTTTATCACACGGACATGATCCTCTACCCTGTGACTTTATCACACGGACATGATCCTCTACCTGGTGACTTTATCACATATGGACATGATCCTCTACCCGGTGACTTTATCACATATGGACATGATCCTCTACCCGGTGACTTTATCACATATGGACATGATCCTCTACCTGGTGACTTTATCACATATGGACATGATCCTCTACCCGGTGACTTTATCACACATGGACATGATCCTTTACCCGGTGACTTTATCACATGGACATGATCCTCTACCTGGTGACTATCACACAAGGACATGATCCTCTACCCGGTGACTTTATCACACATGGACATGATCCTTTACCCGGTGACTTTATCACACGGACATGATCCTCTACCTGGTGACTTTATCACACATGGACATGATCCTCTACTTGCTGACTTTATCAGACGGACATGATCCTCTACCCTGTGACTTTATCAGACGGACATGATCCTCTACCTGGTGACTTTATCACACGGACATGATCCTCTACCTGGTGACTTTATCACACGGACATGATCCTCTACCCTGTGACTTTATCACACGGACATGATCCTCTACCTGGTGACTTTATCACATATGGACATGATCCTCTACCCGGTGACTTTATCACATATGGACATGATCCTCTACCCGGTGACTTTATCACATATGGACATGATCCTCTACCTGGTGACTTTATCACATATGGACATGATCCTCTACCCGGTGACTTTATCACACATGGACATGATCCTCTACTTGGTGACTTTATCACACGGACATGATCCTCTACCTGGTGACTTTATCACACGGACATGATCCTCTACCCGGTGACTTTATCACACGGACATGATCCTCTACCTGGTGACTTTATCACATATGGACATGATCCTCTACCCTGTGACTTTATCACACGGACATGATCCTCTACCTGGTGACTTTATCACACATGCACATGATCCTCTACCCGGTGACTTTATCACATGGACATGATCCTCTACCTGGTGACTTTATCACACGGACATGATCCTCTACCCGATGACTTTATGAAAACTTTTATTATACCCAGGGCTGGGTCCAATTATGTGATTGTATTTGTAATTGATTACAGAAAAATGCTCTAATTGATTATGTTTTTGAAAATGTTCTGCAATTGTAATATATTTTTCTGTGTAATTGGGTTTATAGTTACATCAATTACACAGTTTTCAAAAACCTATTAAAAAACACCTGTCCTTCAGATTTTTTGCAGTCTACAAAATAGTAAACCATACAAGATACTCAATGCCTGAGTTGTGATACTGTGATCCCAACGTGTCGTTAACATAACTGTGCTAATTAATGAGAAGTACACACTTGGCTAGCAGTGTCCACTATGACTGGTTTCTCAGACAGTGGATTACCATCTGTCACAGTCCAAGGGTCAATAGAAACCATTAATTATACCTAGTGCAATTAAGCACTAGTCAGCATGCTTTGTGGAATCTATTTGCTCAATAACATTTTATTTCAATCAATTGTCCCTGTCTAGTTCTGTCCACTGGGCTGGGTCCAATTACACAAAACAAAAATAAATTACAATTACTTTTCATTTGTCATTGCAATTAAAATTACAGATGCATTAATGGGACCTACCTACTTATTAGTTAGTGAGTATTAACTAGTTTAACCTATTCAACATAGACAAAAGTATATGGAGTTACGTCTTTATTCTAATTAAGTCCTGCTGTCACAAAGTCATAATGTCAATCCTGTAGTAGACATTATGATTTGTGTAATGGGGACAAGAGATAAAAACGTGGGATAAGGTTGAATAATTAAACTCACGCACTGATGTATCAAAGTTAGGCAAAACGCAAGTTACAATGGCGAAATCGAGGTGGGTCAGAATTCTACGCAAGTGCCCATGGCATATGTAAATTACATTTCCTAAGTAGTTCTTGCGTCGCGCAATTCCGTGACAATGCGATATCACTGAACTAGACAATGGACGAATTTAGTCACATATCTAGTTAGAACAGCAACGATATGAATAAATGTAGTACATACCTCTCGATTCAAACGATGTGTTCCCTTCGCTTCCCTAGTTCCCTTTCACAAATGCCTTTGTCTTCCAGATCTGATTACCGGTATTTTGGGCGTTGAACATATGGCATATCGCATGTACACAGCAGCCCAGCACTTTAGCGTCTATGAAAAATTAGCTGCCAACGATACTGTGGTTGAAGAAGATTGGTCTGTGGCTGGTCAGTGTTAAAACGATGTCCTTGGCTAGCTAGAGGAATGAGGCAACCACTTTATCAGTGCCAATGCTGTGGCCTTCATCTCGCCAATACTCGTCAGTGCTTAGTCCTGATTCTAATTTTAGAGATAAACCAGTCTAAGTTGTGTTGTGTATATAAATCTGGTTTGATTTGGTTTTAAAACTGCAAATGTGAAATACATAGGCCCACACACCACAAGTTATAACATTGTTGGATTGGAACAAAAATAGCATTCAGATGTAATAATTATAGACAAAGTCAATACTTTTGACAAGTTAAACAAATGAGTGCACTTTTTATTAAATTGACTATGGGTAATTGTCATAAATTATTTACACATTACCTACTTTGGCGATGAAAGAAGATAACAGTTATGGATATGTTTTATAATATAAATATTGTTTAGCCGAAATGTACATTCTAGTATGAATACACTTTGTTGTAAAAAGCGAAATATGTTTATGTGAACAACAGCGAGATTATAAGTACTGTTTGAATGGTATACATATATGTTGTTGTACCGAATCATTCTCCCACCAAAATATAATAGTTCGGCTGAAAATCCCCACCCATATTTCCATAATTCCCCGCGAAGTATTGACCATTTCCTGACGAATCCCACTTGAAAGTTACACTGGCGCGCCTGCGCATATGTCAATTGCGCATATGTCACTTGCGTGTGATGGACGTGATCTTTATTTCGCGGGGGACGTTGTTTCGATGGTTGGTGGATGCAATAGATGCAGTTTTTAAACCTAGGGTTCGTAAATAAACTCTAGGGTTTCGTTTTTTGACCCAGTGGACCAATCGATATGAAGCTAACGCGAGTGGCTAAAATTCGTTTCTTTTGTGAACAAAATGACCTTATTAGTCGTGTGTTTGTAGTGGTTTTCTGCCGGGACAGTTTTCAATTTGACTGATTAGCAGATTTTGTGCTGGTTTTAACATGGTATTGATGATACGCTCAGTGTTTACAAGGGTGAAACATGTTTATCGATCATGTAGTGTTTGGATCATTATCATCATAATAATCTGACCATTATTTCATCTTCTTCGTTGTCGTCTTCATCTGAATCATCATCTTCATATACATCACCGTTATCGATCTCTTCTTCATGTTCATTGTCAATACCATCAATCATCATCACCATTCTGCATCATCACCATCATAATTATTGATAATCATGATTTTCATCACCTTAGTCGTTTTTGTGTGTGGGTATGCGTGCGCGTGCGCACGCACGCACATGCGCACGCGCGTGTGTGTGTGCTCGCGTGTATGTGGGTGAGTGTTTGAGTGTGTAGTCATGTACCTATAACAAAGTAAGTTCTTATATAGCGCAGTATCCAGTCCTCAGGACTGCTCAAAACGCTTTACACTTTACTCCCTGGCAAACCTGTTCAATCAAACACCATCTCGACGGCACTGGGAAGCATTCAGCCAGGCTGTAATTAATGCGCGAAGACTATTTGTACACAAATATCCACCACTGTTTATAGCAATGTACTCATTCATACAGCTGAGTGAACTGAAGCAATGTAGAGTAAATGAACTTGCCCAAGGTTCGACACCGCCGCACAGGATTCGAACCCGTGTTCTCTCAGTCGAGAGTCCGGAGCTCTTACTGCCGCGCTACTCCGCTCCACGTGGCCTACGCTCCCATCCACCACATCCTATATATATATATATATATATATACATATATATAGCGCGTACGTATATGTTACTGTGCGACATAATGCTTAAAGTGTCGAGCGCCAACCGGACCTGTAACCTAAAATGTTGAGGCCCCGTCAATAACAACTCAATATTCAAACCTGAATTTCAACAGAATGTACGACAGAATGTCCGACAGCTGCTAATTTTCTATAGTAGGTCAATGGAATGACAGTCGATTTTATATCACGATGAGATGGGAAAAGGTAATGTAGCTGTTCACTGTAATTTTTTTATCAATACAACTATGTATAACATATGTCAATTCTCCCGTATGACTTTGCTGCCAACAGAAAAAATGTATAAAATACCCCATATTGATGGCAATAAAAATATGTCTAACATATGTGCCTTGATACGCCATTGTGATATGTCTAACACATGTGCCTTGATACGCCATTGTGATATGTCTAACACATGTGCCTTGATACGCCATTGTGATATGTCTAACACATGTGCCTTGATACGCCATTGTGATATGTCTAACACATGTGCCTTGATACGCCATTGTGATATGTCTAACACATGTGCCTTGATACGCCATTGTGATATGTCTAACACATGTGCCTTGATACGCCATTGTGATATGTCTAACACATGTGCCTTGATACGCCATTGTGATATGTCTAACACATGTGCCTTGATACGCCCTTGTGATATGTCTAACACATGTGCCTTGATACGCCATTGTGATATGTCTAACACATGTGCCTTGATACGCCATTGTGATATGTCTAACACATGTGCCTTGATACGCCATTGTGATATGTCTAACACATGTGCCTTGATACGCCATTGTGATATGTCTAACACATGTGCCTTGATACGCCATTGTGATATGTCTAACACATGTGCCTTGATACGCCCTTGTGATATGTCTAACACATGTGCCTTGATACGCCATTGTGATATGTCTAACACATGTGCCTTGATACGCCCTTGTGATATGTCTAACACATGTGCCTTGATACGCCATTGTGATATGTCTAACACATGTGCCTTGATACGCCCTTGTGATATGTCTAACACATGTGCCTTGATACGCCCTTGTGATATGTCTAACACATGTGCCTTGATACGCCATTGTGATATGTCATCTGGAAATACCTAAATACCATTAAACATGTGTAAGAACGTCGAGTGCCTGCCCGCTGGAATGAGCCAACATAGGCACGACAAATAGGAATATAAGAACGGGACGATAAATGCCATCCTTGAATACGAGGAGACGTCCAGCGATGATATTATGATTATAAAGGATAATATGAAATATTACATATGTTTGTATACATATAATATAATAGTCAAATTAAAGCTTAGCCCTATGTACGTGCCCGACAGAATATGGATTCATTGACTGGCAGTATTGTTGAACGCTGGGTATCCCATATTACACATTGAATACACTTGTATAGTCTACTGCCGGGATGGGAACCACCCCAAGATTAATCACAACCCCTCACCTGAAATGGCCATTAGATGCAAGGAGGTTGTTAAACTCCCATCAATCTAGGATTCACTGGCTTCACTAGTCAAGATAACTAAAAGAATACCCACTATGTAAATGAAAACATTTTTATAATGTGTTCTGTTTTTTACTGTGTTTGAATTTATCACTTATTTATATTTATAAAATGACCTTATGAGTGCAGATCGAGGTTCATTAGACTGGATGGTTCAAACGAGTGATCTTTTTATTATTGTTACACAGTCAATTTACTTTTTCACCGTTACATATGTGTGAGAGTCTGTACCATAAGTTGACCTTATTTCACGTGATCCGTTTAATGTTCATGCAAATTATTAAAGTTACAAAACTGATCAGTGCAGGAGTGCAACTGAATAAACACGTTTTCCTAGTTCCGCACATGAATGAACACGTGCATTCACGTAAATACACGTACGTCTAGAACCATACCAATTAAATTCTCTGAACAAAAAAAACACGAATTCACGTGAATATGCGTACGGGTAAAACAGTGCCATTTTTTTCAGTTCCACATCTGAAAAAATAAGTGACTTATTCACCAGAATACACGTGCTGCTAGAATCGTATAGGTTTCCCCAGTTCGACACTTGACATTTTAAAACGTGAATTCATGTGAATACACGTTCCACTACAACCATAGCAGTTTCTTCAGTTCAGTCCGTGAATTGATGAAGATGCATGTGCATTCACGTGAATACATGTGCATTAATTTTACACGTACTGGTGGAGCCATACCAGTTAGAAAGACACTTGTCAAACTGGTTCAAAATTGGTTCCTTGTTTACTGGGTAGTCTGGGGGGACAAAACCTCCAATTGCACCCCCGTTAATTGAAGCTTGCCAAAAAACCTCAAATGGCATCGGAACGAAATTAATTAAATGTAAAGTTCCAGTGTCGCAGAACGTTTTTACAACATGGGCACTACATCTTACGACCGACTACTCATTTGAAACTAACTGACCATGGTATCCTCATGTCTTGGCCGAACATGATTGGGCATATTGCGTAGTACACCATTAACTTTCTTGCGTTTTATAATGAAATGTACATTGTGTCAGAACATTCTAGTAACGTTCACATAACGTTATTGAAGCGGTATGTTCCACGAACGTTCTTCGAACATTGTGTCAGAACGTTCTAGTAACGTTCTCGTGACGTTATTGAAGCGTTACGTTCCACGAACGTTCTGCGAACGTTCCTGCTATTATCAGATGCAGATATTAAAAAACACAGTCCACGGTATCCCCATGTCTTGACCGAAAATGATTGGGCATATAGTATACACCATTTAGGTAATTACATTTTGTAATAAAATGTACATTGTGTCAGAACGTTCCAGTAACGTTCTCATAACATTATTGAAGCGTTATGTTCCACGAACATTCTGCAAACATTCCTGCTATTAGCAGATGCTATTAGCAGATGAAAAAACAGTCCGTGGTATCCCCATGTATTGACCGAAAATGATTGGGTATATAGTATTCACCATTTACTTACTTACGTTTTGTAATAAAATGTACATTGTGTCAGAACGTTCCACTAACGTTCTCATAACGTTATTGAAGCGTTACGTTCCCCTAACGTTCTACGAACGTTCCTGCGATTAGCAGATGCAGATATTAAAAAACACAGTCCACGATAACCCCATGTATTGACCGAAAATGGTTGGGTATATAGTATATGCCATTTATTTACGTTTTGTAATAAAATGTACATTGTGTCAGAACGTTCTAGTAACGTTCTCAGTACGTTATTGAAGCGTTACGTTCCACGAACGTTCTTCAAACATTGTGTCAGAACGTTCTACTAACGTTCTCATAACGTTATAAGCTTTCCGTTCCTAGAGTATTAGCACATGCAATTTTTTTTAAACATACTGTTTATTTCGTATTACGGGGTTTATATCTTAACACTGATGATGTAGAAAACCTGTTTACCACCGTGAAACGTCATATATGAAAAACAAAATTCCTTAACCTAAATATAACATTGTGCTAACGTTAACAGAACGTTATGTGTTTGCTGGGTTATGGTTGATAATTTTTTGTGCATGGGTTTACACAGCTTCTGGCATTGTTTTTTTATATTAATATAAAATCCCAATCATAATTCACTGCTGAACAGCCAAGTAATATACACACTCGGTCATGTAATTTTCCTGAAATGAAGATACGTGGTAGTTATCGTAATGAAATTGGCTTATGTTATTCCAATATGTTGCTTGAAAATACATGATCAAAACGTTCCAGAACATGTAATTGACCCACATACCAGAATTACAAGAATCTCATTTCTGTGAAAAACAATTTGGCGGTAAAACTGGTTAGGTGAGTGGCTATGTTGTGACATTTACACCGTGGCATGCTCACTACTGAAGTTGCATGTCATGCGCTCATGTCATAAGGACGGTGTAGGTGGTTGTAGTTGGTAGATGGACATTGTCTGGCCTCAGGAACATCAATGATGTCACTCTCTTCATGGTTTGACGTAAGTTCAGGTGACAGACCTCCCTGGCTTGCTGCGACAAGAAGTTGGTGGTGGCCTATATTGGTAATTATTGGCTTACTAGAACTTGTGTCACCTTTCACAGGGACCTTTCAGCGGCAAAAACCTCCAATCCATCATGTCTGCACTTACGAGTAATTGTTTGAGTAATTGTTTGCGCTCATGTTGCGAGAAGATTTCGTAAAAAAAACTGCAACGCTAACCTAATTACTCCACCAGTTATAGTTCAGTGCTTGCGTAGGATTTTAGTTTACATAATAATAAAACTTTATTTTCATTAATAATAACTGCAATGTTTGCACAGTGCAGAGTTTTAATTATGTTATGGTTTTATGCACGCCTGGAGTGGCTATAAATAATGCCTGTAGCGCCATTACTATATTACTATGTACTCGGAAATCAGAATTTATATCTTTGGTTCTTTTTGCCAAGATAACTTGACTAACACAGCCCTCTCAGTCAGCTAGTGGCACTTTATTGCCCAGTTCATATTTATTTAACATTTGATACAAAATATTACCATAAGCACCCACAATATGTGGATGCAGTCATTGTCATATGTGCTGCTATCGTCTGCAAGTAGGTTACTATAATTGATGAATGACGCATAACCAGCTGCAAGTAAGTCATACAAGTTATTAATTAAATTAAGTAAATCACAACTGACTGTAATTAGTTCACACCAGCTGCAAGTAGGTAAAAACTGACTGTAAGTTCATCGGAATGACCTGCAAGTAGATCACAACTGACTGTAAATAGGTCAGATCAGTTGTAAGTAGGTCAAAGTAACTTACAAGTAGGTCACAACTTACTTTAAGTAGGTAAAAGTAACTTACAAGTAGGTCACAACTTACTGTAAGTAGGTCAACACTTACTGTAAGTAGGTCAAAATAAGTTACATGAAGATCACAACTGACTGTAGATAGTTCACAATAAGTTGCAAATAGGTCGCAATTAGTTGCAAGTAGGTCACATGTCACAACTATGATAGGTGACCCGAGGTTACCAATTACAGCTCCAGTTGACCCGGAGCATTGTGGGAGGTGTACTTGGTAACTCCACCGACGGTTTGTGAGCATAAGCACTGTTGAAATCGAGCATTGCCGGATCTTTAGGACGAACGTCCGGCGGTCGGCCATCTTGGTTGAGCGCGCCGTCCCTAGTGTTCAGCATCAGGCCATTGTGTGCGACCTGCGGGGCTGAGGTCGCCAGCTGACCCAGGGTCAACAGTGACCTCTGATCCATGGGAATGTGTACGTCTCCGTCGGCGTTCAAACTCCTACTGTGACCGTTCGCCATGAGACCAGTAGATGGCGCTGTGAAGTTCGAGAACTGCGATGATTGACTGCTGAGATCGAGGTGCGCTGTGTCCTCGTTCACCTGCAAACTCACCTCGCTCATTTCGAGGGGGAGATCATTCTGCGTGACAGGCTCGTACGAGTCACCATATGGCTGCACCTCCTGCAGGTGCTTCTGCAGCTTGCGCGTGTGCTGCCACTTTGCGATGAACACAAAGAAAACGATGATCCCGAGAGCGAGAAATGCCCCGAAGGTGCTGCCGAGAGCCACCGATAGCGAGTCGATGGACGTCGTCACGTTGATGCAGTGTCGCGTTTGTTCCACGTTCGCTAAGTTCACGGATACTCGCACGCAGATGCTGTAGTAGGTGTTCTCGTGAAGCTGCGTGATGTCATATGCAGTCCTGGTTGCCGGGAGTGTGTGGCTGTATTGGATGACAGTGCTGCCGATCGCCTGGTAGCTGACTTTGTAGCCATCCACATACTGGCGCGCGTACTCATCGACATCCCAGTGAATGAAGAGGGAGTCCTTCGCCGAGGACAGAAGCTGCAGGGACTGGATGATGCTTGTGAAGTTGGCCAGGCCGACCCTGGTAGTGGCTTCAGTGAGGCTGTCGTTTACCATCATTGCAGTTCAAGTCATCTCAGTAGGCAGATCTGAAACAGTGTTTCTTCAGTTACATGTCTGAATGTAAAAATTGGATAGCCTTGGGTTAGGATGTATACTCTTGGGTCGGAATGTACCTATGGGTGGAGACTACCCTTGGTCAGAAGTTTTTTTTCTACCGTGACTCATGTATTATTTTGTTATCTTGCAAACAGTTGGTCTGTACAGCTGCTCTGTTAGAGTCACTCACGCACTCTGCATTGGAAGCATGTGTATGTGTGACTGAGTATTTAGTCATTTATATGGTATATCCAATGTTATCCACTTATAATGGTTACCTGGCCATAACTGTGCTGGACACTTTGCACAGCAAACACCAAACTGTTATGGAAACCTGTCTGAAATGGACACGCTGCCAGTGGGGTCACCTGACAATAAAAGAAATGCCACAATAATAGAGACATGTTTCTAATGGAGACCCGACCATAATGGACACTAAAATGCATGTATTATGTAAATGTATAAAAAATGACCGAAATTACTGCGGATGTAAGAATTCTCTTATGGTATCCAGTTTCCATTGCCAAAATAGGTGTTGGAGTAATAATATTATTTGATATTAAAATTGAGTCGTCATGTATGAGACTGTCAGTTATAAATGCAGCAAACTCACTGCACAATAAGCTAGCCACACTCTTCTCTAATTATAGCTCGTATTGTGTTTTTTAACGAAGACGTGTAACTGACCCAAGGTTAATCCGAGACATCTGCATCGGTTTCACCCCATCTCAGACCATACATTGTCAGTTAGCTGCATCTTGCAATCATATCCCAGACATTAATCATCAGGTAGAAATGAAGCCAGAAAGAGCCACAGGTGCATAAGCAGATGTCTTTTCAACAGCCCATTGGCTTGTGGTTTCAAGACATCTGCCGCATCATGTGGCTCTTCACTTGATAGGCCAGAAGCTCTATGTGCTGCTGGCCGTAAGACAGAACATGTTTCCATGTTGTGTGGTTTGTACATGTCTACTTAAACAACAAATAGGAGTAAGACACAATTGCCTTGCTTTTTCATGGCCAATCGTGTAATCTGTTTTCATTTTGCTTCGTATTGCCTGAATGCCTCCTCTGCCATAAGTCGTGTTTGGTTCCGCTGTAGTGATCTACTTTACAAAAGCAGATACAACTGTTTAACACAAATATTTTAGTTCAAAAGACATGTTCTTGCATGCATTGCAACTAAAATGTTTAATACAATGACTAGCAAACCTTTGGCATCAAATTGTTAACAGCCTCAAGACCAAGTAACAATCTCTTCCGTTGCTCTTTGTAACATTCGACACTGTTGAGACATGAGAAATTACCAGCTTGTTTGTTGTTCAAGCCGTAAATAAATAAATTATAATCTCTTCTATTGGTCTTTGCAACATTGGACACTATTCAAAAGTAACCGGTTGATCTGTTCTTCATGCTGTAAATAAATAAATAACAATTCTATTGCTCTTTGTAGTATTTGACACTATTGAGGAGTAACCAATTGCTCTGTTGTCCATACAATAAATAAATAATAGTCTCTTATGTTGCTCTTTGTAACATTTGACACTGTTGAGAAGTTAAAAGTAAAATCTTATATATAGCACAGTATCCAGTCCTTAAGACTACTCAGTGTGCCTTACACTTTACTCCCTGTCAGACCTGTTCAGTCGAACACGTTTCAACTTCTCTGGGAAACACTGTGTTACCAACTGATCTGTTGTTCATGTCGTAAATAAATAAAAATTTCTTCTGTTGCTCTTTGCAGCAATTGACACTAGTGGAAGTTACCAATTGATCATTGTTTGCCATAAATAAATAACAATCCCATCTCTTTGTTTTTCCCTTCCAGACAGAACATAGTCTCAGCCAGGCAACGTGTCCTGTTCCATCTGCCTGTCTCTGTGTGACAGGTGACTGTGGCCTTGCTATTGCTTGGTGTCAGCTTAGAGTGCTGGGTGGCACTTTAATTACGCTGAGGAAATTGCTCATAAGCGGATGAGGAGATCTGATGAGGAAATCGGGGGGGGGGGGGGGGGGCACAAGGCAGGCGTCAATAATTCAACTATGTGGGCCATTCACTTGCAATCTCTGGTCATCATGACTGCTCGTGAACCTTTGACATGAAACTTGAAAGAGGTAGAAAATGCAATGGAAAACATGCATGTCAGGGGATGACAAGAGTACAGTTACTTGAACCATTGGAGACAATTATAGTTTGTTCGACTCTTTACAAATGTTTTTCTATGATCATTTGACAGCTTGCTGACATGCTGGTAAATATGTGTGTGAAATTATGATTCACCAGTTTTTTTTATAAACCCAACACCTTCAGTTTTATAATGAATTGTTTGCTGAAAACAATTATTAATTGATTGGATGCATATATTATTGGGTAATGATTGTTTAGTTGAACTTAATATAGCTGAGTCAGTATGAAGCAGAGACATCGGCTCATTCATAATTACATTCAGTGATGTTCTCTTGTGATACGTCTGGTTTGACTGACATTTTGCCGGGCAGGTGGCTGAAGAAGATGTTTATCCACTGTGTGGGATCTTTTACTTCCATTTTTATAAAAACCAGATGTTTGGCTTTTAGTGTATACACACATGTGACATTTGGAATATGAATACTGATCACCTTCCCATGTGCTAAATGTTAAACAGTCAGTTGCAGGCAATTTGTGACTCGGTAAGCCGCGAGTCTCAGAGTTGCAGCAAGTGCCTCCTGGTGGCCAGGCAAGCACCAAGCTGATGAGCTGCCAAGTCTTGACAACAAGACGTCACACCATGTCATCTTGTCATAGTCGGCTTCTTGGCCACTTCGTTCTGGATTTAACAAAGCCATCGTGATGAATACAGACGAGCCGAAAATAACATGTTTTGTTGTTGCATACTTTTGGTCAAGAGAATCACAGGAGTAGAGATGGTGGATAGAAGGATGTAGAATGACCAGAAGAGATCAGGATGTCATTCAGCTTAACGGGAGGAATTGGTAGGGGCAGGTCTCTTGATGAGAGGTGGGCAGAATACCAAAGAAAGCAGAGGCGGAGAAACATCAAGGCCATAGGAAAGGGGGAAGACCCCAGCTGAAATGGGACGATAACGCCAATGCTCCTGGTGAAATATTATCACCTGAGACGTCTACTGTAATGGCTATCCATTGCTCACATCATTGGCACCATCATTATTCAGTGCTGGAGACCATTATATATAGAGATATCTATCAAGTGGAATAAACCAAGGAAAAAAACCAAGATTTATATATAATGTGCTGTCATTTTGACTTATTATAGAAAGTGGTGCTGCGCTGTCAGCTTCATTAATTATTCATGAAGCCAGCAAACTTATTTGTGCCACAGTTCATCCCTGCTGTAATGTCATATTTTTTTTTAAACTTCTGGCCCTGTCACCTCATACCTGGCTGTCAAGCCTTCCTTGTCCAGTTGCCATCTGGAGTTACCTGTCCGGATGGCAGTCTTGTTAAATCTTCTTAAAATCCTCTGGCTACAGGTGGAAGATGTAACTCTTGATAGACAGGCGTGATCGCACTGCCTATTAACCTACTCAAGTGCCTCCTGTCAGTGCATCAGTCTCCCCACCTTATTGCCTTTCTCTGCAAGCTTCACAGAGCATGACGCCTGGACCATATGATCTCAGTTACAGAACATGTCAAATTCAACAGATCGGACAGTATTCCGAAATGCACAGGTTGCTCATGACTTGATACTGACACCATGTGAAACCACCCTGTAGATAACATTAAGCCTGTAGAAAATAAACTGTATTTTGTGTGTTTGGTGTATATTTCAGTATAGTTTATGCGTATGTAGTCATCATAACATCATGGACTTCATATTTACCCATTAGCACAGTGGCTACAACATCGGGCCCTCAATCGAGATGATCAAGCCAGGAAACATCTTGCTCAGTTGCTGGTTTTTAAAACTATGGGCAATTTTTGTCACATTCATTTGTTCCTCATTGCCTTTGTTCCTTCAAATGTCTATATGAGTGTAATGATATAAAGGTAAGTTCTTATATAGCGCAGTATCCAGTCCTGAGGACTGCTCAAAGCGCTTTACACTTCACTCCCTGGCAGACCTGTTCAATCGAATACCATCTCGACTTCTCTGGGAAGCATTCAGCCACGCTGCAGTTAACGCGTGAAGACTATTCGTACACAAATATCCACCACTGTCTATAGCCAGGTACTCATCCATACAGCTGAGTGAACTGAAGCAATGTAGAGTAAACGAACTTGCCCAAGGTTCGACAAGGTTCGATATAGAGAGGTGGACATCTATATATCAATATGCTAACTGTGGGGTTGACTGACAGCATCTCCACCCAGATGCCGAAGTTCACCTACCTCTTTCTATGTTTATTCACTTGGAACATTGGCCTTAGATTTACCAATTGGCAGTGTTTTAGAGAATGGAAACAACGGTAAATGAAGTGTTGAGCCACTCTCTGGAGGGTGCCACTCTGGCTCTATGTTTGGTTTACCAGGAAATAAAAAATGAAATTAAAATCAGTTTAGCATCATTTTGGCGTCAGCAGAAGTGAAATGGTCAGCAGAGCAAAGCTTACGCCCTAGCTCTGAAGTATATGTGATAACCCATCTGAGCCTAGCTTGAGTTGTTCTGTGAGTGACTGCTGTGAATGAATAGGTCTTTGTACAGTGATTGCTTTGTAACTCCCAGAGAAGCAGAGCTGGTGTAGGAACAAGCAGTCCCAGGAGTGAAGTGTAAAGTGCATCGATTGTTCCTGTGGATAAGCAGTGAACATGTTCACATGTCCAACCACGAAGCTACGACTGAACTTACAACAAGGCGACCGTGCGTGAACATGATTGTGGAGTGGTTTTCTATGCAGATGGTTAATATGTGCCACCTGCTTCCACCCATAAGAGCCTGAATCAGTGGAGATTGTACAACTGGATGCAACAGCTACTCCCAGTGGCCTGTCTGTGCTGCATTAGTTAATGCAACGTTGATCATGATTGGTGGACACAGACCAGTTATCTCTTGCTTGGACAAATGAAGAATTCTAGCTATTCCCACTGGGCTTGAGCTGTGCTTGTCAGAGCAATGTGTCAGTTCTGTTTTGTGTGTGTCTCCGTTTACACTGCCACTACCCTGTCAATAACATGTAGGAATATTTCCATCAAGCTAGCATCAAGTGTTCCAGGAAAGCAACTATGAGACTTTCTTTTTGACCCCAAACCAGTTACGCACTTGGTACATCCATTAAGCATCATTGAACACTGTTGTAGCACCTGGTGGTTTGCCACACACAACACTAATAATCACACTAAACCCAATGATAATGAGAGCTTTTCATAACATTCAGGGCTCAGCACACTGTTAGTTTTCCCATTGGCGACCATGTTAACGTTTCGTGGGATTATAAGAAAATGTGACCTACAAAGTTTCTTAAACTTCTCACCTGCTGTTATTATCATCTCATTGACATGCTCGTCGAGTCTGATCAAAATCTAATATTTCTAGCTGTTGTAAAATGCCTGTATGTGTGACACCCGTCAATATTTACGAATGGATGCAGGCAGTAATCCGGCTAAAGGGTCAACTAGCCTAATTGCTGCCAAATACCCTTCCGCTTAGTAAAATCAGCTACCAGTGCACCATTTTACTGTCAGCAGCTTCTACAATCACACCGGGAAATCTGACTACTGAAATGCACTTATATCAGAGCAGGTGAATTTGAAAAAAAATCATTTCTGAAAAATATATTGCATTTTTTTCGTAACCAAGCAGGAAGTCCAACAGTGTCCTGACCCCTTCAGGATATCTGCAACACAGTTAAACCCCCACTGCCAAGCAGCAACATCCTGTGTAATGTCACCACTTTACACCTCCTTCTGAGAAGAGTAAGATGGCTGAGGAGAATTTCTGCCTTGCCTGTTTGTCTCTTAATTAATAACGACATAAATAAGATCTATATAAAAAGAACATCCTCCCATCAGCTGTTAATATTATTTAAAGAAGGAAGTGGCAGGAACTATATCAGGTTGACATAACTTGTCCTGATAAACCATTACATTTGGCAGGATGTGGCTTGATAAAACATCAGCAGCAGCTAACTGGCATCTGCACCATCCTAGCACTCAACTTATTGCAGCCACTGCTACTGGAGAAATTATGTTTTAGGCAGGAAATAAGCAGTAGTCCTCTGCAAAAACACATTTTTCATCATGCAAAAAGCTCTGCAAAGGTCAAATACCAGCAATTTATTTGTACCTCATCTAAGTAGATAAATGGTGACCTGTCCCTTAAGGCATGGTGGAGACTTGCTGGTTGGGTCCTGATGAGGAGATACAGCTGTTGCTGTGGACCTATCATTCATTTTGCTTAGCACTAACACAAGTGATGAGTGCTCATCTTCCTGTGGCCAACACTTGATCAGTCATTATTAGTGCCAGTCTGCCATGTTGTCCATTTCTCTTACTGGCACTAGCTAAGAGTAGAGGGCAAGCTGGATTATTTTTACCGTGTCCCCATGAGCCTGTGGTGATAGTTTTCTTCAACTGCGGGTCATGCCACTGTGTTAGTCACACATGTTGTTTTCTTCCCTGAAAGTTCTCGTTATTGGTGCTTGATTTCAGTTTTGTTTCTAGTGTATCCTCACTGTTCTTGTGCTGCTGTCCCCGACATCTGTCTCCCCTCCCCTCCCCTGTAACTTCTACACTCCTCTTCCAGCCAAAATCTCTCTCTCTTTATACAACCCTCATATCTCAGTCTTGGTTGTTCTCATCTCCTTTGACCTTCCTCTTTGATGACATCCACTTTCTTTACCAAACATTCTTCTCCCAGTCACTCCACAAATCCAACCCACTTTAGCCAACTCCACACCAGCTGCTTCTTGAAGTATTCTGGCACACCAACCTCCTTCCTCAACTCCTCCATTCTTCACTTGTCTGTTATCTTCACTCCCATAATTCTTTTCAAGCAGTTCTTTTCGTAAACCTTATGTGACTAAGATATGGTTTCTCTCTACTGGATGGAAGGAGCTCTCTCAGCAATGAGGGAGCTCCTTCCATCAACTGTTAAACAATACCGATTTGATCAGCGTTAAGGTGTTGGTATTTCTTGGCTTTCTTGCTGTCCTATACTGCACAAGGCATGAAGATCATTGCCCTTCTTGGTACGCATGCACAAAATAACTGCAAATTAGTTCTCTTCAATATGCTCATCATGCAAAAACAAACCTGTCAATATTTCATTAGGCAAACCTGCCATTTGCAGTTTTTAGGCCATAAATATGTTAATAATTTATATCATGACTTGTGCTATTGGCAGTGCTCTTCGGGCAAACTGTTTGGAAGACACTTGGCATTGTGTTTCCCGTGCACACATGTGTAAAATGTGATAATGATAATAAATCAGCATTACATAACATACCCTGGTAGTTGACATAATAATGATCTGTTTTTCTGTGATCATAAGTGCATGGTCTGAATCCAAGAGTTGCTTGCATTTTTGTTGATACTGACAGAAACTACATACCTGTATTTGTAAAAGAAATTGGGTGACATCTTCCTGCTCAAAACTACTAAAATTGCTTTACATGTAAACCTTGTGATATGTGGTGCATTCTTGTGCCAGGCAGCTTGACGTCTTATTCTGATTGTTCCATTTTCGCGATGATGTTGAGCATGTCATATTTGGAAGAATGTGTCCATGAACAATGTATTTCTGTTGCATAACGTTGGCTGGAATCAGCCAAATGTGCGCACAGCTGAAGATCAGATATCACACACATTTTTTATTTATATACTACAGATTCTACCTCATCATAAGTTGGCAGAAACAACAGATATATAGTGGGTTTGCACGTGAGAAGAGTTTCACCTGTGATGTATGTTACAAACGTGATTTAATGTAGGTGTGTCTACATATAACTTACAAAAACGTAAATTATTATTGGGATGGGGAAAAACACCCACTTTTCCGTTTCCTGTAACTGTCCCGCTTCCTGTGTGAGAGAAACATGGCGCAGTGCTGGTTTCACGCTTTGACATTCTCTTAGGATGGTGGCAGCAGTGACGTAAACAACTGGATATGCCTGTCATTTTCGAGGAAGATCCATCATTAAATGTCAAGCGGCTTCTATGTAAACTGATCTCGTGTGTAATAACTGGCTTCTGCTTGGGTTCTGCCTCTCGGAAAACGCATTGAGTCAGCTTCGCAATAGAGAGAGTTTGTCAACAGATGCCTGCTTATGGTTTGTCACACACAATCACATGCGCTTGCAAGAAATAACCCTTGTCTGTGCTTGATTGCTTCACCAGGGAGAACGCAATCTACATCTTTGTGGAGTGGTACTGTATTTGAGCAGAGCAATACATTTTCATCACCTTAAATTATAGTGAACTTAAAGTGAACTGAATTATTTTAAAAGACCAGGCCACATTGAAATGTAAATCTGAGTTAGATAAGCAATAAGGATAGTTGCATTTTGGAGAGAAATGTACAATTGACATTTTCGGGTAATGCAGCATGTGGTTCTTCGTGTATTCATTGAGTAGTGGAAATGGTAAGCGGTAGTAATAAATAGTAATAGTTTGTTGTATTTGTTTTCATTTTTAACCATCAGTAGAACACGTGCACAGATCGGATGTAAATAATTATACATTATGTACCTGGTAATACCCCTAGGACAAGTTGTGTTTTTCTTAAATCAGTTGCAGCATTACTTGAAAGCTTACTAATATTAAGTTGACAATTGTTGTTAGCTAAATAATTTCTTTTTACACCACCAAGTTACCATGCACCGTGCACTATACACTATCCAATGTTGCCTGGCTGTCCTTACAAAGCTATTATTAGAATCATATAATTTCTGTCATACGGAACGTGTCATCTGCCATAACTGTTTATTGATTGGTGTCAAACTGACACTTACGTAGCCTTTGCGCAAATCTCTGTCTGAAATTAGAGGTTTGTTGAGATAGGAGCTTCATAAAGGTTTCACTCAGGACGGGCGTCATTAAGCATGTAATTCTTGCAGTGTCCCTTATTGCGTTCCATCGATCAGAACATATTCCTTCTCATTGACGGACTGCCGCCGGCTCTTTATACCGAGCACAAGACAGTTTTGCGGAAAGTTTATGGGAAGTCTGCCCGCTGAACTTTGTGGAGTAGCTACAAAATTGTGGCGAGGGATGTTTATGCCTCTCCCGATGTTGTAATGGTAATTTCATCTTCCTGTTTTCGCTGCAAATGTTGTAGCAGCAAAGCAGAAAGGTGACAACATCGATCTACAAATGTCCTCTTCTTTTGCGAGGCATAAATATATTCTGTTGCTTCATGGGAATATCCAAATTGCAAGATTGCTGATGTGCATGGATGATTTAAATTGAGATACTGGGATGCTTATATTTATATATGTTTACATTTATACATATAGTATAATGTTAATTGACCTGTGTGTCACACTTAACATCAAACTAAATATCAAAGGTTATCAGATGGTAAAAACTTTATATTTATATAATACTTACACCTGTTAAATGCTTTGCCTTCTATTCCTCTTGAAGAACTTATAAACGTTGCAATCACTATTTGACCCATGAAGATTGATTCTGCATTAATATTGTGATGCTACAGCGGCATCTCGCTGTATATTAAGAACATGTTGCGACTTTGTCAAACTAGTCTTAACAACATTGTAACATCTGATGTTTTTTGTGTTACTGTAAGGCCAGAACAAGGATATCATAGTGGTTCCTTACATCAGGAGCTTGAACCCATGTGTACCGACATTTTGAACAATCAACACCTAAACTGCACCATCCTATTAGTATGTAATATATAGATTTTGAATGAAATCATCTATGAGTGCAGTTATTCAGGTGATTAGTTGAAAGTGAATGATTGAAGGAGGCCAGGTAATAACACAGACAAGTCCCAGGAGCAGTATCACTTGACTCTCCGATGTGGGCATGATAAATAAATAATATAATATTATGAATTTCCCTCACAAGGGACAATAAAGTATTGTGATTGTGATTGATAATAGATGCAGTCTGTGAACTCTGGGTGAGGAGAGTACGAGAATGTGTGAATGTGACTCACATTAGTTAAGGGTCACCACAGTTCGGTAAGATGCGCATGGCTGCCCTGAGATAAAGCCAAATGTATATCCGTGGTGAGAAAGCATCGATTTTCATTTTGCATTTTTAGAAGCAAAAAATATAATACTACTGGTTAGAATAATACAATTTATAATTAATAACCTGAAAAGTGTTTTTGATGCATGGTATTGATTGAATGGCATGTGATTGGAAACCTAAATATCTAACGTTTATGTCGATCATTCAAGAAAAATAAAACTCAAAATCCTTGCACGTACAACGTTACTTTTTCATACACAATAGTACCAAACCGTATGATGTGGCAATAATAATTACTGTGCCTTGTAATGTTCTGCCATGTTTGTAATTTAAACGAGACGGTGTCAACTGGTCTATGAGGACTCTGGTACTATACATCAGAGAAAATGTTCTGAATCCGACATTTTGATACTTAATGTCATTGCTCCAATAATAGTGATCATCGCTGCCCTTATCATTATTTTGATGTGGAGCTGCTTTTGGTCATTTTTTCTGGGCACTATATTTATTGTTTAGCTGCATGCCGCATCCACACGCCGCATCCACACGCCGTTTCTGTACATATGGAATCCTAGTTTAAGTTCAAGCAGTATGAAACTATAGACTGCCTGTTTCTTTTAAACAATTATAAATTGTGACCCTGGTAGACCAAATGTCAGGATTTGAGATTTTGTGTGAGAGCCAGCTCTACGCACTGCACCACTGCTCTACTGCATAAAGGACACCATGCCTTATTGCACCAGACTGTCCCAGTCTTGTGATTGGCGAGGGAGAACAAGATAATACATGCATAAAGGGCACAATGCCTTATTGCACCAGACTGTCCCAGTCTTGTGATTGGCGAGGGAGAACAAGATAATACATGCATAAAGGGCACAATGCCTTATTGCACCACTCTGGCATATGATGCAACTTTTCCCTTGACATTTGTGGGCAATGCATCTTTATTAATGTCATGTCTGCCACTTCCCATAGCCTGGGTGGATGTATGATCAGCACTGAGAAGGACAACCTTTGTGTACTGAAGAGTCAGTTGAAGACTCAGTTGAAAATATCAATCTCTCGACATCTGCCAAATTTTGGTCGACATATTTGACTGTCAAGATCATGTCTAGTGCTCGTATAAATACTTGGCAAGTCAGAATTGCAAAGGTTAGAAATTGACAAGCATTTGGAACTCTGTGGAAAATTAAAATAGCAAAAATCCGTGAACCATAATTTTTTGCTTTCAAAGTTTCACTATTTGAAAAGCTATTGGATGAATCTTTGTAATTTAGGTCATTTCACAGATTGTTTCTGTGATCAGTTTACAACAGAACACAGCTTCACCTTCTGGTGACATTGAAGACCATCGTACTGAGACACAGAATAATTTATTAACATAATCATCAAGGGCATCAACAAGCAGAGAACAAGTTTCAGCCTGAAGTCAATGATTTTCTTAAACGTTCACACCACATCAAACATCAGTTATCTGACCTCGTGTGTGAAATTCATGAAAATGACAACTTGTTTTCTTCAAAAAAATCTCACCCAAAGCAGATACCCCTCCATTTCAACCCAGGCTGGTGATTGATTTTGAATTGTTGGTGCCACTGTGGCGATACCTGAACGTCTGGCGTCTGTTCTTTGCCATCAAATGAAAGATTTAATATAACAGTACATAGAAGTAGCTAAAAATACTGTACTTAAAAAAGAAAACGTCACACGCAATCCTCACTTTGCTAGGGTTTCTTTATGTGTATAATTGAGAACAGATCGTGATAGTTTCCAGTTATTGGCATCAGTGGCAGACATCCTGTGATGAATCAAAGGAACTCCGAGCAGGTGCGACAACATCAGAGCTATGACATCAGTCCTCAGACCTAAAATACTTGTCAACTATCAAGACCATCTTGTCCACTGGGATATTAGGGTTGTCGCAGAAAACAGAAAGTGGACTTCGTTGAATAGAGAGCCTTTGTGGTTTCTTGAGAGGGGGCATTATGGAAAAATACAATATATTTATTTTTATAGAGAATTGAGTGAGAATATTTATGTGCATGTGGGGTCTATGCCTGCGTAGATGTTTGAGAGTTGGTCTAGTGGTTTGACCATTCAACTGTCAATTGAGTGGAACAATGTTCAAATCCACATACTGTGTTTTTTAAACTTGGAACTTTTTTGAAAAAAATATTTTCACCCCACTTTCCCTGGATCTTTTGGAAGTGACACTAGAAGCTGTTGTTCCCTTCTGTCTGGTATCTGATATTGTGCAGGAAAATTAGATCTATTAAAACTTGTTGGCACTCACTAACTTTAGCAAATTAACCACTCCAATATTAACATTAGATAGGGCTGTTTGGACTTAAATGTCATAAGTAACATACCTGATCAAAGTTGTGAGATTTGGCTGAAATATTCTGAGAAAGAACCATATATTCTTCACAGGTTCAACTGGGTCAGAAAGATAATATATGTGTTTGTATGCAGAGTTGGAGAGAAAATGTGTGTGCAGTAATTAGTAAAATAATAAGGTGTGGCTGTGACACTGTGCTTTTAATATCTATATCATTACCATCAGGCAATTAAGTGGCAGTTTGGGCAGCACTAATTAACCCAGGGGTGTATCTGTGGCACCTTGGTGAGCTACCAGCATGTACAATTACATCCTTGTTTGTATTTGTTTTCTACACACACACCTGTAATTAGTGGCGATTAATTATTTATCTGTGGAATGGACATGCAGCCCCCACAGATGGTGGTGGTCTTTGAAGTTGTTTGTCTCCAGTCAAGCTGTCCCAATAGACAGGCTCAGTGTATGGATTTACATGATATGCCAAAGGTTGTATATTTGTTGGCAGCGGCTTTGAAGAGTGATCTGAAATAGCCTACGTATTAAATGAGTAACATTGACTTGGCAGTGTTATTTAGAAACTCAAAAGTAGATCAAGTCAGACTAATTAAAATTAATTTAACTATTGATAGTTATCAATACACTGAACTGTCAATAGTAGCAATAATTGACAAAACAAATCAGCAGCGCAACTTGAGCCACATAATAACACCAATCGTAAACTTGCTTTTCAATTTCATTTTGTAATTATTATTATTTACAGGCGTAATTGTCAGCCGAGTGTCAAAAATGGTTGGTCACAGCAATGTCATTTATGGATGAACCATTTCTAACCAACTGCATCCAAGGCCACACCAGGTAGCCAGCCGTAAATTAGGGTTCTGGACTGCATTTCTAGAGTATTCACCATGTTTCATGGTATTATGTCAGTCACAGTAGTAAAACTGACTGCAATAGTCACCCCAGTTGTAACTACGATAAATGATGTGGCAAACTGGCAATCATAATTACTGTCCTCTTTGTCTTCCAGATGGGATAGTGACAACTAATTATATATATATATATTTATATATATATATATATACATATATATATATATATATATATATACCTATAAGGATGACATGATTACTAGTGATCTGAAAGACTACGGCATTGCGTCTTTGCACTGGCAAACTGTTGCCAAAGAAAGATCAACTGTAAGCCAGTCTTAGGCTCTTGGTGACGGTTCAGATATGGATATTGAAGCCTATTGGACAAACCTGAGGACACCAAGCATAGGAGGGATCATGCTGGCAATTTACCGACAAAAAGCCGCTAAACGAAGGTTTGTCTCATGAAACAAAAGCTCACCACTACATAAGACTAAGTAGTACCAAAATATCACCCATGGATTGAACATCATGTCATGGCAGAGAAGAGTAATAAAACCATCCACACTGTCTCCGTTGACGGCCCTTATCCCAGTCATATATGTAAAGGGAACTAGGAGGGACATTTGGACATGGCTACCGTTTTGGCTTATTTGTTTGTGTTTTTTGTATTGATAGTATTGCCTGTTCTGCCATGGTGTCACAACAAACTGACTCACATGCCAATTACTGAATGAGTAAGCATGGCCCCATTTGCACATGCCAATTACTGAATGAGTAAACTTGCAAACATTTGCAAGGTCCTGAATATATCACTGTTGACTGCCCCACACTCTAACTATTCAGTATTCTATCAATAATTAAAAAGACTATATAACTCGCTCTGTGGGAGGTAGAAGCAACGTATCATACTCTTCCACAATGTATGACAGTAAACACTTTCTATCATGACTGGTCTCATACATTGTGCATCTATTAAAGGCCATATCCTGGCAGAGAAAAATTACTAATAAGTATAAAAATATGCATGTACATATGTGTTCTGCAATATAATGACAACCCCGAAACCACACGTTTGCTGAAACATTTCTAAAATTGACATTAAATGGGACCTGTCCTGGTGCAGGCTTCGAAAAGTCTGTTTTCCGGAAATGTCACGAGGGGCAGGATCGTGACGTCAGTTCTGGAAAATATTCCCGGGATCGCAAGTGTTCTCGGCGGCTGGATTTCTTTGGTGGATATTTGAACTGGTATACATTTGTTCACATTTAGAAATGGTGAAAGTATAATTCATCAATAGTTTAAAAATACATAACGAGAACATCACTATTATAATAATTAATATCATATGGAGCAACAGCATACATAAATCTAACACTGATGCTGCTGCCGACAACTTTTATTCTTAGTATGTAAATTGCCTCCGGACTCGGTTACATTCATAGTTTTGAAAATATGATAAGTTACCTTTCCGAGTCCTATGTTGCTCTGAACAGAGCTTTCGACGTTTTCACGACGTCTTCATCAGCGTTGGTCTGCGCCACTCTCGGTCGTCATGTGACTATGTTGGTAACTGTCACATGACAACTTTTATTCTGCTGATTGGTTTTGAGATTGACCAACCCTTTTGTGTTTATGTTCCTCTCAGCTGGGTTTTGGTTGATTTAGGGGCACAAAAGAAGTAACTTTGTTATTATTATTGTAATTAGACAATAGCAAGTCAACATCCAGGGTTTCTACTAAGGGCTGGTAATAAAAACTTGTTTGTAAATGTGATGTTTTTTAATTTTTAAACATGCACAATGTCAATAATTTATAATTTTTTGTTACTGTTTTAGGTGAATTTTTTTGTGTGTGAGCCAATTACAGACTTTCCTAAAATAGTGTCTGGCCAATTCCCCAAGAGGGGATAAAAATGGACTGGGATAAAAACGGGTGGATCTGTATTGACAGCGACAACATAAAGTGCCTGACATCGATTAATTGCCAGCACAGGTACAGATCATTGCAGACAGTGCCAAGAGAGATATAAACAAGATAGCTAATTGCAAAATTGGATCTGGCATGACACAGATGTTAATGTCCTCGGTTGAGGTTTTTTGTGACAGCTGGCAATGGAATGGATGAGGTTTTAATTTATCACATGCAGTAAATCCAGTGTGAATCAAGTTAGTATTAACCCACTCTGTCATGGATGTATTTCTATCCTCCATTGCTGTTGACTGTGGCATCAATTAGTGCTACTATCGGTATAAATGCAGTCTCTATTTTATTTCAAACTCTCGTACTGTTGCAATGTTCTTCATATCACTATGACGCTTTTATTAAAATGCAGAGCAACCATTTTGGTAGTTATCATTTGATATGTTTTTAACTATTAATTTTATTGCAAAAATCAGCAAATTTTTTATTGGAACCTTTAAATATGTTATTGTAACCATGTAAATTAAAAGTGTCTTCTGATAAAAAATATTTTTTGTTTGTTTTTAGTTGTACAGTCCTGATGTTTATCGTCAATAAATTTATGGTATAGTATGCCTCCTTACTGCAATTAAAATATATATGCTGAAGAAGCAAAAGCGATTATTTATTTTAACTCATATATTTAGAGATGTCCCAAAATTATCAGTGACACTGCATAAAAATGCAAGTCGCATTTCAGATGAGAAGTTTTATAGCAAAATAAGATGAGTGGCTGTATTTGATTAATTGATTTGTGCAAGCAGCAGAAAAGAAAGCACTGAAGCACAAGAGTCGGTCTTGCAGCGAGAATGCACTTCAGTGATCAGACAATGTCTCACAGCCAAAATAAAACTCACATCACTTTCTGGGGACAGCCTTAGGAGCCTTAGGGATACCGTTCTGGGGTCTAGTAATGTGGTCATTAAGGAGGGTTCTACTCTGTATATATATATATATACATATATATATATGTATATATATATATATATATATATGTATATATATACCGTATTCGTTCTATTAAGCGTACATGCTCTAATTAGCATACACCCCTTTTTAGCAGCATCCGACACCGTGGTAGTGATCTCAGTGCCAACATTGACTGTTGAATCGATCATTGTGTTTTAATTCTACCAATATCACACTAGATTCAAAGCTTGGTGATGAAACAACATCGAAAGGTCCACCTAAATTATCAGATTTTTACAGTCTTCTGGTCACCTGTTGCTCATATGTGAGATGCATAACTCACTTGCCAGTCATGTCTGCTGAGATGGCTGTACTCAGGAACCACAGGAACCAACGAAAATGGGTGCATACCCCTGTACACTTATTGGAACACAAAATTTGACATACTTCCATGTCTCAAATATTTGCTAAGCGTACAGTATGCATAATAGAATGAACACGGTATATATGTGTGATTAATGATAATGTGTGGTTTTATACATTGCTGGCATCCTATTAGACTCGTCACACTTTCTCCATTATCAGAGCACGTATTTCGGCAGCAGCAAATGCAGCATGTGTGTCGGTTTTTGTAGTTTGAGACCATCTGCTCTGAGAGGATCAGGAAATTTGGATGATTCTCAGACAGGTTTCTTCTATTTCCATGTGTGGGATATTTGACTTCTCCTTGCGCAGACACCAGGTAGAAGGGACCGAGTGTTCTTAGTGTCTCTTGCAGATGATACAGGCAGAGTATAGTCAAGTTGGTTCCAAGAATCATGGGACAAGAATAATAAATGGAACAAAGTAGAGCCGATTTAGCGAACTGCTATGTATTGCATGGGAAAACAGCCAGGGTAGTGTAGTCAACTCGTAGGTAAGTGACCAGGCTTGCGTGGATGATCGAAACGACTCATGGGGATGTTAGAAAAACACACCATGAAGATTTATTCGTGTTCAATAAAATCCACATGTTCGTGACTGTTTTTAAACTTCACTGTGTTCAAGGAAGTCTGCAGCTGTGACGAATAGACTCCACCGCTTGTGGAATGATCTGTTTACTGCAACTAGTCTACTCTGAATGGTACAAAACCACAAGAGAGCACATGGTCTGATCTGTGTATACCACAGCCTGGCACAACAAGATTGATAGTGGGTCTACAAGTTGGTTTCAGTCAGGAAAATCTTCTCCATAAAATGGGACAGATTTCTTTATGGGCTGTCACATTTTGGTTATTTTATCAGATCAGTATCATATAATGTTATAATTCATTCTGGTGGAATTTGTTGCTCAGGGCATTAAGAGCGTTGGTCACATACAACACTAGGGGTGTAGGTATGAAAGAGAATAATTATTGTAATTGTGTTGTACAAAATCAGATTAAAACACCTGTAAATTGGATAGGATTACAGTATGCTAATAGTATACTGTGGTACTAGAGTTTGTAGAATAATTGATTACATTTTATATTCAATAAACAAAAGGTTAATATAATTCTTTGTTTGCCCAGTACCCATTCGTACTTTGAATACAATCATGCGAACACACATTTGTAGTATAACTTACTAATCAGGTCACTTACATACGCGCAACAACAAGATTCCACATGTTCCCGTGACACCTGGCATACTACACTAGAGAACTAGGCTAAGTGATAAAACACAGACAACTTGTAAATATGGGGCTACAGCTATAAATAGATGGTGGTGTTTTCCAGAATATCTGCCCATGTGTTTCACCTAGGAAAGTAAACACAGCTGACTCAACAGTTTACAAAATAGGCACAACTGGTGGAGATTACTTGCAGCCTATGTGGCAAAGACGTGATGTTTATTTGGATAAATATGTTGTATATTTGGTACAGTCAAACTTTGCTTTATAGTCACCTCGGTAATATAGCCACCTCACAATTGAGGTCACCTTAGGATAGTTCCAAATTATTTAGTAATAAACACTATGATAGAGGAAGTTACTCCCAGTAATACGGTCACCTGGCCATTCACGTCACTTTGATCCAGTCCTGAGGGTGACCTTAACACTGGGATTCCACTGTGCTTGGTATTTTGTTTCTTTGATATCATCAGACAAAGAATACAATTTTTTTGTTCGCAGCCAGTCAGAATTCAGCGAATTTTCACAGGCTACCTAATCAACTGATTAGATTAAATTTTTTTGAGGATTTTTATAAAAATGTGTGCACTGTTTAAAAAACCTGCCCACTACATTATAAGTGTATCGCAAAATCTTGCACAATATGTGATAATTTTGGCAGACTTACATTTCATATAAATATGGGAGCATCGGACAGTGACACATTTACTATCTTCATTGTAGTCAGTATTGCTTTAAAATTTGTTGCAGTCAGTATCGCATTAAAATTAATTTTAGTCAGTGTTGCTTTAAAATAGGTTGCATTATGGATTCCAAGAACCAACATCGCCACTGAATTATAAAGAGTAACTTTAGTGTAGAAGATGCAAAGCATGCAATATGGCTGCAGATTAGTATTCTTGGCTCATATGACTGCAGATTAGCTGCGTTTCTGGGTGGGATGGCGGTGATGTATCCCTGGATCCACATCATTGGAAAACAGATAATGCAATCTGATGTGATATTTGCAGTATATTCATGTCGTGATTTTGTGATTTTGTTATCTCTGCGAAGAGCTGCCTGTGTGCCTTCTGTTGAATAATCAAGTGTGTGTGTGTTGAATTTTGGTGGAGTAGATTTAAGGTTGATGGCTTAATGGAATACAATGTGCTTTTTTAATAATACAAAGTGTGGGAGTTGAGTTTTGGTAGAGTACCATTTAAGTGGATGTGAATGTGATGTACAAAGTAGAAGATGGTCTGGTTTATTTGAGAATAGAGTGACTGATGGTGCCACCAATGCACCAGTCAATGACACCGATTCTGTGTTTATGAATAGATTTTAAAAGATAAACATGCTTTGTCTTTGTAATGCGTTCATGAACCACACATGCTGTTGTTGATAATTAGTGTTTCTCTTGGTAGAATGTTCACAACATGTTTGACACTTGGAAGTCTTGACAAACTGGCTGCCCTCCTTGACCGTGAAGTCAAGGAGGGGCTGGCATTTATAATATACTGGTCCATGATTTTTATTTTATTTTCCATCATCCATCACTAATGTTTGCCTGCTGTCTCCACCACCCGTCTTTATTCTCCTTAAACCTTTACACCCCTATGTCATTTTATGAAATGTGCTGAATCCTGTGTGTGTGCATACAATCGCCATTCACACAAGTCGGTGCTAAATATACTACTCAACTTTTAAACTAAACATGCAAAATGTGATACGCTGTCAGGGTGTGTTCGCATAGAACTCTTTGTCAGTTTATATTTTCAAACAGCGCTTGAGAGAGAGAGAGAAAGAGAGAGAGAGAGCGAGAGCGAGAGCGAGAGCGAGAGCGAGAGCGAGAGCGAGAGAGAGAGAGAGAGAGAGAGAGAGAGAGAGAGAGAGAGAGAGAGAGAGAGAGAGAGAGTGAGAGAGACACAGTGAGAGAGACACAGTGAGAGAGACAGAAAACATGACCAACAGAGACAGAGAAAACATGAGCAAGACAGAAACTGTCTATCAACACCAAGATTTTCCCAGAACTTGTCATGCATCATTTCCATAACAACTGGAATAAGACAAGTAGAGCGTTGACAAGATATATCCGTCAGGTGGCATTAATGAGCAAGTCCAAGAAACGGCCAGAGTCCATGGCTAATAGTATGGCATTACTGGATGTCAGCTCAGTAATTGACACACAACCACAGCAGAAATTAGTCTACTTCTTTACCATTACTTGTAGTCTTTACGAGATTGGTCTTGCTAGTAAACCAGTGCTGACTGCCAACACATGTTAACTTACATGACTTGTTAAGAATGTTATTTATTAAGTTACTATAATGGCTGGATGTATTCGGAAAATGAAAAATAATTAAATTATCAGCTGTCCAAAAACTTACAGTACAAAAACTCTGCTTTTTAAAGGTGTCCAAAACATACAGTGTCTGAATACACACACTGGTTGCTCCTCCACATTTGAGTATGTCACAATCACTGACTTGGGGCAGACACTGGTTGCTCTTCCACATTTGAGTATGTCACAATCACTGACTTGGGGCACACACTGGTTGCTCTTCCACATTTGAGTATGTCACAATCACTGACTTGGGGCAGACACTGGTTGCTCCTCCACATTTGAGTATGTCACAATCACTGACTTGGGGCACACACTGGTTGCTCCTCCACATTTGAGTATGTCACAATCACTGACTTGGGGCACACATTGGTTGCTCCTCCACATTTGAGTATGTCACAATCACTGACTTGGGGCACACATTGGTTGCTCCTCCACATTTGAGTATGTCACAATCACTGACTTGGGGCACACATTGGTTGCTCCTCCACATTTGAGTATGTCACAATCACTGACTTGGGGCACACACTGGTTGCTCCTCCACATTTGAGTATGTCACAATCACTGACTTGGGGCACACACTGGTTGCTCCTCCACATTTGACTATGTCACAATCACTGACTTGGGGCACACACTGGTTGCTCCTCCACATTTGAGTATGTCACAATCACTGACTTGGGGCACACACTGGTTGCTCCTCCACATTTGACTATGTCACAATCACTGACTTGGGGCACACACTGGTTGCTCCTCCACATTTGAGTATGTCACAATCACTGACTTGGGGCACACACTGGTTGCTCCTCCACATTTGAGTATGTCACAATCACTGACTTGGGGCACACACTGGTTGCTCCTCCACATTTGAGTATGTCACAATCACTGACTTGGGGCACACACTGGTTGCTCCTCCACATTTGAGTATGTCACAATCACTGACTTGGGGCACACACTGGTTGCTCCTCCACATTTGAGTATGTCACAATCACTGACTTGGGGCACACATTGGTTGCTCCTCCACATTTGAGTATGTCACAATCACTGACTTGGGGCACACACTGGTTGCTCCTCCACATTTGAGTATGTCACAATCACTGACTTGGGGCACACACTGGTTGCTCCTCCACATTTGACTATGTCACAATCACTGACTTGGGGCACACACTGGTTGCTCCTCCACATTTGAGTATGTCACAATCACTGACTTGGGGCACACACTGGTTGCTCCTCCACATTTGACTATGTCACAATCACTGACTTGGGGCACACACTGGTTGCTCCTCCACATTTGAGTATGTCACAATCACTGACTTGGGGCACACACTGGTTGCTCCTCCACATTTGAGTATGTCACAATCACTGACTTGGGGCACACACTGGTTGCTCCTCCACATTTGAGTATGTCACAATCACTGACTTGGGGCACACACTGGTTGCTCCTCCACATTTGAGTATGTCACAATCACTGACTTGGGGCACACACTGGTTGCTCCTCCACATTTGAGTATGTCACAATCACTGACTTGGGGCACACATTGGTTGCTCCTCCACATTTGAGTATGTCACAATCACTGACTTGGGGCACACACTGGTTGCTCCTCCACATTTGAGTATGTCACAATCACTGACTTGGGGCACACACTGGTTGCTCCTCCACATTTGACTATGTCACAATCACTGACTTGGGGCACACACTGGTTGCTCCTCCACATTTGAGTATGTCACAATCACTGACTTGGGGCACACACTGGTTGCTCCTCCACATTTGACTATGTCACAATCACTGACTTGGGGCACACACTGGTTGCTCCTCCACATTTGAGTATGTCACAATCACTGACTTGGGGCACACACTGGTTGCTCCTCCACATTTGAGTATGTCACAATCACTGACTTGGGGCACACACTGGTTGCTCCTCCACATTTGAGTATGTCACAATCACTGACTTGGGGCACACACTGGTTGCTCCTCCACATTTGAGTATGTCACAATCACTGACTTGGGGCACACACTGGTTGCTCCTCCACATTTGAGTATGTCACAATCACTGACTTGGGGCACACACTGGTTGCTCCTCCACATTTGAGTATGTCACAATCACTGACTTGGGGCACACACTGGTTGCTCCTCCACATTTGAGTATGTCACAATCACTGACTTGGGGCACACACTGGTTGCTCCTCCACATTTAAGTATGTCACAATCACTGACTTGGGGCTCCACATTTGAGTATGTCACAATCACTGACTTGGGGCACACACTGGTTGCTCCTCCACATTTAAGTATGTCACAATCACTGACTTGGGGCTCCACATTTGAGTATGTCACAATCACTGACTTGGGGCACACACTGGTTGCTCCTCCACATTTGAGTATGTCACAATTACTGACTTGGGGCACACACTGGTTGCTCCTCCACATTTAAGTATGTCACAATCACTGACTTGGGGCACACACTGGTTGCTCCTCCATATTTTAATATACCACAGTCACCGGATCTCTCACAGTTGACCAAGCTGTCTGAGAACATGCAATAGAGGAAAACAGTTATTTTGGTAGATTTAAAGGTGTCAAAAAATGTACGGTGTCCAAATACACAGTCATTACGGTAGTTGAACTGTTTATGACACCGTGCCTGGAGCATTGGCAACCTGTTTTATTTGCAAGGAGAATATTAATTGTAAACATTGTCAGATTACTCGATGATGCCCCATCCATGAACACTGACCACCACACGACTGACATTTCTGCGATTTATTTATCACAATAATACCCAGAAATAATCATGCCAAGGCAGGCACATCTATTCTTGAGTTTACCATAAACCAAAATAGGTTTTGCCCTGCTGTAGTTCTAGCATATCAGTGATAGCAGCAGACAGCTCTCCTGGGCTTGTCAGTGCGTGTGTGTCTAGGGTTTGACCAACGATTTTGAGGACTTAAAATAACGGTTCTATCAGACGCTGCTTAAATCACATAATGGTGAACATATTAGAGTGAAGCGTTTACTAATGAGCCAAAACCATTACAAAAGTGGCAAGGGCAATAGAACTTTATGGTGTCATGCGGCTGGTGAGCCTAGATCTGTTTCCATGTCTGGAGCATTAAACAGTACCAGGGCCCAACAATGAAATGTGTGGCACTTAAAATTTGTGGCACTTACAATTACTCCATAAGTCCAGTTTGCACTCATGATTGAATAGATACTTCTGATGAAAGCAGTTATTGTGGGTGAATACCAGTTGAATTTTTAACACTTAATAAACAAGAATCTGGTGGAAAATGGACATGGGTCACCAAGAAATCATTGAAGTGAGTGCAGAATTATCAGGAGATTATGAGATTATAAAAAAGCTAACTTTGATTTTTCGATGTGCTTGCTATTTTCGCGAAGAATTATCTTCAACATCTGTGGTTACGATAAATGCACTTTCAAGCTTACTCAATAAACAGTTAGTCAAAAAGATTTATGATGACATCAGCAGATGTGGTTGTCATAAAATGAGCATTTGGCACAAGCACATGGAACTGTGATAAACACCAGCAGATGCTACACTTTGCAGTTGTTTTGTGGCTTGGCAGAAACACAAATAATCTCCCTGTCAATTTTTAATGCAACCCGATGACGTCAATGTAAGTGGTGAGCTTTTGTTCAGATTCAGGAATACGAACAAAAAATATGTAATTGTAGATATATGAATAATAGCATAGTGTTGCAGGAAAGGTCACCAGATAAAATCTCTCAAAGCTAAATGAAAATAATTGTAATGCATTTTTTAAATACCGTGCATGGATCCCAATGTGGGCTTTCATCTGTTCTTCACATAATTATTAAGGTATTGTGAGTTCAGAGCTTTCATCGCTAATGGGCTGTTTTTTATCAGCTGATCAATGCAGTGAGTAAACGACCCATTAGTGATCAAATGTGGAACACATAATTGACAGAATTTAGCGGAATCAATTTTGTTTGTAATATTCTAAATAACTTTCATTCATAACACCAGTATTGTATGCGCCTTCTGTACATTCTATACAAGATTAAGATTCACGTGTAGGCATTTTATGTGAAGTGTGCATAGTAAGTCTGACATACATGTCGGTATGTTTGTGCACATCTATGTTTCTGTACACTTCATTGTTTGTATACATTAATGTTTGTATGTATTTTGTGTATACCATTGTTTGTTTGTACACATCAGTGTTTGTCTGTACACATCAGTATTTGTCTGTACACATCAGTGTTTGTCTGTACACCAAGATGTTGTTATCATCATTACAAGTTCGGTTGATGCAGTTATCCTTAGCTGCCCGGTTAAGACTAGAAATGTTTATTATCTTGTCATGAATATATCACTGGAATATCTGTCATATTGAGTGGAGATGCCCTACTCTGCAGTATTTGAAGACTGCCAGTAAAGCTTCAAGCTCTCTTATCACTGATATCTTTGATGTCCTTTGTCTGGATCTTGGATCTTCTTGAATCTGCATAATCAATAAGAAAATGGCCGGCGTGAGTCTTCTTTATGCCTGTTCATTCATTCCACTGCCCAGTCATACTGAAGAAGGTGCTGTCTTTAAGTACTTGAAGGCTCCTTGTAATACATACAGGCAATGTACTCACTAGTTCAGGTGCACTTGTCCTGGCACTAGTGCACGCAGTTAATGATGATCTCTTGTCCCAAGAAGAGGTTATACTATTTCTCGCGTCAGTGGTCGACTATACTTCTCTTCGCCATTGAATTAGCCTTGGGATTGATACATTGTCTTTCCTTAAGATTAAACTCTAAATGTCTTTAAAAGTAAACTTTAATGCTCCATCTCACTGTGAAGATGCCATCTATTAACAATTTGTAAATATATCAGTCATCAGTTCAACACATTCCACGTAGGAGCTGGCAATGAAAATGATTGAAACTATGCCAAGTTTTCAATCTCACAACGAGGATGCGATCTATCAAAGTCTGGGATGGAATGAGAAGATGAAGACTCAGTTGGGAGGTGTAAATAAATTTGATTTGATTTGTGTGAAGGAGATTTGGAGGTGTTCGTAATGGAGCAGGGAATGAGAACAAGAGTTAAGGGGAATGGAGACAGGTGATGAAAACGGCAATGGAACATGATTAGTGATGATAGAGGTAAAATAAAATAAACATCATGGACCAGTATAAATGCCAGCCCCTCATGGACAAACAGCCACTTTGTTAGAACTTCCCACATAACAAACAAGTTGTGAACATTCCAGGAAGGGTAACAATAATTGACCAACAATTAATTAATCATTAAGTACAGCACATTTGCTTAGGTTCTTCCTGGACAAGGAATCAAGTTTTTGCAATTGCTGTGCCCTGACAGTGTCCTGACAAGTCTTCTGTCTTGTCCTTATTTCATGACATTGCCCTAAGGTCCTCTGTGTTGGCCTAATTGATCTGCTACAATGTCACAATAGACCAACAGAATGTGTCAGATCATCACTTGGCACAGTCTTTCTATCCATCCTGTTGAATGCAACTTGAAGACGTCATCACTGCATACATGCATACAACGCAACCTTATCAGTCTTTGGTCCGACAATAAGAATAATTAGTTCTATTAGATAAAATCTAATTGTCAAGAACAAGTTTCACACAAACAATAATTGTTGTTGAGCTATTTCAGGTAGATAGCTACAGCATGCCGCAGCATGACCAGCCAGGCAATATCAACACCATTCATTCATGCAGAGCAGATACACGACGGAGCCAGTACTTCAGATCATCAGCTGCATAGGTCACCTTGCTGGTAGATCTGTGCCGATATAATTAAGGCTTCATAAACAGAGGGAAAAGAACTAGCCTAGTATGTCTTTCCATCTAGCGTTGAAACATTGACTCGATGTGTGAGGTGAAGATGATACGCTGGGGATTTTACACTCTCTCTTATATAAAAATGCTATGAAGTGTAATAATACATGGGAGTTCTCATGAAACATTCTCTTCACAGTTTACACTTTACAGTTAATTTAAATCAAAGGCACTGCTACTTGGAATGGATATCGCGATATTTACTTTTCTGTGAAGCATTTTAATGTAAATAAAAAATTCTTAACAAACTTTTATGATAATGTATTTGATTGTGCGGAATACGATAAGTATTGCCATTCGTCTAGTCCCACCTTGGTGGTCTGTAAAACTGAGTAGATTAGATGTCGGGCAGTTGTAGTAATAACATTACACTGGCACTGGGGCTCAATTGGTTTGGTACAACAAAATATTGGGTATGAACCCCAGGCCTCAGTTGTTTTTTTGAGACTTTGATACAATTTACCTTGCACCAGGCATATAGGTATAGGTAGCAGGAAATCTGTGTGTTTTGGTGAGACTTGAAATGCCGTAGGTCACACCTATCTGGTGTCAATGTATCATGAACTAAACATTCCCACACAGGAGATATAAATGCGTTATCTGTCATGGACTTACACAGATGGTTCCTGTTATAGTAACAACAATAATAAAATGACTTTCTTAGCACCAATATCCATGGAAAATCCAGGCTCAGCAGTGCAACACAACCAAAGGATAAAGTCATCAACAGGTGGATGGAATTGCTAAGAAAGTAAGGAGGGTGACCACTGACATGAAAGACACCGGTGCATTAGCCCAGCCTCCGAGAAGTAGACACCCATAAGACCATGCCAGACACAGCACAACTTTCACCAGATGTCTGTGGACAAAAGGCAGAGTAACAAGATATGATTATGACATCACATCAGAAACTAGCAGTGATGTAATATTAGGGTTCAGGGAACGGAACCAACTGGCTATCTTGATATCAAAACACACAGGGCTTTCTATTTCCCAGTTGGTGTTTACTCTAGGATAAAGTCATCAGATATCTCCACAGAACTTCCTTGATAACAGATATATATAACCATGGCCCCTGTGTGGTCATAGTTCTACTAGGAATTAGGTATGACCCACAGTAGTCAAGGCCTGGTAGGCAGAGGGTAATAGAGAAACTGAACACCTACCTACATGAGTCAGTGTGCACGCACACGCACATGTACAGCATGCTGCATGTTTGTAGGAGCACGTCCAGTGACCAGCAATGAAGTAAGTCCTTACTACAAATGAGGAGATCTATCTATGTACTCCAAGTCTTGTGGTTGTCTACTGTCGACCGGTCCATTACACCCCGAGGGGGACAGGGTGTCACTGAAGTAGTACACCTCCCAGGACCTACCTAGATGCTAGAATGCTCAGGTGGATGGATGGGTCCATTATCACCATGGGAGTGGATGGTTACCTGGCATTGTGTTGCATGGTGTTTAGCAACATGTATTTTGTATGCCTAGACTTTGTTATAGTGCTTAATTTATGGTGAGGGTTGCAGACAGCAAGAGGGGTGGAATTTGTAGTAACAAGATTCAGCTTGTATTTACTCTAGTCAATAGAAAGTGTTTTCATGTGCATAGTATAGTAAATAGAACAACAGACTCAGTCGAGATAACCTGTGTTTGAATCCTCTTGATGAAGCTTGGCGAATTTTGTTCATGCCATATTGCCTTAGTTCACTCAGCTGTAGGAATAAATACTTGGTTATAGAAAGTGATGAATATTTATTCACAGAATATGTGAATAAATTCATCACTGTCTACATATTATGTATATATGTGAGTGAATACTAAATATTCTTCATGCAGTGATTGCTACATGGCTGAATTCTTCCCAGAGAAGTCAAGAACTTTGGTATTAATTGTTTCAAAGAGGTCTGCCAGGTCCGTGGACTAGATACTGTGCTATGTAAGAATTGAAGTGTTTTTTATTTATGGCCATGTTTGCATGTTGTAAATTTCATTGCCAGCATTATCTCGATGGCTACCCATCTTAGTAGATCACCACAATTTCACCATGCATTATTCTGGCATGTGCTTTTGTGAGCAAATACGTATAGATACTATCTATAGATAATTTAGTAACTAGTCTGACATTGTTTTACACACTTTTGGTTCATTCAAAACCAGGTTTTGTATTACCAGCCACTGTTGGAATGAATGATCGATGCATGTTTTCAAACCAAAGAAGCCGAAGATTTGATAAAATAGTTGATAGAAAATGAGCCAGGACATGTCCTGTGACAGAGTGTATCCCTGATTTCACAGGATGTAATCATTACTTATAGATCGCCAAACTTGCTTTGTTACTACTTGCCACAGGAAGGGTTCTTGGTTTGTAAGTTTGTATGTCAAACAGCCCTATGTCTAGGGCTAACCAGGAGTGCTTTATTTAGTGGTTCGTTGAGGGGTTCTACAAATAGAAAACAGAAACTCTGTGAATCCGTGACAGGGTAGACATTGTCCCACCCCCCATTTGGGATCTTCTGTTTCTTCTGGCAAAGACCTAGAAGAACACTGGTTTTTAGTATCTCACCCATGAACTATTTTTACACCTCTCTTTACCCATTCCCCGGGTGCGAGATCAGTTGGCAAACTGGACCTATTGTTTTATGAAATGATAGTGGGTCACCGGCCTGGAGTTAAAACCTTGTCACGAGACAAGCAACAAACCTTGAGACACTAAGCCAGTCACTTAGTCCTCATCAAACATTCATAAGTATGTGTGTTGCTACTGCCAGCCAACACGGTTTTGTTCAGTGTTTTTGTTTCGGTTACACCTAGTCTCTGGGGAGGTGCTACGAAGTAAACCAAACATTTTTGTCTCATTGACACACTTGTAGATCTATTAGTAATTGATATAATATATAGTTCATTCTTTTGAATGTTCATTCGTCCATTATTGCGTTCGAGAGATTAAATGTTCACCCCCTTAGTCCTTACACTGGATTAATATTTCATATATTAAATAAAGACCCTGTTGGTGAATACGTGTCATGTTGCAAAGTTGCATTCCTTTCATGTGTTAAATAGTTTAATTTGTATAGGCAGGAAAAAGTGCTTTAAATAACCAATAACTATGCAAAAGGTTTGTTCTCAGTAAAATCACAAGTATAGATCTAATATCTGTAAATGATCAGACTTTTTTGCAAATATAAATTAATGCACCCCAAATTGTGTAAAATGTGCGGTATAGTTTCCTACATGGTATAAAAACCATATGTATACAAAGTATAACTACTTAGGGCCACTAATAACATGTAACTTGGATTTCATGGAAAGAGTGAAATCCATAGTAAAATCTTCACATGGGCCCTAAGAAGTGAATATTTCGCCTCACACGCATAAAAGATAGTTAGCATCCTCACCTGAGCCCAGCTGTGTGCTTCTGCTGTTCCTGTTTACAGAAGGTTTCAAACAGGAACCACATGTAAGTCTGCAGCTGTTCCCACATTTACCCCCTATCTGGGATCTTCCCTGGCTGACATACCAGGCTGAAGGAGAAACGCGTGTTCAGCTTTGTTCCCATATGCCTGCTGGTAATTAGCAATTAATATGCTTTTTTGCTAAATTTTTGGTGGATCATTAGCATGGAATTCAAGCCCTACACCTCATTTGTGGAAATGAGGTGGACCTACTCTAAGCTACTGTCCTACTTAGACAAACCTACTATGATTTTGAATGTCAAAACATCTGGCTTTTTAATTATACGCTAACAGGTATAACATTCAACTTAGTGAGTTTTTGAGTTAATAAGATCGCAGGTAGGTCATCGCATACATGCCCGAGTTCACATCGTGGAAACATTGACGTCATTGCAGCCTTGCTTGAATGGCGACATATAATATTGATATAACTATGTATAATGTAGTGATAATTGTTGATTATTGCAATTCCACGTTGTGTCAGTCATGATTATTCGCAGAACTGGGGGGTTAATGTCAGCAGTGTATTTTTGTGTGTTTCCTGTTATGTGTTCCCAAATTGTATGGTGGTAGGTGGGGCAAATCTTCATTCTTTTGTTATTTTCTTGGGGTGAAATATTTTAGTGTTGGTACTAGGTAGGCATTTGAATTTTCTATTTTTGTGACCTATAATCAGATGAAGACAAACATATTTCTGGTATTTTGACAGCTAGAACTCTATTCATAATTATCTTTATAATATGCATAGTAACTTGAATCAAAATTATTTGTTTACTCCGTTACATTGTTACTATATGTATGAATGTAACTCTAGTTTCATTAAGTAACGAGATTCTCTTGAAACCCAAGGGGGCTTATAAAACCTATTAGTATGCCAGGTCTAGTAATGGAAGGTAATTACCTTCCGGCAAGAGATTAGTTTACTTCAGTTTTCAGTGAACAGTATTCATATATCTTATGTATTGAATTGTAACAGTGACTATCTTCCACTCATCTTTTTAATTTCCACCAAACCTTCACTTACTACAAACTACAGGTGTCAAGATTCAGTGTTGCCATTAGGCTTTCAGTCCACATCTCGCCTATCCCTTGGCGAAGGCTGTCATTGGAGCACAACTTTAAATTTATGAACATTATTTCACAATTTTAATCGGTCCCTGGTCTAGGCTTTCTGCAGATGGGACACTGTCACAATAAAAATTATGGTTAAACTTAGAACTTTTGATTCTCAATCAAGTGTATCTGGGTTTGAATCTTCTTACTGCCGTTTTGAAGAGTGGGAAATTTTGTCATTCCACATTGCCTTAGTTCAATCAGCTATGTATATTTTTTCTTTCAAGTTCAGTTTTGAGGGTCCTAGTTTCAAACCCATACAGATTTATACTGTTAATACTCTCAGGAACCATACGTTTCATGTTAATGAAAGATTTGATTGTTTCCAAACAAGTAATTACTAATTAGTATCAGTAGCAGTTATCTGATAATTACAATGGACAATAATACAGATATGTGATAAAAAGGATCTGTCTGTAATAATACAAATGAGATTTTCCCAAATTATTACCCAGAATACATCAGTGAACAATTTGTCCATGTTTGGGTTGGAATCCTTGATTCTCCTCTGAAAGAAACCACCAATAAATGTCATTTCGACAGGGCATCCACTAAAACAATCAGGTGTGGGATGATTGGCAGACGTTAGGGTCAGTTAGATTGGATAATCAGCTGTATTTGTCAACAAGTTAGGAGGATGAACAGGCGATAAGAGAGAGTCAGACCACGCCCAAAGCTACTAATGAAATGTGCACCTGTTCAGGAACAGCCAAATCATTGGAGATTTCTTTGCAGTGCTTTCCTGCAGCTGCCGCTCGAGGTAATCAAGACTGCATATGCTACCAGCACCAGGAAGAAAGAAGAAAACAAACCAAATTTAGTACAGAACGGTAACTGATTGAATTGCATAAATTTGTCACACCGAGTCCTTCAAGGAATTGTGACAAAACTGTGTGTTAAATGTCATAGTGTCTCCTGACACACAAATGCGGCAACAAGAAAATAAAAGGCTTGTTGCCGCGGTGTTACTCACAAGTAGGGTTACAATTGCATTCCCTAATGATGGTCTTTGTGACATCTGCTGGTTTTGTTGAAAAAGAGTACAGTAAGAAATCATGGGATTTTTTACATTCACTGTCAATGTCTGACTGATATTCTGCACAAATTTTGCCAAAATCACACACCTGTAACTTTTAAATTTCAGTGCAAAGTGTGCGTATCAACAGTAATGATTGTGTATTTAAAACAAATTTAATTTACCTGACAATGTTTTAAGATAGTCATTACCGTTTCCCCTGTATGTGTTAAAATATAAGCTTGTATGTCCCATAATGAACAGCCTTTGTCAGAGAGCTTACATGTCAAATCCACCAAGCTGACCATTTCCTTGTTCTTAAATCAAATAAGATCAAATTACCATACTAATGGTACATTAGGAGCCTCCTACTTCCCTAGTCCTAGGCAGTGCTACATTACAGTAGCACTCTGTATTTGGGAGGTAAATTCTATCAGTGAAATAAACGTTGGATGTTTTTGGTCTTGTGTTTATAAACTGTGCATTTCAACTACAACAAAATATCCAGTTTATTAGATATCTTCAAAGTATGACAGAGTAGAACAAATAATCGGATGCAGCCTACAACCATGGCCAATTATTTAGGCTACTCTGCTATAATTGTGTATGATTTGCGTGCAATGTCTTCACAAAGGTAGCATATACTATATAATAACTGCCTTGAAAATTTGATCAAGTTCATACTGCAAAGCTTTTATGAAAACAAGTGCTTCATATATTAGCAGCCTTTGTGTTGTTATGGTTTTTCTACCATACACATGATTTCCGTTGAATTCAGAGTCATTCATGTTTGTCTACTGCTAAAGCAGTATCAGTAGCTCTAATTAGCAGTCGCCTTGACTATTGCAACTCACTCTTAAACAGTATTTCTAAAAAGGACTTAGCTAAACTCCAACGTGTACAGAATTGTTTAGCAAGTGTGGTACTAAAAGTGTCTCGTTTCTCACCATCACTACCCCTACTTAAACAGTCGCACTTGCTTCCAATTACCTATCAAATTCAATTCAAATTAACCACTATCACATATTGTGCCCTTTCTACACAACATCCATCCTATTTGTTTAGTCTCCTTCGGTTTTCCAATATCCCCAGGAATCTCAGATCATCTGTTTCACAACGACTTTTTGTTCCAAAAACTAAGCTTAACATTGGCAAACGTGCTTTTGCTGTAGCTGCACCCGAAGTCTGGAATCAACTCCCTATCGCTTTAAAATCATCTCAGACTATAGCTACCTTTTGTAAAAAAACTTAAGACTTATTTATTTGAAAATGCATTCCCACCCTAACCTTCAGCGGTCCCTTGCTCTAATGACAACTCTTGCTTGTCCATGTTAACGATTTTGCCCAACAATTCTTGTATGTTGCAACTCTGAGCTCAGATTCCTGGGGACGTAGGCACTATAGAAGTTTATCATTATTATTATTGCATTTTGTACCTATCTTTTCATTTCAGAAACAGAATGTGTGATACGGTTAACTGGTGCACATTGGCAAAGGCCCATGAATGTTTTCCCGATAATACAAGCACAGATCACAACTGTTGACATACTAATTGTTGATATTAACCTTCACGCTTGAATGTGTAAATTAAATGTTTATTGTAATGTCAAAATGTGAAAAGTCAGTCATTTCCAACAGTTTTTGGAACAGCAAAGTTTTGAAATACAGTGTGTTTGTGTTTTCTGCATGTTTCATTGACTGACATTGCTCAAGGTTTATAGATCCTCTGTGGGTGGTTGTTTTGTTTAGTGTGATTTCCCCCTTTCTAGTTTTGTACTGAGATAAACTTGTTGATGGACGTTTTGTAAGACAAACATTGCATTGACTAGCAGGAACCTAAACAAATGTTCTCTTCTGAAGCCTCTTACCTGTGTCTCTACACGATGTCATCTGTGGAATGAGGAACGACCGTGTGAATACTTGAATGTTTACCTCAGTTCACCGAATTAGTTGTGTCAATGTCTAATAGCACTGATCAATTCGCTTCAATCTTGTCAGTATAATTTTATATAATTTATGTAGGTGCGAGGTAATGAAATAAACATTTTAATGAAATAATGTTGATATGGCATCTTTACAACAAGTGGCTTTCCCTTCGACACATACCTCAGAAGGGCTGGATATATGTAGATAAAAGGGTTGGACTCTCGATAAGCCAAAGGGCTTCCTTGTCTACCTGCCATCTAGAGTTAATTCTCTGGATGGCAATCTTGTTAAATCTTTCTTTCTCGCTCCATCTTTTCTTCTCTCCTCCTGTCTTCCCCCTTCACTCACTTCATCACCTGCTCCATCCTCTCCTCCCATACCTCCCTGCCCCCCTATGCCCATCTCTCTCATGTAACATATATTAACATTAAAAATGTATATTAAAACATAACAAATTAACACTGTTGACAAGATGACGGAAACTTGCGTGCTGTTCAGTTATTGGCACATTCACTTGAACAAGGTGTATGACCAGAAAGACTTACTTACTGTACAGTTTAAGCAAAACTGAATCATGTGTACTAAATGCACAACAAAACATGTAGAAGGAAACAGCAGAGTAACTCCTGACAGTTGCACCGACTCATGCCATATTTCCACGAACCGCGTAGTACATCAACATGTGCTCATTGACCTGGGGATGTTATGTTAGCTTTAACATAAGCTACTTGGTGTATGTTGACGTGCTCTTGGGTGTGTTGAAGACAGGCATCTACACTGGGCGGCAACTAATGGCACAGACACCTTAAGTTTTCCTCACACGTCCAATGCCTTGTGAAGCAGCTGTAGTTTCACCCAGTAGCTAATGGAATTGACACTTGTCGTTTCTCTCTGACACCTCCGATGTTATCTGGGACGGCATCGTCCAGTGCACCCACATCTCTCGCCGTGATTGGGAGAGTAGAAAGTAATTTTCCGCTAGGAAATGACACAGTCCGTGGTTCCACTCCTACAAACTCTTGCACTGAGCCTAGTTGAGAGAATGTGTCAGAGAATGCAACCTCTCTATGGTGGTGCAACTGTTTCTAAATGGATTTTACCCAAAAGGAAACAGGAGTTGTGCAGAACTTACTGATTGGCTACATTGAAAAAGATTCTCATCGATAGCTTGCAAGGCAAGACGATAAGAAAACCAGTTTGTTGGCAGTGGTCCTACCATTAGTGTATCGAAGGGTGGCGTAACTGCTTGGCAGTTGTGTACTGTAATGTTATTAAGCTGGTCATGAATATATTATATGCATTTCAATCAAATGTAGTTTCAATATTGAAGTAGAGAGTCATTCATATACAGTATCAAACAATTAATTTTTATTGTGCTCTTGTGTTGTAGTCCTGTCTTATTTTAATGGTTTTTTGTCTTAAGTTGATGGTTTTTGTCTTAAGTTGATGGTGTTCTTTCTTATGTTCATGGTTATACAGTGTATATCTTATGTTGAATAATTGATGGTGTTATTGTCTTATGATGATAATGTTCTTGTCTTATGTTCAGGGTGTTCCTGTCGTATGTTCATGGTGTTCAAGACTGTCATATGTAGATGGTGTTCCTGCCTTATGTCTATAAATGGTGTTCTTATCTTCTGTTCATGGTGTTCCTGTCTTGTATTGATGGTGTTCATGGTGTTCCTGTCTTGTATTGATGGTGTTCATGGTGATCCAGTCATACATTTATGATGCTCCTATCCTACAAATGTTTGTTGTATTCCTGCCTTAAGTGTTCATGGTGTTCCTGTTTGTGCTGAATGAGATCGGAGGAAAAGTGGCTGGCTTACTACGGTGGCGCACTTACGCGACTCGCAAAGTACATTTAAATTAAACAAGTTCCGTGCGACTAATCATAAAGATATTCTTGGATATCCCTTTTGGATTGACATCTGAAGCATTGCTTTTTATTTACCACTTATGTCTTGGAACAAAAATGGAACTTACTCCTACTGATGGCTTTTACCATTGTTTTTGCTAATTGGCATTGCATTTAGAAAAGGTCAAATTGTTTGTGTGACAACTAGAGCTGGCATCTTTGTTTATGGCTCGATATCTGGATTTCAGTGTGAAAGTCTGGAGATGTACCTAGCTAAACTACACTGAGGTAGAAGCGCTAGAACATGTTCCAGTAGGGCGGAAGCATGGTTGACTTTGTATGCAGACACTTCGTTATGTGATGGAGTGTAATGGCGCTCAACCGGTTGTAGTTGCTGCAATTAATCTGATACGATAAAATCAGCTGGACGTGTTGCTGTCTCATTTTATAGGATAAATGCAGGATGACAAATGTAGTTATTGGTAAGCCTCCAGCAGTCGTAGTGAGGTTTATTGCTTGATCCAGGGAAGTATGGTAAGCCCGGTAGGATCAAATGCTACAATCTTGTACCACCAGTAGTATGTGCCAGTTGCTCAGTGTAGTAAAATAATGACTAGTGAACACAAGGCTAGGCACTACATAGCATAGTGATAGAGAAAGATTCTTAGAGAGTAGTAGTATGAAGTGTAATTACTAACAGTGAGAGACCATCCATATTGTGTATGCATTCGAAAATATAAAACTAAACTCCATCTAAGCGCCTGTATACAGAAGATAAGCTGTTTATGCAATTCCATCCTATTGTTTGGGCAGCTTTTTCACCTTCGAAGGTTCCACCTGTTTTGAGGCCCTTGTGATCTACCGCAGGTAAACAAAATACCTGCCATGCGTCACATACTTTCCAAGAACACTTCTGATTCGATACTCTACGGAAATCCCTGCAAACCTGTTAGGGCTCAACCTTCACGGGCAATCAGAACACAGTGCAGAAGTTGTCACCAAGAGAATGATGGTACAGGTGCTTAGAAAACATGCCGGAGCATTATTTCTCTTGTGGTACCTGCTGATAAACCACTTAGTCACATAAGATGCGGATAATCAAGTCACATCTCTGGTTTCTCATAGTTGAATGAACACATCAGAGGCTCAGTATATTCTAAGCAGATTTGTTCAAGATTAACAGCACCATGGCTAAACTTAATTAATTGCATTTTCAACAGCTTCTTCCAAGTGTAAATCCAAAATAAGGAATTCCTTTGAGATAAATTAGCCATGTTTCTGTCGTGAAAGTATGTTACATGCATCACCTTCTACAGTGCCTAATTATGTGTATTTTAAACTGCAGTAATTAGTATGGTAGCGTCATAATATAGTTGGGTGGACTTCCACAAGAGGGCAGCACTGATGAGTTCCCACTAAAGGGCGTGGCAGGCAGGAATATTTAAATGTCATGTGATGAAGGTTTCCTACCGAACTGGAAAATAGATGAATAGGGGAGGAAGAGTGAACACAAGGCTTTGGCCTTCGTTCAGGTAGGGAATGGTGGAGCCACATTAGCCTTTTTAGTCCTTTGGGCTGAAGGTCCAGTGGACTTATGCCATCACTCTGCATCTGCCGTGCGTCATGCGCCGTCCACCGTTAGCTGCCATATCTCAGAAACCGTTCAATAAGTTTTTCTCTAATTTTGCATAGATGTATAGCCATGTACAAGATATCTGTATTTGATTTATTCATTCTAAGAGCCCCCAAGGGCCCCGAAACTGGTAATTGTTCATATTTTGCCTATTTTTTCAAAACCTCTTCTGTAACTTTTTCTCTGATTTTGCATAGACATATCTTAGGGTACTGCCACTATACACAAGAAATCTGTATTTGATTGAATAATTCTAAGGGCACCTCAGGGCCTACCAAAATGCAAAATTTGTCTGCCTACTCCGGCGGCCACTGATTTCTATTTGTAACTGGATAGTGGACTTTGCCCTGATCACTGGGGTTGCTGAGTTGGGCAGCCAACTGTAAACCTGTGTATTGGGCTAGCCTCTCTGCCTGCCACTGTTCCAGTGTCAAACTGAATGCCTCCATGTGGGCTTTAACTATAATGTGTAATGGGAATCCCTACTGCTCTGTAGGGTGGTCCTTATTTCTGAAGTTTTGATATGTCATATTCTTACCCTCTGATTTTGTTCCAATATATAAAATAAAATTTCTCACAAAATATGAGCACGTTTGAACAATATTTAAAGATAGCTCAATGATGTTGAAGTTTAGGATATTTCATAAGCGGCAGCCAACATATAATTAGGGCAGGTTGCATTGATAATAATATGAAACTGAGATTCAGAACATAATTGTGCATGCTCTTATCCTAAACATTGTATATACCATGTACAGTGTATACATGTAACAGTTCATGATCATGACATGCTCAATAGACAATACACCCCCTCCACCCCCACCCCCACCCCCGACCCCGACAGACTGCACTGCAGACATCAGACTTGCATACACGTGTCTAGAGAATCCAGATGGATTATTATGACTCAGTTCTGCTGAGTGATGAGTGCTGATTTAAAATGTTGGTATTGTTTCTTTGCTGAAAGATTTGTTTAGCACGATCAGATCAGCCACGGCACCAACAACTAGATCTCAGGACCAAGTATACCTCTTGGGTTCCATCGTCTCTGAATTGGTTGGCAGCAAGTTGCCATCATATCGTATGACACACATACACCACCTATCAAACCTAAGAACACCAACCATAAGGCAGTCAGTCATATGATGCAACAATAACGGAGATAGCCAAGTTATGGCAGAAACCGAGAATTCCAATGAGAGATCATCAAAACTGTGAAACAAAATTAAAGAAGATTTGAAAATTGGCATCTGCTAAAGAAGAACAAGGGGCACAGCAAGCTAACGAGAGCGCCTTCTACTCTACCCTCGATGATCTCTTTGATGTTGCCCATGCTAATGCTCTTGACATGATGAAAGTTGCTGAACACAAGGACTTCTTGCTGGCGCAGTGTGAGAAAGGAAGGCGCGTGTCAATGGCAGGTGGTGACAATACATTGTTTGCAAAGGAGAAGCGGATGGCAGATAGACGGGATCGCATGCTTGCAGCAGCTCGTCAGCTGACGATAATGACGACGACCACAATGTAGCTGAGCAGGAGATTGAAGGGGCCGTTGGCGCTGTGACATCCATGAAGAGAAAGAGAGGTCGGAAAACTGTCATTACACCACAGTTGGCAGTTGGACAGGACAAAGGTATCAGACCGCAAAGCAACATTTGTCGTTGCTGAAACAGCCAAGAGTATGGGTCAAAATCTTGACAGCCTTGTCCTTAACAGATCATCGATTTGCCGAATGAGAATAACAAATCGTGTTCATCGAGCAGCAAATCTCAAGGCAGAGTTTCGAGGTCAGGTGCCCCTGGTTATGCATTGGGACGGCAAACTTCTACCTGATTTGACGGGCAAAGAAAAGGTTGATCAGTTCCCGATACTCATCTCTGGTAAAGGAGTTTCTCAGTTGCTCAATGTCTCCAAACTTCCATCTGGAACAGGCAAAGCCCAGGCTGCAGCAGTCTTCGAAGCCATTGGGACTTGGTTAACAGAGTTCGAGCTACGTGCTTTGACACAACCAGCTCAAATACTGGTCGGCTGGCTGGTGCTTGTGTCCTTTTGGAGCAAAAGCTTGGTAAGGAGCTTCTGTCACTGGCCTGCAGACATCACATCATGGAACTCATCATTGGCACAGTATTTCAAATGTGTATGGAATCCACATCTTCTCCTGAGGTGCCACTGTTCAAGCGGTTTTAGGAATACTGGGAGTTCATCGACCGAGGCAAATATGAAATGGGAATTGAAAGTGAAGATGTGTTAAACTTGGTCGAAGACATCAAGGAAAGCACCATTGAGTTTGCTAACAATCATCTGGAAGAGAGTCAACCAAAAGATAACTATAGGGAGTTCCTGGAATTAGTGTTGATCTTCCTGGGAGCAGTTCCTCGCTGACGAGTTCGATTTATGTTACCTGGAGCCATGCATCACGCCTGCTGGATGTCCATGGTCATCTATGCTCTCAAGATCTGGATGTTTCGAGCCCAGTTCAAACTCACCCCAAGAGAGGAAAAAGGGCTGCATGATCTGTGCATATTTGCGGTACATGAGTATCTGAAGGCGTGGAATACTGCTCCACAAGCAGCAACTGCACCGTACAATGACTTTCTGCTGCTGAAGTCCCTGCTTGACTACTCAACCATCCACGCAGCTATCTCGAGAGCTACATCAGATAAGCTCGCCAAGCACTTGTGGTATCTATCAGAATCACTTGTTGGGTTGGCTTTTTTTTACATACAGGTCAGTTTATCAACAAAGAGGCTGATGGTTAGCGCTATGAGAGAGCAGGATCCTACTCCATCTCATACAAAGAATGTTACTGCCATCCTCAAATCTTTCCGAGAGAAGAAGCTGGAAGATTTTGTCACGCTGAAGTCTGTTGCATTGTTTGAACTGATGGCACTTCCAGATGGATTTCTCCAAGTCGATCCAGATATGTGGGAGGAACGAGAGGACTTCAAGCAGGCTAGAGAGACAGTTTGTACAGTGAAAGTCATGAATGACCATGCTGAACACAGAGTTGCTCTGATTCAAGAATTCAGCGTCCTCCTGACCAAAAGCGAGCCCCAGCTTTAGTTCTTGCTGCAAGTTGTTGAGGAGCACCGCCATGCCTACCCAGACAGCAGGGAACAGACCTTAACAGGACAAAGTGGACAGTGAGAAACAAGTGTCGTGCACATAGAATCTGTTGCTTGAACATGGCCCACATTGAGTTGGTAACAGGATGAATCTGAACAGAAACTGTGGTTTTATTATGTGAACCATGTATGCCACTAAGACATTATTCATGACAATATTTCATGGCAGTATCATTAGTGCAATTAAGTTTATTGGATGAATTTTATAATTTGTTATTATTTGGAAATTAGCAAAGTGCTCATAACTGAATACATTTACATTGTCTCAAACGCCGAATATTGTGAACTTTGAGGCATTTGAGCTACCCCTAGATATAAATATTTTTTCTTCTCTCTTTGTCTCTTGAGTCTTTTTTATCATAAGGAACAATTCTGGGGGGTAAGAGCATGAGAAAGATAATTTCTTTTTTTTTCAGATTTTTAAGAACCACCCTACTGCTCTGGCAGAAACTGAGAAACTTTAAAACGGCAATAGACATAATTATCAATGCAATGTAACGATATGATCTAGGATTAAAATAAAATAACTTAGGTATAAAATAATATTAATTACAAGGAATGTTATTAAGATGTTTTACTATACATGTTGCAGCTATTATTTCATTCCAATTCACTCAGTATTATGTCATCATTTGCTACTGTTTTAAGTCAAAATGCACATTATATGTACCTTGTGAACAAACACACAAAAAAGTTTTATCATACTTCATCTCTTTCTTCTTTCCATTCTAGGGGACAGTGGTAGGGACAAAATGAGAACAGAAAATGTGTGCACATTTTCTTAAGCAACCGTTTAATGTGCTACATGCGAGATTGCAGCTCACCAACTCTCCTGCAATGTTTCTACAACCACTGGAAATCGGTCTAAATAGCAGAGTATCGCGATAAAATTGTACAGTATTTTTAATAACACATTAACTAATATATACAATCTTCACGAAACGGTCTACTCGAATATTTTATTTCCAGGTGTATCTTCACTGGCATGCATATAGTCTCCACTAAACAGTCAATATTTTACTTCCATCATAACCTTTAATGATCTGTAACTATGATTCACCAAAAACATTTCATTAATAATTACAAACTCACAATATAGTCCAAAGGACTTTAGGGCCCCTTGGTCCATTTTTTGTATTTGCTTCTATTTTACATTTCTCTATAAAGAGGGACAATTAATTTTATCTTTGTATTCTTTGAATAAATCGTGTGCCTGGAAAGTGTCTGGGCGTCACACTGTTACATTTCACTAAGCTAATACTATTGTCATACAAATTGAAGAATCGCAAAATTGAGCTAATTCCTGAAACTATGTCGGCCTGTAAAAATAAAATTTTGCTTCATATAATGATACGACAGAATCATGGGAAGATAATGGGTTTATGACAGACAGCACGTATCATTTGATCCTAAGAAGATTAAAGGAGAGGTGCCCAGATATTCAGCACTTTAATTGCTTCTGCCTGCCACATAATTAAGAATTCTGGTGGAAACTGGCACCTAATGCCCCAGTAAGAGGATTAGGATTAGTGTTTTGGTGGCAAGACTCACCCAGAATTTCACCCATCATGATAGGTTCCTATATGTGGAAGTACCTGGTGCTATGTATGTGGTCCACTTTCACTCTGCTCTCAAGATGTAATTATTTTTCTTAGAAAATGTCTCAGAAAGCGTCCTCTTAGTGTTGTAAAATATTGCATTTCATCTTCACAAACGTACACACACACACACACACACACACACACACACACACACACACACACACACACACACACACACACACACACACACACACACACACACACACACACACACACACACACACACACACACACACACACACACACACACACACACACACGTACGTACACACACACATATACATATATATATATATAAATAAAAAATGTCAGGGCAAAACGCGAAACACTATTTTTGAAATTTCACCTAAACAAGGATGAAACATTTGTTTAAATACATGTTGAGTTTAGGTAATATCAATTTTATACAAAACCATGATAAATCCACATTAAACGATTTGCACATCAGAGCCTTGTTTCCAAAATGAGATAAGTGCCATTCGTCTCTTTTATTAAAATGCGAAATATCCGTTTGACAGCCAATCAGTGCACCCTTGCCGCAGGTGCTGCTCCCCAGAGTGACAGTGCATGCATTTCAGAGTTTGCTACCATTCTGTATGATTTTGGATTCTTAATAACTACACTAACTTCATTTACAAGTTTTTATTTAAACTTTGAGGATGAAACACAAAAAGTGACTTTCTCAAAACCAAAAATATATATATTGTGTTTTACCATGAAGCCTGTTTAAAAAACAGTGCACAGTTCAAAACAATAATTGACAACTCTTATATTTCTGAAATCTGAAATCCTGAAGAACCTGAGCTCGTATCCATTACAATACATGCCCGTTCCTATCATATTCTGGTTTCAGTGGTGTTTACACAGTGTCACAGGGACTATGATTGGAATTGTTAGAATGTTGGCATTATTGTTTCATTACTGAGAAGAGGTGTTTGTTTCTGTTCAGCTGGAGGGAAGGAACGCCCCACCGGACCAGTGTCACCTCAGCTCCAGTAACCTTGGCCACCTTCAAGGTAACGTCTTTACTGCAACATGGAATTTCATATGCAACTTAGTTCTTACATGCCAGCTGATATTCTATGCCATATAACCGAAATGGATTTGATAACATTTTAGTTCTTATGGGTGCAGAGTTTTGTACATTTTAAACACTAGAAATGAGTCCTGCGACATGCAATTAGTTTATCCTTGTTTGCACTGCATGTTTCTTCTGAGCAAGTGTAAACAATTACCAGATGTAGATTGTCATTCATTTGTAGATCTTATGGATTTGTGTGACATGTATGCCCCACTCAGGTTTGGCAACTTTGTATGTTCTTTCCTCCTTCTTTTAAAAGTTTTCATTTTGTCTACCAGTGTAGCTTTTCCAAGAACAGATGAACCTCGCTTTACAGTCACGACAGTAATACAGCCACCTCGCAATTAAGGTCACCCTAGAATAGTCCCAAATTATTTTTGTGTACAACTATAAACAAGTGTAAGTCTTGCGAGACATTAGTGTGTGTATGTGTCTGTGGTTCCTCTGCAGCCATCCTTCAGGTTGTTGAGACATTAGTGTGTGTATGTGTCCGTGATTCCTCTGCAGCCATCCTTCAGGTTGTCGAGACATTAGTGTGTGTATGTGTCCGTGGTTCCTCTGCAGCCATCCTTCAGGTTGTCGAGACATTAGTGTGTGTATGTGTCCGTGGTTCCTCTGCAGCCATCCTTCTGGTTGTCGAGACATTAGTGTGTGTATGTGTCTGTGGTTCCTCTGCAGCCATCCTTCTGGTTGTCGAGACATTAGTGTGTGTATGTGTCCGTGGTTCCTCTGCAGCCATCCTTCTGGTTGTCGAGACATTAGTGTGTGTATGTGTCCGTGGTTCCTCTGCAGCCATCCTTCAGGTTGTCGAGACATTAGTGTGTGTATGTGTCTGTGGTTCCTCTGCAGCCATCCTTCAGGTTGTCGAGACATTAGTGTGTGTATGTGTCTGTGGTTCCTCTGTAGCCATCCTTCAGGTTGTCGAGACATTAGTGTGTGTATGTGTCTGTGGTTCCTCTGCAGCCATCCTTCAGGTTGTTGAGACATTAGTGTATGTATGTGTCTGTGGTTCCTCTGCAGCCATCCTTCTGGTTGTTGAGACATTAGTGTGTGTATGTGTCTGTGGTTCCTCTGCAGCCATCCTTCACGTTGTTGAGACATTAGTGTGTGTATGTGTCCGTGGTTCCTCTGCAGCCATCCTTCTGGTTGTTGAGACATTAGTGTGTGTATGTGTCTGTGGTTCCTCTGCAGCCATCCTTCTGGTTGTCGAGACATTAGTGTGTGTATGTGTCCGTGGTTCCTCTGCAGCCATCCTTCTGGTTGTCGAGACATTAGTGTGTGTATGTGTCCGTGGTTCCTCTGCAGCCATCCTTCTGGTTGTTGAGACATTAGTGTGTGTATGTGTCCGTGGTTCCTCTGCAGCCATCCTTCTGGTTGTCGAGACATTAGTGTATGTATGTGTCTGTGGTTCCTCTGCAGCCATCCTTCACGTTGTTGAGACATTAGTGTATGTATGTGTCCGTGGTTCCTCTGCAGCCATCCTTCTGGTTGTCGAGACATTAGTGTATGTATGTGTCTGTGGTTCCTCTGCAGCCATCCTTCTGGTTGTCGAGATATTAGTGTGTGTATGTGTCTGTGGTTCCTCTGTAGTCATCCTTCTGGTTGTCGAGATATTAGTGTGTGTATGTGTCCGTGGTTCCTCTGCAGCCATCCTTCTGGTTGTCGAGACATTAGTGTATGTATGTGTCTGTGGTTCCTCTGCAGCCATCCTTCTGGTTGTCGAGATATTAGTGTGTGTATGTGTCCGTGGTTCCTCTGCAGCCATCCTTCTGGTTGTCGAGACATTAGTGTGTGTATGTGTCCGTGGTTCCTCTGCAGCCATCCTTCTGGTTGTCGAGACATTAGTGTATGTATGTGTCTGTGGTTCCTCTGCAGCCATCCTTCTGGTTGTCGAGATATTAGTGTGTGTATGTGTCCGTGGTTCCTCTGCAGACATCCTTCAGGTTGTCGAGACATTAGTGTGTGTATGTGTCCGTGGTTCCTCTGCAGCCATCCTTCTGGTTGTCGAGACATTAGTGTGTGTATGTGTCCGTGGTTCCTCTGCAGCCATCCTTCTGGTTGTCGAGACATTAGTGTGTGTATGTGTCCGTGGTTCCTCTGCAGCCATCCTTCTGGTTGTCGAGACATTAGTGTGTGTATGTGTCCGTGGTTCCTCTGCAGCCATCCTTCTGGTTGTCGAGACATTAGTGTGTGTATGTGTCCGTGGTTCCTCTGCAGCCATCCTTCTGGTTGTCGAGACATTAGTGTGTATATGTGTCCGTGATTCCTCTGCAGCCATCCTTCAGGTTGTCGAGACATTAGTGTGTGTATGTGTCTGTGGTTCCTCTGCAGCCATCCTTCTGGTTGTCGAGACATTAGTGTGTGTATGTGTCCGTGATTCCTCTGCAGCCATCCTTCTGGTTGTCGAGACATTAGTGTGTGTATGTGTCCGTGGTTCCTCTGCAGCCATCCTTCTGGTTGTCGAGACATTAGTGTGTGTATGTGTCCGTGGTTCCTCTGCAGCCATCCTTCTGGTTGTCGAGACATTAGTGTGTGTATGTGTCCGTGGTTCCTCTGCAGCCATCCTTCTGGTTGTCGAGACATTAGTGTGTGTATGTGTCCGTGGTTCCACTGCAGCCATCCTTCTGGTTGTCGAGACATTAGTGTGTGTATGTGTCCGTGATTCCTCTGCAGCCATCCTTCTGGTTGTCGAGACATTAGTGTGTGTATGTGTCCGTGGTTCCTCTGCAGCCATCCTTCTGGTTGTCGAGACATTAGTGTGTGTATGTGTCCGTGGTTCCTCTGCACCCATCCTTCTGGTTGTCGAGACATTAGTGTGTATATGTGTCCGTGTTTCCTCTGCAGCCATCCTTCAGGTTGTCGAGACATATCCCGACATTGAAGAAGTGCTGAAGCGTTTCCGGGCATGTCAGTGTGCCGAACAACGTCCGCCACTCATTGTCGACGTCGTCTGTAACCATGGCAACAAGTGGGTGAAAGTCATCGCCAGGAAGGCGCAGGCTGTCCACCTCATCTGGGCAGGTAATGTGCTCCTCGAAAATCATCGTTCCTTTATTTCTTTTATGTCCGTAATTGGTAGTGATAAGACTCTCTCTATGGCAATAAAAGTTGCAGTGAACAATCTGAAGCCTGTGCTGATAAAAACTAATATTGCACTGCACTATTTTTATCTGCCGTTTTAGAAGTGGTATACCATAGAATATTCCCTTCATTAATGTTTTTATGTATAAGTTATTTTTGTAATTAAAAAGTTGTGTTTGACAAGATCTACCTACTAAATTACATCCCAGTAACACTTTGTTAGGGCAGTTCACCTAACCCAGATAGGATGGGTATTATTACACTGAGACGCCCAGAAATAACCTGACCACATCTTTATGAAGAATGGAACTAAATCGCTGGAAAACTACCATTTTATTACATTAAATATATTTCAGATATTATTCACAAACCTAAATAATAAATACTTTATGGAACAATACTGGGTTTTATGTACTTGTTGCTTCAAAATATTGTGCTGGGCCGTCTAACACTTCCAGATCTTCATTAGTAGTGTTTATTAATTTACCAGGTGACAGTACACCTGTTGAGGAATAGATGTTTACCATGCTATGCTTGTGTTTTTATTGCACTGAACAACATCACCCATTGCAGTTAATCATCAATATTATTGTGATTTTCACTAATAAATAAAATATACATGACCCTAGATATGTCAAATTGTTAACAGAGATTGTGGCCAGTATAAGTCGGAAGTTGTTTTTATTTGCTTTGTCGAGTGTTATCGTTAATAAACAAGCATGCATCATAAAGCCATTAAACATTTTATGTAAGCACTTATAAATATTCGTTGATGTTTTCATTTAGATGTTGGGCCAGCAATCATCTGCGTGTTGGGAACCGTGAATGGTGCGCACCTGTAAGGCTTGTAACAGAAATCCATAAGAGCCATAACTGAGCCCATGTGTTTATGTATCCCAAATTCACACTGATGTAACACGAAGTTATGTATATGGGGGTGAAATAAGCATCTGTTTTCTACACCCTCTTGTTCGCCGTGTGTAGTAATGCATTCTCAAACAAGCTCACTGCATTCTAGGATATATCGGTTAGATCTGCCATGGCTGACTGCACGCACCTAAAATATTGAGTGAGAGTCGATCTTGGGACATGTTTTGAATCAACGATTTGTTATTTGCCTGCCATTTGACAAATGTGGGCCTTTCCCGTTTACAAAAAAGCGTTGTTCGGGAAGCACAAAACCGTGAAGAAGATATCCCATTTGAACAATATATCAAACGCAATACTAGATGCTCACGCAAACATGATAATCAGTTCCGGCATATCAATAAACACATTTGGAAATAGTTTTTTCCCAACCACTATAAAAGACTGGAATTCTCTACCTCCGAGCATTGTAACTTGAAAATCACGTAATTAATTTCAGTGAGAGCAAAGCCATTATCAAAATATGAAAATCACAAACATTCCTACGTGAATCATTTGACGAGACAAAAAACAAAACATCAAACATCTAAAAAAAATAAACCATACGAGCCATCATGCACTCTGGCGTGATGTGTCCTTAGGACATTTTGCCAGTATGAATATACAGATACAGAAGAATGTTGTTTACACCTGTGTTTCAGAAAGACAATTCTCACCTGTGATTATGCAAGTGTTTTCTTGTGTCAGTAATATTTAATTCGTGAAATCGTTAATGTTGGAGTTTATTTAGAATTAAACGTGTTGGTGTCTGTGGTGTTATCGTGACATTTAATCACATGTATACTAATAATTAAGCATAATGGCAATCTAAACTTATTATAAATTATAAACACATCACATTGTGGAAACATTCTATAATCACAACTTTCTACTTTGCCCCAGTGAGGGAGCAAAGAGGACCTATTGCAGTTGGTCCTCTTTCAGCTCTACTTGACCTCAAATTACCAACTAAAGGGAATGAAACCGGGTTCATCTTTAGACCAAGTCCAATAATGAGTCACAGTATAAATTATTTCCAATTTCCAAAAACTACATAGATGTATCCACCCAGTACTGGGTCCACTTTGCCCTGATTTCCCCTACCATAATGGAAAAATTACACTGTCTGTGAAACAAGTGTTTGTTTGGTCAGCCATGACTTGGTGGCTCTGAGAAATACTCAATTAGGTTCACAGATTTCTACTAGTTAGCCAATTTCCCTAAGTCAATTGATTAGATTGTCTGGCAGTCTGTGATGTGGATTGGAGGAGCACAAGAGAGACAATGAGATTGTCTGATGGACTCTGATGGACTCTGTGATAGCACAAGATGTGATGGCCTCTGTCTATGTACTGCTTCAGGGAGCTGTAGGCCACTTTGTCTTTTGTCTGATTGAATGGTGATCACATTAAGATCACAGCAATCCGATCCATGTCTATTGTCAGGTCAAACTATAGAGAGACATGATGCAGTGGCAGTGAGCTGGGGCAGTGGGTATGTTGGGAACATCACAGTATATCCCAGTGGTGTAGGTGACAAGGCTGGTGCCACTAGTGCTCGTGGCATGTCCGGTACATGTGTGTGATGTGGTACTTTCAGTGCCCATGGCATGTGTGATGTGGTACTTTCAGTGCCCCTCACATGTGTGATGTGGTACTTTCAGTGCCCCTCACATGTGTGATGTGGTACTTTCAGTGCCCCTCACATGTGTGATTTGGTACTTTCAGTGCCCCTGACATTGTGTGATGTGGTACTTTCAGTGCCCATGGCATGTGTGATGTGGTACTTTCAGTGCCCCTCACATGTGTGATGTGGTACTTTCAGTGCCTCTCACATGTGTGATGTACTTTCAGTGCCCCTCACATGTGTGATGTGGTACTTTCAGTGCCCCTCACATGTGTGATGTGGTACTTTCAGTGCCCCTCACATGTGTGATGTGGTACTTTCAGTGCCCCTAGTTTGTGTGATGTGGTACTTCCAGTGCCCATGACATGTGTGATTTGGTACTTTCAGTGCCCCTGACATTGTGTGATGTGGTACTGTCAGTGCCTCTGACATGTGTGATTTGGTACTTTAAGTGCTCCTGACATGTGTGATGTGGTACTTTCAGTGCCCCTGACATGTGTGATGTACTTTCAGTGCCTCTGACATGTGTGATGTACTTTCAGTGCCCCTGACATGTGTGATGTGGTACTTTCAGTGCCCCTGATATGTGTGATGTACTTTCAGTGCCTCTGATATGTGTGATGTACTTTCAGTGCCTCTGACATGTGTGATGTGGTACTTTCAGTGCCCCTGATATGTGTGATGTACTTTCAGTGCCTCTGATATGTGTGATGTACTTTCAGTGCCTCTGACATGTGTGATGTGGTACTTTCAGTGCCCCTGATATGTGTGATGTACTTTCAGTGCCTCTGATATGTGTGATGTACTTTCAGTGCCTCTGACATGTGTGATGTGGTACTTTCAGTGCCCCTGATATGTGTGATGTACTTTCAGTGCCTCTGATATGTGTGATGTACTTTCAGTGCCTCTGACATGTGTGATGTGGTACTTTCAGTGCCCCTGATATGTGTGATGTACTTTCAGTGCCTCTGACATGTGTGATGTACTTTCAGTGCCTCTGACATGTGTGATGTGGTACTTTCAGTGCCCCTGATATGTGTGATGTACTTTCAGTGCCTCTGACATGTGTGATGTACTTTCAGTGCCTCTGACATGTGTGATGTGGTACTTTCAGTGCCCCTCACATATGTGGTGTAGACAACTATTAAAGACATTGGCCTTTTGATGTCCAGTGGTCCAGTGTCCACTCACAGATTGGCTTGGTTATGACCGTGTATGCATCCCGGGATTATTGAGTGGGTGACTCGGCCAGCTGACATTGTCACCTTCACTACTGATGACATTTAATGTGACATTAGGACGGTGGCGGCGTCATGAATCATAGCTTTGTTGATGTCATACTGCCAAAATCAATAAAGAGAATTGGTCCGGCCGCTGCAGTCTCATATAGACATGACCTCAGGAGCGCTAGTCAACTCACCGTGGTCATTTCTGGCCACCGAGCAGTTTACAGGATAATCCGACAGGTGGATTGCGAATTCCCAGGGATTGTTTTCCTGGAAGGACGAGTATAAAAATACCACTGTGGCTGAAGGTTCAGGACTTGACCGTTTCTAGATCATAATATAAGTTGTACATTACGGTTAACTCTACACATGTCCATAATGAAAACCTGCCTGTGATAGACTTTAAAAAAGTATGTTAGTTTGCACGGTCTAATAATTGCTCATAGTGGACACCTGGCCAGTGTGGACAATGGACAGTGAATTTTTACCCAAACAAAGACACCCTGCTGCTTCCTTACAGGTTAAAGTACATTGGTAATGCCCAACTCACGAGGAGAATATCATATTCCATAGCCAATGTGAAATGCTGCTGGTTGTACGTGAGGCGATATCATTATATGACAACAATTAAGATATAATTAGTAGAAGAAGATAATAAGAACATTGGTAGTAATTTTATATTAATCCTGCCATAATTATAGAAACCAACATCAGTTTTCATAACAATTGCTTTTGCAGCCACATCTAATTTGCCATTTAAACTGTTGTTCTTCTAGCCAGTTCTGGACAATCTTTGTGGCTCATTTTCCGTATCCAGCTGTTTCTTTCTTGTATAACTTCTTCTTCCATTAAATCCCTTGAGGGGGCGGGTGTCGTGTCATCAGTTCTATTCCACCCCCCTGATCACTTGTCTCCGCATCTCTTGTTCTTCTTCCAGGTTATTCTTTGCTACGGGTACCTGTCTTTCCCTTGCGTCTCTACTTGTCTCTACCTTCACTTTGGTCTTCTTCTTCTGCTAGCCTCTTCTCTCTCCCGTGCTCTGTCATGCTCTATGTCCTCATTATCATGTTGTAACTGTTGTCATCATACACATACCTTCTTAATTGTAAAAATAAGAATCTGTGGTGTATTTAATTGTTCATGTCCTGACATTATCACAGCACAGAATACAGGAATTACTGTTGTGCAGCAATGTGCAATTAATGATACATGCTCTGTTCACATTCTGATATAGCATAGTATCCAGTTGGTAGGACTACTCAAAGTGCTTTACATTCACCCTCTGGTAGGCCTGCTCAGTCCAACACTATCTTGACTCCCTGGGCAGCAAATAGCCACAAGACAACTATCTGTGAAGATTAGTCGTTGACATAAACACCCACTGTCTATACCCAGCTACTCATTGATACAGCTGAGTAAACTGGGGCAACGTTTGTAGTCAACAAAATTGCTCTTGCATCGAAACAGCAACCAGTTGATTCAAAAGTGGATTATCTCAATTGTGAGTCTGGTGCTGTCACCTCTATGCCATCACACAGTGCACACACCTACACGCACGCATGCACGCATGCACGCACACTTTGTTTTAAGCATTTGTTATTACAGAATTTGTTGCCTCTGAGTAAAACATTAGAGTTGGATTTTGGTGGAACAGATTACCTGGAGGTGACGTATCAAGTACTGTGGATGAAACCATGCACCACTGCATTGTCTGAGGGCACACATTAACCTTTGCCCATCTGTGTTTGCAGGGCAGGGCCAGTTCGGTGACAAGAGCATCATGGACCACGCTAATCACTACCTCCACTGCCGTACCCACCACCCGCACGAGTACGTCGAACCAAAGGTTGTCTTCAACTTCTGCCAGGGCGTCACATCGCCCTTACAAGACGCCCTGGTCCGTCTGGGTGTCACCGTCGAAGGCACTCTGCAAGCGGTATGTGAGGACGTCAAAGAGAAACTACAAGGTCTATGTCCAGAAGTGTCCCCAGAGGCGAGATGTGACGGTGATGTGTACTGTGATAGCACAGCGAAAGAAATCGTTCTTGAAATGTCACAGCAGGAAGATGGTGAAGACGCGACAACAGTGGTGCCACCTGATGATCAAACAGAACTTACTGGTGACAGGATGTCGACAGTGCTACCACCTGGTGATCAAGCCAGCATTGCAGTTGTTGGTCCAAGCAGGTCGCTTGGTGATGAAACCAGTGGAGAGTCGAAGCTGAAAACGGAAGATTCGATCAAGAAGGTTAACCTGGATATTACGACAGTAATCTGTCTCATCTCTAACCTTTGCCATGGTCACTGTAATTATGTGTTTCAGGATGACGTGTTGAGTTTTCAGGCTGAACAGGAACGGAAGAATCCTGTGCTGCCTTCCCTTCACGAGTTCATGCAAGGTTAGTCATCCAATGTACACCAGGCCCTGTACACATACGCATGCACACACATACTCCATCTAGTGACCTACATCCAGAGTGCAGCACTATCTAATGACCTACATCCAGAATACAGAGCTCTATAATTAATATTAGTAATAATAATAAATAAACTTTGTTTGTACCTGAATCTTTGTAAACCATGCTCACATGTGTAGCAAGACAAATGGGTTGATCCTCTTCATGTCACTGTGCAGTGAAAATTTGGTCTGAAACTTGTGTTCGATTTGCTTGGAATTGTAGCTGTCCTTTGGGGGTGATTTTGATACCACCTTGTACGTAAGTGACTAGAGACTGTGACGATTGAACTTGTGCATCTGGACCTTTAAGCTGTTACAGTATATTGGTGACTTTTGTTACTGCATTGATACTGTAGTCGTGTGCAATCAGTGAACAGTGACGGAGATTTGACACATCCTCCAGTCACTGCAACCTCAACCAGCCATGACGTCTCCAATAAACCAGGTAGCCAACCGCTGTATGTGCATGCAGTCATCGCATCACGCCTGACTGACTGCATGCCTGTTCAACAATGGGTAGAGAGTCGAGGTCTGCATCGCATCAGGACAGTGAGAACAAATCCATTGTCGAAATATGAAAATCACTAACATTCCTATGCGAATTGTTTGACGAGATAAAAACAAAACGCTGCATCTCGGAACTGATGGCCATCATTAAAGACAAAGATGCAAGAATCAACACCCTCGAATTGAAAATCACTGACCTAGAACAAAACTTCAAAAAGAAGAATCTTATCGTGACACGATTAAACCTACATATGTATGCCAGCACAGTGACCAATGCCACAACTACATGGCAACGACATTCCTATGACAACGACAGTGAAACGATGAAGGCAAACTTCATGATATTTGCCAATGTAAAACTGGGCACAACTCTCAAGCCATGCGACATCACCATACGATCTGCCACCGAGACAGGATGGAACTCGACCAGTCATCATGCAGGTACTGTCTGCGGAGAAGAGGGCAGCACTGATGGCGAGCGAGGTTTGCTGAGAGTGATAGGCTTGTCTGTATACGTAAATGATCACCTAACATCATTCAACAGTGAGCTGTTTCGCCAAGCAAGACAGTTGAAACATGAACTGTTGCGTTTTTATAAGGTGTCGTGAAGGTGACCCTAAGATGCAGATCAGACAGAAGTTTGATCTTGTGAGGTTGTCGCCATGAACATTATAGAGACAGTAGACCTCTATAAAGGTAAACCATATAAACAATCTAGCAATGACTTGTGATCATGTACCTACTGATCATGTACCTACTGATCATGTACCTACTGATCATGTACCTACTGATCATGTACCTACTGATCATGTACCTACTGATCATGTACCTACTGATCATGTACCTACTGATCATGTACCTACTGATCATGTACCTACTGATCATGTACCTACTGATCATGTACCTAGTGATCATGTACCTACTGATCATGTACCTACTGATCATGTATTGCTACCTTTTGTTAATCTTTCTGATGATGAATTCTACAGTATTAATGGAGATGCTATAAATAATGAACCAAATTGTGATGTAATGGAGAATATCTTTGAGACTTTTAAATGTACTGAACACGGTATATGTAATTATGAGACGGACGTTGATCCGGAGAATAACTATTATATTCAATGCCAGAAGTCTAAGCGCTAGTCTTTATGAAATTCAAGAACTCAAGAACTGTCAGCGAAACATGGTTGAACAAAGACACCACTCCTTTTTATAATTTTGATGGTTATGACGCTTTTCACATAGTTAGGGATAACAAAAAATGTGCTGTTGGTGTCTTCATAGATTTAAACAAAGCACTCGACATGGCTGATCACCAATTATTATGTAACAAATATTGAATTTCTTGGTATGCAAGGAGAGGCATGTAAGTTGTTAATTAAAGAGTTATCTAGAAAACAGAAGACAATTTGTGTAAATTGACAAATGTAAGTCTGCTGTACGCAATATATCATGTGGTGTGACGTGAGGTTTGATTTGTGGCCGCAAGCTATTTATATTGTACGTTAAAGATATGTGCAACATATCTAAGCTTGTAAAATGTATCCTCTGCAGATGATACAAACTTGTTTTGTGCAGATAGCGAATTCAAAACACTGGGTGATACAATGTGTAACGCACTGGACAGAATGTCTACTTGGTTTGTGCAGATAGCGAATTCAAAACACTGGGTGATACAATGTGTAACGCACTGGACAGAATGTCTACTTGGTTTGCAATAAATAGGTTAACTTTAACTTTTCTAAAATCAATTATATGTTATTTGGAAATCGTATGCTTAACAGGGATGTCGTTATAATTATAAGAAATGTTAATATTGAAAGAGTACGACTTATAAAATGTTTGGGGTGTATGTTGGTGACTTACTTAGTTGGAATGTTCATATTAAATACGTAAAATCAAAGCTTTCCAAAAGCACAGCTACAATGTATAGATGTAGTCATCTGCTTAACAAAAATAGTATGTATATTCTATATTGTTCACTGTTTTTGTCTTATTTAACATACTGTGTAGAAATATCGGGTAATACATATCAGACAAATATTAATGGTATTTTCTTACTGCAAAAAAGAGTTATCCGCATTATGTATGGTGCCAAGCGTTTGGATGACATGAATGCACTTTTTCAACAATTACTGGTCTTAAAATGTCTAGACATTATAGAACTGAAAATGTTATTTTATATATATATACAAAGCTTAATACAGCTGTTTACCATCAAACATTCAACATCTATTTGTTAGGCAGGAAACTTTGTAATCGTTGAGAGCTAATCATGATTTAGAATGGCTCCATGTTCATTCTACAATGAGATCGATGCATCTCTGTGTCTATGGAGTGCAGTTTTTGAATTCTCTGAGTAATGACGTAAAAAAGTAATAATATAATTACATTTAAATCTAACTACAAAAAATGTATGTTTCACAAATATGTTACTGTGGAAATGCAACTGTTAACATATTGAATCATGCTATCTAGTATATGATAACCTGTGTATCGTGCATCACAATAAATACTTCACAATCAATACATTGTGCACAATATGTATTGATTATAATTTGTGAAAAAGTACAAGTGTGGGAAACCTAACACTTTTACCTTGATATGATTGTCGGGGTAAACTTACATAAACTCACTGACTTACCCCTTGAAACATTGTATACACACTTGTGTGTGTGTGTGTGTGTGTGTGTGTGTGTGTGTGTGTGTGTGTGTGTGTGTGTGTGTGTGTGTGTGTGTGTGTGGTATTTTGTAGATTATGTATAATTTTATCGCATCAAATATATAGATGTATATGGTTATGTATCTGTCCATATATACACGGTTGTCTTGTTTTCTTGTATCGTGTTGTCAATGTTTGAATAAACGAATCATTCATTCAACCAATGTAAAATTGATAAGCTGTATTATTACAGTTATTAAAAGTCAGATACACCAGGGATCTAAGGCGAGTAGGCAGATTTAAAAACAAGTACCTAAACGACAACACACTTCTATAATATCTCACCTGATCTAACCCCGTTTGCAGGTAAGGAGTTGTTGATATCTGAAACAGCGTTGAAGGACTTCCAGACCATCTTGTCAACCGTGGGAGGGGAGAGGGAAAAGAAGAGGGCGAAAGAGTTTCTAACCCGTGTCACCGTCGTTCCCGACTGCCCCACTCCCCGCACCCAGCTCCTCAAGGAAAGTGGCAGGATCAAAGGGCGACCAAAGGTGAGGATTTTCTTATTCCATGCATGCCATGCTTGTTTTTTATGGGGGAAGAAACACTTTATATAAGTTAAAAGATTCATGTTTTCTTATTTCACATTTGTTTATGTACAGTTGAAATGTGGAATCATTCCTGTATTATGTAGAATTGTGACATAAACTTATTCATTCAATCAATCATTCATCCATTCATTCATTCAAAGTCTTTTCACCTTTGGCTATATCATTGAGAGACAAGAATCACCTAGAGCAATGCCTAACTTGGGAGGAGTTACTGTTGCATTTATTTTAATGTCTTCACTTAGACAGTCAAATGGAAAACACCATGAAACATGAGAACAGCCAACAACTGTTCAGCTTTCATAGTTTGACACAATTGACTTGTCAAAACCAACCTTAATCCTGCCACTCCTAAGTAGAAACAATTAAGCAGAAATAAAGTTTAATCTATCCAACTGGTTTATCTCAAAATGATTTAATCTGTTACCGGACGATTTAACCCAAAAAAACTAAATACAGTTTATTTTACAAATGAACTAGCTTGTTATAGGACTGTGAGACTGGTTCAGTATTTTAAAATAAATCAGAAACAAAATGAACAAAAAATTGAATCAGAGATGCACCTTTAACATGAAAGGGAGACATTCTGTTCCTCTACCAAAAATTTGCCAGTGTAGTAATTTGTAACAGGAGTCTGGCGTGTTGAGCGAAGGAAAATGGAAATTGTTGCACATCAAGGGGTATTATTGTTAACTCGGCCCGCCTCGGCTGTATTGTCAATAAAGATTGTTTTGAAACTGGATATTTTGTTTACAATTTGAAGATGTTCCGGGATGAATCTTCCAAATTGCGACCGTTGATATGGGCTTACTAAACACAATTTGGCGGGCAGTATACCTTCAACATAGTTATTATAGTCTTAAGAACATTATATTAATTAATATGGAGCAAACTTGGAACAGACCGCCTCCTTCTAGGTGACGCAGGAATGAAAAGCGTCGGTAAACTTATATCGTTGGTGGTGTGTGTATTTTGCAGTTGATCTTTGGAACAGGAGATCATCACAGAGCCGTTACGATGACTGCAAATACTTCCTTCACCCGCGCAGCTTCTAACCAGGTCAGGGTTACGAAACATTTTCTCCCCAGCGGACACACTAATCATTGGGGTATCGCCAAATTCAGAAGAGTGGCCCTACTTAACTACACTTCTGAATGATTAGAAGTGGCTTTATTTAACTACATGATAATTTATGTCGCAAGTAAGGTCAAAATGGTTCAATGATGTGATGACATAACTTCTCCACCGCAAGTCTGACTATACCTTGTCATGATGACTCTGGTTTACCTGAGGCTCATGACAAGGGGACAGACACAGTAATGGGTAAGGGGGGATAATCCTGACAGAAAACCCAACTGACTGGGCTAATCACCTATCCAGGGGAAATATATGATTATATGAACCAAAACGATGACTTAGCCAACCAACACCAAAGCTCAAGACGACGCCTCCCCAGCGAGCAATATGACCAAGCTGATGAAAGACTACGGGAAGTTAGACCACCGATAGATCATCTACTTACCAACAAGCAAAACACCAGAATAGGCAACTGGAATTTCCGGAACATGCACTAAACTGGGAAGATGGCTCAAATGGCACATGAAATATAAAAATACAACATATATAGGTGTTAGGTCCGGAGACCAAATAAAGTAACAAAGTAAAGGTAAATTCTTATACAGCGCTGTATCCAGTTCACAGGAGTGCTCAAAGCGCTTTACACTTTACTCCCTGGCAGTCCTGTTAAATCGAACACTATCTCGACTTCTCTGGGAAGCTTTCAGCCATGTTGCAATTAATGCGCGGAGACTATTCGCACACAAATATCCACCACTGTCCATGGCCAGTTACTCGTTACTAGAGCTGAGGGAACCAGAGCAATGTAGAGTGAACAAACTTGTCCAAAGTTCAACACCACAGCATGTGATTCGAACATGGGTTCTCTTGATTGAGTCAGATGTGCTAGCCACTGTGCCACTGCACTCTCCTCCAGATGATCTCATGTTACTTTTGGCCTGTCCCTGTCCTAAACATCTTGTTCTTGTTACTGTTTGGTGGTGTCTGGTTTGGCAGATTGTCTCAGGTCAGCATGCTAACAGAATCTTCCTCGGGCAGGTGTTGTGGGAACTGGCATGTTTGTTACTGGTAGTTAGATTAGCAATTTGTGTGGCTGTGACAGCCAACATATCTCATTATCAGATAACTTAGTCCAGGCACAGACCATCAACCAACTGAAGTCCCATAGTCTCCAAAAAGATTAGAGAGACCACCCAGGCACAGCTACAACTTCACAAATTGGCCCAGACACGAGCTAGCCTAGACTAGGCAAACCAGAATAACCATTAATGCCAACAGTAACAACAGTAGCAGCAAAATCATTTGAGAAATTGGAAAACATCTAAAAAAAAACCTTCAGACAGTCTCAATGCTCAAGCATGGGCAACTATTGACCATACTTGAGGTAAGGACTTGAGGTAAGAACTTGGTCTGGCGCCAGTAAGATCGGCTGATGTGAGAGGAAGGTTTGTGTGTTGCAGGGTGTCAACTATGTTGTCTTCTTACACGAACCTCGTGCTCTGACAGAGAGGAAAGAGAAGACTGCCACTCTACTACATCACTAGGACAACGCCGCAGCAAACACTTGACTTTTTGCTGGGCACCAGAAGCTGTTTACATACATCTTAATTTCACTATTTTCTCATCTTCCCGTAAAATTACAAAACAATTTCAATAAAAGGCACACAAAGGATTTAATCGATTCTCAAATCGTAGATATTATGTCTAGTACTCAAGGAAGCTGCAGATTTTTATTGAGTATTTTTTGTACTTTTTAGTCTTGGCCGAAGGTCCAAATGGATTATTGCCATCACTCTGCGTCCGCCTTTCGCCGTCCGCCGTCCGCCGTCCGCCGTTAGCTGCCGTATCTCAGAAACCGTTCGGCAACTTTGTCTCTAATTTTGCATAGACATATCTTAGGGCACTGCCACTATGCACGAGAAATCTGTATTTGATTGAATCATTCTAAGGGCTCCCTAGGGCCTCCAAGGACCCCAAAACTGGTAAAAATGTAACATTTTGCCTATTTTTTCAAGAACTGTTCAGCAACTTTTTCTCTAGTTTTGCTTTCACATGGTAGTGTCACTGTACACAATAAATCTGTATTTGATTGAATTATTCTAAGGGCACCTAATGACCTCCCTAAAAAAGGACCCCAAAACTGGTAAATTTTCACATTTTGCCTATTTTTTCAAAAACTCTTAAGTAACTTTTTCTCTAATTTTGCATAGACATTTCATATGGTAGTGCCACTATACACAAGGAATCTGTATTTGATTCAATCATTCTAAGGGCTTCAAAGGTCCCCTAAAATGCTAAATTTGTTGACTAAATGGTCTTCTGTAGCAGCAGATCTAGCAGGCTTCCAGTCCTTTTGTTCAACTAATCCCTTTTCTCACACATCTGTCACAGCTCACTGTGGTTGGCTGGTTAAAGTGTGACTAATCTGTAATTGGTCACTGGCAGAGGCTTGGGTCAACAAACACAGCACCTTGTAGCAGAAACAGAACACTATTCCCCTTCCCAAAACATCTGTCACATGCAGAGTCTGTGTCTTGTATGGATATACATTTTTATGCAGTTGTTTTATATAAGCAGAAAGTTAATTGAAATTAGTTATTCTTAGGCCACAGAAAAGTAATTCCCGGTTTCTCATCAATGCATGTATTTAAAAATATGTGCCACAACATTTTATTTTCTATTATAATTATTCCTCCAAATGCAAGACATGGTGGTGCAATAAGTGAACAGTCAACCTGTAAACATTTTACTTCCATCATAACCCTTAATGATCTGTAACTATGATTCACCAAAAAACATTTGATTAATAATTACCTACAGGGTTGTTTGATTTATGCCCGGCAGAAACAACAACAATAGGAAATACATGCCATTGATAGGCAAACGTGTTCTTTTTATAGAAAACGTCAGTTTCTTTCTGTACCTGTCTACGTATGATAACCATTTATCCGCCATGCTCACAATAAACACCACATGAATAATAAAAGGAAGATCACTGCCACTTAACTTGTGGATTATTATAAACTGTTCTGCTACTGCTTGGTGGACAGTTAATTAGTGGGTCAAATTCAAATACATCAGCACGTTTTTCACACCTGCATGGTAGTTTAGGCTCAGTAGTGTGCTGGGAGCCACTAAACCTATAGGCTTGTGTGAAAAGGATAGTTGGCAGAAGAACCAACGTCAAAGCACCATTGCATCCATTTAGCCAGGCAGCAGTCACACTGTCCCAGTGTCTGCTGCTATGTTTATATAATAATTATATAGGCTTAATGATCCCAATACACAAATCTGTTGGCACAATGTCAGATAATGGAACTAGGTTACACATCTTAACAATAACTATAATTAGTTCTGTGGGGCTGTTTTTTTTCAGTAAACATGTAAACATTTTACTTCCATCATAAGCCTGTAACTATGATTCACCAAAAAACATTTGATTAATAATTACCTACAGGGTTGTTTGATGGAATTATATAGCTTTGGTATATTGTACACGAGGGTTGTGATAGGAAACTATTGGACATTGCGACAGTCCAGAAAGACAGTATGAGATGTGTCACTCAATATATGAAGTGTGACTTTCAGATACTTCATTTTGTAGTGCTATGGATTATGATGGGCCTCTCCATTAGCTCCCTATATATTTATGTGAAATATATCATTATGTCATTAAAATATTTCAGAACAGGCTAACGCTAAGCTGTAACTGTCTTTGAGTTTGTTTACATTTTGACAAACTACTATTATGTAGCACTAATTTTTGAATTGGCACGACTAATGCTAATATATCTCACAAAATGACTTCTACAGGAAACAACGTTGGTGTAAATTATCATCCCATTATTCTTACTGACAAAGACCTGTAAGCTAGGTAAGTAACTCCTTCGAAGTTCTGACAGCAGGACACCGCCTTCGGTGAAGTCGAGACAAAAGTTTGACAAAGGCTTCAAGTTCAAATGGTCTATCACCGTCCAGCTGACCCATTTTTTATTTTCTTTAGACTACCTTTTGCTCTCAAATAATCTGTCCTCTTAATTTTATACATAGGGACATAATCTGGCATAACTTTATACATTTTTGTAGCAAAGTGTACTTCCAGTGTATCATATATTTATGTCTTGTTGTGTATTACACCCAGCTGTGGAGCTAAGATTCTCTGCCTGCTATTTCTTGATGGAAACTGTGACTAATCTGTAATTGGTCACTGGCAGTAGATTGTTTCAACAGACAGCATTAAGCCACTAGACCCCTGTTAAACTGGACAGTTGCCTGTAGGTTTTAAACTGTGTCAAACAGTGAGTCTACCTTTTGCTCTCAAATAATCTGTCCTCTTAGTTTTACACATAAAGACATAATCTGGCATAACTTGATAAGTCTTTGTAGCAGCACATTTGTACTTCCAGTGTATCATTGCAACATAACATACATATTACATACTGTGTGCCACATTTGAATGTTGTGCATGTAATATTTCCATGCAATCCATTTGCATATATAATATAAAACTTCATTTTCACTTTTTGACCCCTACCATGTTCAATGCTCCATAACTTTGCCAATTTTTGTAGCAGTCAATTTTTGAAACCGTGTAAAGCACCCTACCAAACCTTTACAAGGATGTAAGAAAACAATGTTACAATGTTTCCGACTTATCACTCATTTTGTCAGCCGGGGTCACATATAGATGTATTAGTCCAAAGGACTTCAGGGCCACTTGGCCCATTTTTTGTGAGTTGCACATGCATGGTAATGCCACTGACAGTTCAAGAACTACTCTCAATATGGAGCAACATTTCAAAAGCTGCAGCCATATGAGGCCATAATGACATGATGTCGCACACCACACAGGTTTTATTGTTATATGTTTTCATCTGTCTATAATAACAATAAAGCTTTTTTTATATAAAACAGTTGATTACATTTACACTTGGTTGGTCACATCTGCTGTTGAATTTGGACTACATTTACAAGCATGTTGGGCAAATTTATGAATATGGATAATGAGCGTGGTTAAAATGGGATGATCTTTTCAGTCTATGGTAATCTATTTTCTGTATACTACTTTTATCTACTCACTGGAACTGTTACACCACTTCTTGGTTCATTCAACTTTATGCACTACTTTGTGTTTAATAAAAGAAAGTATACAATGTTCCGGTACTGTTGAGTTTTCTGTTTACAAGTAGCCATGTCATTTTTTAAATAATGTCAACTATTTATTTTGCTGCTCATTCGCCAGAAGGCGCCACTGGCGATACTGTCGATATACCGAGGGGTCATTATGCTTACAAAGCTGTAATTGGCAACAGCAGAAATGAAATGGTCATGTGAAAGAGTTTAAGATCAAAATGTTGTAATGGTGAAAATGTCACCAAAGATTTCACTAAGAGCTTTCAGAACCTACATAGAGTGTCGGCCTTATTAATTTTTTAATGGCAAAAGGTGGATGTAAGGAGCCAAAAATGGCATCTCCAATTGTCCTTTCCAAATTTGGAAGCACTACCGTACAAAAACAGTGCTATATTTTCTATTTCTGATTTCACAGTGCAAATGGGGTATATTTTGGGAGTGTACAGAAAAAAATCATGTTTACAAAATGAGAAATAAACACATTACAATGACCACATTTTGCGTGTCAATCGTCATCGGTTTAGATTGGTCCACTACATTCATTTATTATTGCAGGGTACTGTAATCTTTTCTTATAAAGTTAACGAAGGAATCGGGAAATAAATGATGAGGCTAAATCTAGAGGAAAATATAGCACATTAAAGGAAACAAATGTAGGGTGATGTTTTAAGTACGTGTCCAGCGTCATCGACGGCTACCTACAAAAACCTCGAAAATGTACACCGTATTAACTTTTTCATTCCTACCAGCTACCCCCTGCTATAACTCCGTCGATAGCACTACTAACATTCACGTTATTTCTTAGTCTCCATGCACACAAAAGCTTTCCCGACTCTTAGACGACATAGTTTGCGAGCAATTGACCGATGTTTACTCAGTTTAGATGAAATTGTACCAGAAACGAACGTGAATACGGTAAATAAAAAACCGCAATAGTATTTACGGCGATATAATTCTGATAAGTGATATGTGAACATATAAATAAGCAAAAAACAGTAAGGTTGATATGCAAGTAAACTGATCTGAGAGACCCCCAGATGTCTAAGCTGTTTCATGATGCTGGACACGCCAAATTTATCAAAATATATTTGGGTGAAGTAATTAGTACCGGTACCCTAATTTAGGTCTTGATGTGTTAGGATCATGTTGCTCTTCCTATAAACGAAAACAATTCATACATAGTTTTGTAAGAAATTTTATATTTGCAAACAATATGTGGTGGCATGGTCATTCGCTGGTTACTGTCATAACGTTAATGTCTTTATGACTAATTTACTTTATGTAAGAGCTCGCAGTTTACATTTGGAAAAGAAGATAACAAAGCTAGCATATCAGTAGAATATAATTTGGGCGAACTTAATATATAATAATTATGTTTGGAGAAATTTAGACATTACAGGTGGCGATGACGCTGAACACGTGATGACGTTGGACACGAAGTTATGGGAAGTTCCTGCATGCAATAATACTAATAACTGTAACAAATAGTATTTACATTACAAAATTACCACATACCATTTCTAAGGCGTCGGAACCGGGGGGACGGTTGGGGGGCGAGCCCCCAATGTCTTGGTGGTGGGCTGGATATAGGATTAGTCCCCAGTATTTGGGGAAGGATTGCATTTCGTTGTTTTGGTGAGTGTCAAGGTGACTGCAGTTTGAGGAGGGGTGGAATTGGAGGATCTTTTGGGAGAACCCCAGGGGGAAATTGGATGTTTGGAGTCTAAACTTGGATATTTTTTAAAAGCCTCAAAGAGGGTTCAACTGGAGATTTTTTTGTGAGCCTCGAAGGGTTGTCATTTGAGGTTTTTGTAAGCCTCAAAAGGGTGCAATTGTTTGGTGAGCCTCACCCCCCTCCTCCCCGAATATTCATGCATTTATTGGCTGTAATTTCAAGGACTATGTTATATGGCTTACCTTTCACAATTTATGCTATGAGCATTTACATGTTGCATTTATAGCCATTATTTATATCGTCATGTGAAATGTAATTATGAAGAAAACGTACTACAAATACGTCCACAAGTGCCTCAAGGATTATGAGCCGGCGCAACAAATCGAGGTATTACACCATCTGCTGGACACATTCCCAAGAACAGTGAAGTCATCTACCTGTAGGCGAGCGGTAGAACCAACTAACGGACCTACTTAAGGGGTCAGCACACTGTCAGTTTTCCCATTGGTGACCATGTTAACGTTTTGTGTGATTATAAGAAAACGTGACCTATAAAGTTTCTTAAACTTCTCACCTGCTGTTATTGTCATCTCATTGACATGCTGGTCGAGTTTAGTCAAAATTTCATATCTCTAGCTCTTGCAAAATGCCTGTGTGTATGACACCCGTCAATATTTACAACTGGATGCAGGCAGTAATCCAGCTAAAGTGTCAACTAGCCAAATTGCTGCCAGATACCCTTCCGCTTAGTAAAATCAGCTAAAAAGACACCATTTTACTGTCAACAGCTTCAACAATCACATCTAGAAATCTGACTACTCAAGTGCACTTATGTCAGAGCAAGTGAATATTATAAAAAGTTATTTCTCAAAAATATACTGCACTTTGTTTCTGTAATCAAGCAGGAAGTCCAACAGTGTGCTGACCCCAAATAGGTTTGGCAATTTTTGAGAAAAAAATTGAAATTATATTTTAGAGGCACTCCTATCTCAAACACTGTGCAATATTTTTTTTTGTAATTCATCCACATGTTTTTTTTCTATACACATTTCAAAAGCGCCACCCTACTTGACCGGGCACCATATGAGTAAGCATTTTACTGTTGGACATATTCTAATCTGGCATAACTCTACACAGTACACACTTTCTCATCCGGCATATATGAAGACGTAACCCTGTTTTCCAGAAAGCCCAGTATGTTTTCTGTAAACATATCACATACAGGCAGTTGTTATGTTGCATTTATATTGATTTTTTTACTTTTTCCCTATTAGACAACTATAATTATACATGATATATGACTTTAAAGTGTGGATTCTTCAAAGGCCAGACGTCTTAATGAGTTCAATTGCACAGTATTACACAACCCAATTAGTAGACATTCAATACACTGTGGCACTTGCCTGATTGAGTACTGATCAAGTCAGGTGACAGTATGTCCTGGCAGCCTGGGCCTAGGAGCTGAATGCCAGTAGTCACTCTGCCAAGATGTCATTAGGGTTGCTCCCAACCTCTTCACATATGTTTAATTAGCTGAAGTAAACAAAAAAAGATTGTTTAATCACCCTTCTACAATGTCATTGGTCCATTTATGATATAGATTTCCAAATGGAGGCTTCACTAATGTGATTTTCTCCCCACCCCCCTTATCACACCCAAGTTCTGTCACTGTGATTTGGACTTTCGGACTCATTAGAAGTCTGTGATTTCAAATAACGGTTTGTCCCTTTCAACTGTGATTCTGCCGGGATTATTCTGCATTATTACAATGAAGGAGACTGCAAATTATGAGACTGGTAAACTTAGCAAACATAGTGATAGGAAGACACCGCCTGTTAGAGGAATGAGGAGAAATCGGTGCGGTTTCCAACAAGGCCACCCACATTTTGAAGCAATGCATGGTGAATCAACAGAAACACCAGACAGTCATGTATGGATGCCACGACTCGGCATGGCTGACTTTTCAAGAGTCGTACAAGAAACTTCTGGTGGACTGTTAACGGTACCCGACGCTGACGGCAAGCCTGGCAATAGCAAAATTCTACGACCGCGGCCATACCGATGCCCAGATTTAACAGACAGCTACCTCCAGCCAGACGAAAATCAAGGAGGAACCGAGATGCGTCTGCTAAATATGGAAAAGAGTGCTCAGATATGGAATGAATGTTACACTGAGCACGCCTGCAAGACGACGTGCACTTCTCCACAGTTTCAAATATACCATGAACAACAGATTGGTCTCTGTTGGAAGCAATCACTCCGATGTACAAATTGTGACTATCATTCGCGCATGTACAAACTGTACACTGAGGTCAGCACTGGACGTAGTGGTCAGCGAGCTGCTACAACTAATGTCGCACTTCACGTCGGTCTCCAGGATTCGACAATAGGGACCACAAAGATCCGTCACATTCTAGCTGCAATGGACACACCACCACCTAGTGGCACAGGATTACAGAGAACTGCAAACAAGGTCGCAACTGTCACCGCACAAGCAACCATGGACGACTTACACAGGAGAAGACAGAAAACAAAAGAGATCAACACTCTGCGTGGTCTGCCAGAAGATGCTCCGATTAACATAAGCGTCGATGTTCGGTACAACTTCACAAATCTCAAAAACACTTACAGCTGTGGTGGGCAGAATGCGTCACAGGCTTTGGGAACTGCAATCAGTTGGCAAACCGGTGAAAAGGAAATCATAGCTTTCTGGATGGACAGCAAGCTGTGTAAACTAGGAGCTTCAATTCGGAACAAGGGTGTCAATGTCACCTGTCCTGGCCATGCTGGTTGCACGGCCAATGTGCAAGCAACAGATCCGCTGTCCGAGTACAGAATTGGGAAACAAATTGGCGACAGTTTAGCACAAGATGACGTTGCAATCAAGTATGTTGCTACAGACGGTGATGCATTAGCATCGCGAGGTGTACAAGATGCAATGCCAGCAGGTATGGAGACACAGAGGCAATCCGATACGACGCATCTGTCTCAAACGCAATTTCGTCATATCATGAAAGCATCATTCTCCCCCAGGATGTTTCCAGGAGAAACTGCTGCAAGGCGAGCAGAAAACAGAAAAATGTTTGCGGAAGATGTGAAAACAAGATGCCAGAAGATCTACACAAGTGTCCACATACTTCACGACAGTGACACGACAGTTATAACTAGACGTATGCCCGACATCATTCAAGCCACACTCGACTGCTATTCTGGCTCATGCAGAAACTGTCGCAGACATGCAATAGTCTGCCGTGGTGGTCGCAAGAATTGGTGGAATACTTCACAGCATTTGAAGGCCTGCGGCCTCACGCGACTAAATATGACAAACAGTGATCGAGCAACACTTCAAGGACTGATTGAAATGCGTCTTGGCAATGCCGCACTTCAAATGACACGACGCAGACTAACAACAAATCCAAATGAATCTGCAAACAGAGCTTTTTCCGCATCGGTACCTAAGAATGTTAAATTCAGTCGAAATGCACTGGGACGTGTGTGTTCAGTCATCGATCGTCTAAACTACGGTGCTGGAGATTCAATGCTACGAAAATTGGAAAATGTACAGTGTCCCATTACAAAGGGTGGAAGAGTTGCTCACGCTGTTAAACGGATCCAGCAAGATGTAGTTTACCAACGACAATATGAAAATTATAAAGTCATTTATCAAAAATATACTGCACTTTGTTTCGTCTGTAATCAAGCAGGAAGTCCAACAGTGTGCTGACTCCTTAAATGGTCCCCCCACACACCCAAATGTTATATCATTTAAAAGTCCTGCATCTCGCCGTCCCAACGAGGTCTGTCGTATATCTGCCGAGTGGTGCAGTAAACATGAATCCAAGGTCATCGTCAAATGATGAGTTCTCGAAATTGTACCCTTCCGCAAACGTCTTAACATTACAATGGTTGCATATGTACTACACGTAACTAGAAAAAGGCCATGTCATATATTTTTGTAAAGCTCTTTATCTCCCCTTCACAAGGATATACGATGTGGAGCTGATATGGTAAGTGTGGAGCTAAGGTCACTGTGAAATGATGAATATTCGATGTTTTTGTAATACCACGAGAGTCATAAAAATGATGAATATTCGATGTTTTTGTAATACCACGAGAGTCATAAAAATGCATTGACTATGTAACTGCTTCATTTATATGTATGCGTCACATACTGTTTAAAGAACAATTTATCCACGTTAAAATGAGAAATGGCGTGGAGCGGTCAGTTGATGGAGTACGTGTGGAGCGACGATCAAACAGAGTCAAGTGATAATTGTTCGAAATTGTGCCAACCCGCCAACGTTACAATATCGATGGTTGCATCTATATATCTACGTTACCTAGCTACTCAAGGCCATGTCATATACCGTTGGAAAGCTTACTTTCTCCCCGCAAACATGGTACGCGACGGGGAGCTATCTGATAGTGCAGTCGGGGTGGAGTGAAGGTCAAATAAGGTCACCATCAAATGATGAATGTTCAAAACTGCGCCATTCCGCAAATGTTCTACAATTACAATGGTTAAAAGAAAAGAAAATGCATTGTATCCCCGTTCAAATGAGGTATGGCATGATGTTGTATGGCGGTGCTCTAACAGTGTACCGAAGGTTGAAGAAGGTCACCATCAAAAGATGAATTTTCGAAATTGTGCCTTTCCGCAGATAGTAGGCCAGCCAACATGTGACGTTATACTTTTGATGGCATTTTTGTTAATAGCAGGAATTCGTGCTAAATCCATCACTCAAGGGGTAAGGAAATGTGTGTGGGTGGGTGCCACCCTCGATTTTGAAGGTAATTTGAGGGTCACAAATTCAAAATTGTGTCAAAATATTATTATTAAATAATTGACTTGTTCTTGTGCACACCGTTGTCATCAACAAGTTCCGCATACAGTCGACACGGAGAGCATCCCACTCGGATGCTCTTCTCGCTTTCCTTATGGCTCTACTTCTCCATTTCGCCTCTGACCTTGCCTCTTTGATACTTTCCGCGCATTCGGCGTCTTCAATAAACATCGCCTTTATATACTGACAAGCATGTTCAACAAACTTAAACACCCAACCGTACGCTTCAAGTCGACACGGATAAAAGTTCTACAGGAAAGAAGCTGACCCACCAAACCGTATAGGCATATCCATCATATGTCCGTCTCTATACCACTGGCTCACCAACTAGTATAGTCGTTTTCTCCGTCACTTGTCTCAGAACGTTTAAGCAGTGTCGAATGTAACTACCCTACATCAGAATGGTAGGTGAGGGCGTGGCCAGTATGTGCGCGTGCGTGAATGTGACATGTGTGTGAAGGTGATTCATGGACTAGTCATGAAGGAACCAATGAATGGAAGGTGTGGGCGTGGTCAGTATGTGTGCGTGTTTGGACATGTATTCTTGCGCATGTGGATATGTATTCATACGCGAAGGTGTCATGTCGGTTATAAAGGAGTAAGGGACAGTAATTGTAGGGAATTCAGATTGCATATATACCTATGTTAGACTTATGATTAAATGTTGAGTGTGCGGTCTCGAGATTTAACAAGATTGCCACCCAGAGAATTAACTCTAGGTGGCAGGTGGACAAGGAAGCCCTTTGGCGTATCGAGAGTCCGACCCTTTTATCTATGTGTATCCCGCCCTTCTGAAGTATGTGTCGATTTTATGTTTAAACATATTCACGTTACTAGCACCCACACAATCAGCAGATAATCTGTTCCATTCATTTACAGTCCTTTGTGAAAATGAGAACTTTCTTATATCTAATCTACACTGCTCCTTTGCTAATGTAACTTCATTTCCTCTAGTCCTTCTATCTTTCTTAACGGAGAACAAACTATTTCTATCAATATTTTCATAACCATTCATTATTTTAAACACTTCTATCTGATCTCCTCTCAATCTCCTTGTCTCTAGTGTTGTTAAGCCGCATATTTTAGGCGTATTTCGTAACTAAGATCCCTCAGTTTTGGTATCTTTTAGTTGCTCTCCTCTGTACTCTTTCTAGCATATCTATGTCCTTCCTGCGATATAACCTCCACGCTTGAATACAATATTCTAAATGAGGCCTAACTATTATTTTGCACAGCGGTATCATTAGCTGTTTTTCCTTATACATTATGTTTCGCCTAAATAATCCAATGATTTCATTTCCCTTTGAAGCTGCAATTCCGCACTGCCCTGAAATCTTCATATCAGCAGTTAACCCTAAGTCCTTTTCTTTTACAGTAGTACTTAGTACAGTACCTCCCATTGTATATTCTACTTCTTCGTTCCCATGTTCTGCGTGGAGGCAATTACATTTCAAAAAATTGAACAGCATTTGCCACTTTTCAGACCATTTGATCAACTTGTCAAGATCATGTTGTCTATCTCCATCACTTTTAATCCTTCTAAACACTTTTGTATCATCCGCAAATTTCAACACCTTGCTTGTCATTTCATCATCCAAATCGTTGATATATATTAAGAATAATATAGGTCATAGTACTGATCCCCGTGGTACCCTACTCAATACCGATTTCCAGTTTGAAGCCTCCCCATCAACTACGTTGTCTTCTGTCAATCAGCCATTTTTCTATTCAGCTTATTATACCATTTCCTATGCCATGAGCCTTTAGTTTAAGCAGTAATCTTTGATGTGGTAGTTTGTCGAAAGCTTTTTGAAAATCTAAGTAGACGATATCTACTGGTGATCCCTCATCTACCCAATTAGTGATGTATTATAAATAAATTAAATATTTCCTCATGTCCTTACCCCTTCCTTTGTGGAAATTTCTCCTATACTGCTTTTTATTATTCCTTTCTGATTTTACTTTGATGGTAAAATGTATCTGGTTGTGATCACTACTCCCCAGTGGCTCACATATCTTGACATTGTCAACTAATTCATTCTGTGAGGACATACCTATGTCTAACACATTCTCACCCCTGGTTGGTTCTAGCACATGATGAGAAAGGAAAGTATATTGAACTAAAACTAAAAACTTGTGGTCCTCACTCCCCATACTCTGTAGAGATTTCCATTGTATATGCCCGTGGTTAAAATCCCCCATAATAATACAGTCCCGTTTGAATACTTCCCTCATAGCATTTTGGATTTTTTCATTCTCTTCTATGCTTATGTTTGGACTTCGATAAACTAACCCAACTGTTAACGTTGAGTTTCCTGTAACTATGTTACACCAAACAGCTTCTTCGCAATCTGCTTCTCTTTCTAATTTTATTTCATATGCCTGGATAGATTCTTTAATATATAAAATAACATGTCGCTGTCGCTATTAACTAAACCGATGGGGACTTTGTTAATGTTTCCTTTCATATAGGCCTACGTACATAACATCAATTTACAACTCCGTGTCAGACATAATGCTAACGTGGATTCAATGCACTTTCTAACGGTATATAACATGGACTAGCGTAAGTAGAAAAAGTAGATACACAAGCATTGTTATTGTAGAACATTTGCGGGATGTCGCAGTTTTGAACATTCGTCATTTGATGATGACCTTGTTTGACCTTCACTCCACACCGACAGACTCATCCGATTGCTTCCCGTCGTATCCCATATTTGTAGGGAGACCGTAGGCTTTCCAACGGTATATGACCTGGCCTTGAGCAGATAGGTAACATAGATATATGGAACCTTTGATATTGTACATGTATCCTGGATGACGCAATTTATAACATTGATCATATGACGGTGACTCTGTTGGATCTTCGCTCCACACATACTCCATCTACTGTCTCTGATATGTCATTTTATGGGGGGGGGGGGGGGGGGGGGTGGAGGAGACATTTTTCTTTCAAACCGTATTTGACACATTAAGTAGTTACAGATGACTTTCGCGGTATTGTAAAAAAATCGAATACTCAATATTTCACTGTGACTTTGTTTGACCTTTGCTCCACACTTACCATATCAGCTCCACGCTGTACATCCTTATGAAGGGGAGATAAAGACCTTTACAAAAAAGGACATTGCCATTTTCTAGTTAAGTGTAATAAATGTGCAACAATTGTAATGCTAAGACGTTTGCGGAAGGGCACAATTTTGAAAACTAATTATTTTACGATGACCTTGTTTGACCGAGCTTTCACGTTTACTACACAACTTGACAGGCCTCGTTGGGACGCGGAGGTGTAGGGCTTTCAAATGATATCACATTTGTGTGTGTAGGGGGCCATATAAACTCCTAAAATAAAGCATTTTTTGGAGATTTACCACTCCTGTACTACAAGCAAGACACCGCTTTGGGGAAGGAGATGAATAAGCTGCTACAACATGCATAGCGGGAAATGCAGCTGTGTAGCAATACGTGGAATCTGGTAGAAGGAACATCATATTAAAACAATGACTTTCATAATGAACGTTCTACCAAACGCCATTATGCTAACGCCGTACCGACATCATTGAGATGAACGGCATGGCAGCATATCAAGCTCACATTTAACTATTTAATGGCATGACAGTAGTTCCTTAGTCCACCTGAGACCTCAACGGCGGCGGAGGCGTAGGAGACATGATGAAATTCTAAGATGGCGGTTGACTCAGCTTGTGTTGTGGCTTTGTAGTTACGTGACCGGAAGGAGGTAGCGCCTACTGGCAGCAGTGGCGTCTAGCGGACGGGTTTGGGGGATGAAGGGTCCTCTTAGTGGAGGAGTGGGTGCATAATTGGTGCCTCTTATTAGAGGGGTGCGTGTTTGTCATTGTATGTATGTGCTTGTATGAAAAAACGAAACAAATACCATATTTAATATTTTTTAAATGTTTTTATTCTTTTTCAGTCATCTTTTTAGGTACTTTCATATCCGCTCTCATCGTTTAAATGATAGAACCAGAGTTCTTGGTTGTCGTTGTCAATGGCTAGAGGTGTATCGTCATAGGGAAAGGGGGCAAAAACACTCACTCTTTCTATTAATTTTCTGTTTCTGAAGAGAGAACACTCGAACTTTAAAAACAACGGTTTATTATGAGCCCACAAGTATCACATTTCTCCTCGTTACCCTCTCGCATAACGTTGATTAATGGACCCAAGTACATTGAAATAATTGTCGCCTACGATAATTATGGATAATTAAGGGGTCATTGTGGAAAAATAAGGGTAACTAAGGGTGATTAAAGGGCAATTAATGGTAATCCAGGGTACATAGGCGGAATTAATGGGTAATTAGGCGTAATTAAACGTATTTATGGTTACTTAGGTGTAATTATGTGGTAATTAAGGGACAACTAATGGGTAATTAATGGTATTTAGAGGTAATTAAGGGGTAATTATGGGTAATTAATGGTAATTAGGGGTAAATAAGGGATAATTAGAGATAATTAAGAAGTAAGTGTTGGTAATTCAGGGGTAATTAGATGGAATTAAGGGTTAATTATGGGTAACCAAAGCTAATTATGGGTAATTCAGAGGTAATAAAGGGTAACTAGGGAGTAATTGTGTAGATAAATAGGGTAAATAAGGGTACTTAAGGGGTAATATGGGTTTTTAAAGGGGTAATTACGGGTAATTAATGGGAGATTAAACTGGCAAATTGCAGCGCATTACCGGTTAATCAAAATGGCATAATCTTTTCATCTTTCGACGTATTTGGGGTCCCGATATCACTAAAATACTACTGACGCCTATTTTGTCTTTTTTTTCTATTTTTGTTCCAACTATTTTTTATGACATGAAATTCACCAATCACCCTTTTTAGAAGATTCTGTGTGAAAAAATGAAGGTGGAGCTACACGCTAGAGGCGCCATTGACGTTGCGATAAAAGTGACCAATCAGCGATGAGTATTTAAAAAATGCCCAGATGATTAAATTTGCGGGTGATTTAAAAAAAGTTTGAGTAGGATGCGCAGTTGCGTGAGTAGTTGTTTTTGACATCGTATGTGATGACGTCATCAGCGATGGCTCCGCCACGTTTCTAGAAGTTTCCGTGTGAAGGTTCGAGGTCGAGGGGCCCCACTTAATTATTGGCGCCATTTTTCCTTTGTGTTGAATGTATGGATCTTTGTGCGCGACTGAATTCTAAAAAGTGTGTTTCGAAATCAACAGTTTATGAAATATGACACCCATGCAGTTTCCACATATCTAATCAACTCTGCTTGTAAGCGATGCTTTTATTTTTTAGTTGACTAGTGTACTCAGACAGGATCAAAGTCGGCAGTGTGCTCAACAGCCACTGAAAATAGAGTGATTAGAACACATTTTGTTTATTGTCGCTACCGCTTCAACTGCTGTTTCTGAATAGTCATCAACCAAACGCGCGCACGTGTTTTTCGAGTATATGTGTGTTCGTGTGTTCGCGCGTTTGTTATGTGGTATGTGTGCGTGTGTGTGTGTTTGTGTGTGCGTGCGTGTGTGTGATGTGATACGTGTGTGTGTGTGTGTGTGTGTGTGTGTGTGTGTGTGTGTGTGTATGTGAGTGTGTGTGTGTGATTAGCCTTGTATATCAGCGATTTTGCTTCTTTGAGTGGTATTTCGTCTTGCATGTCTTTTGTTTCCTGTTTCATATTTGTTGAACGTTAGATTTTTTTAGATGTTTGTCTTTTGAACGTACTGACTCTAAACTCCGTGTGCATGAATTTTACAGTCTTACCCATCATTCATGTTATATTTTGACGTATTGACCTACGAAGGAGTACCACCTAGTGACTATACGTGTTAGTTTTTGGGGTGAGCAGTTCCTATAAATAACATGTTTGTCCATTGAATGTATTGACTTTGCTGGTTTGTTGGGTGTTTAATCTTGAAAATATGCGATTTCGCTTCTTTGTAAGATATTAACCGAGTGCAGATATTGGTGGTCTAGTGACTGGTTAGCGTAGTTGCATTTATAACATATGGTGAAGATGGATGTTTAATTCAGATGAGACGGACATTATTTATTATATTTATTTTACTTTCTTTCCATTGTAAGATATTATGTGGGGTGAGTGGTTCTCTTGTGCAGAATCAGCTTATTTGTACAGGAATTATATTTTAGAGTCAGTACATATATATACTCTAATGACACACTTGTTAGGAATGTCAGTGAAACCACATGTATTTATTTTTCCTCTACATCAACACACCACTCTCGTCCCGCCTCGCGAGACTCTCGTGCACCCAACTAACACGGGGCCTACAAGGGCCCCCTCCGAGTACACAAAGTGTGCGAAAACTCAAAATATTACTGAAAAGTCCGTACCTAATATTATACAAACAAGAGTCCAAAACAGTAGGCTAACACTAACATAGTACATGTTCACATGCGATAGCGGGCCGGCAACCTCACCATCCGACCACTGGAAGTCACTAATGGGTCCACCCCCGTGTTGTCGTCTCCAGTGAGAGGTGGCCTCGCCGGGGACCTCTCTTCTCTGACACGCCTTTGACGCACCGGTTCGATCGCGTCCGTTGCATCCTCCATGAACGCTGGCTTTATTCTGTCGAGAGAAACCGTGTCATGTCGGCTTCATAGATCCAACTTGAAATACTTCTCGTGTCTCTCAAGCACCTTGAACGGCCCTTGGTACGGTGACGTGTGTTGCCGACGACAACTCTTGTGACACATAGCTCCGTCGTGACTCACCTCCGTGCCAAATCGGAGGTACCAGCCGCAGTAGACGAATGTTATGCCGCAAGTCGGCCACAAACCCCGGATCTGCAGCCCAATATGACGACACAAAGAACTCGCTGGGCATGCGTAGAGGTTCTCCAAACACCATCTCGGCGACAGAACAGTGAAGATCGTTCTTGACCGCAGCACGCATACCAAGCATCACCAGAGGCAACGCATCAACCCAGTTAGGATCGGCCCCAAGTTTCGCCTTTAGAGCTGATTTCATCGTACGGTGCATACGTTCGACCATCCCGTTCGTTTGCGGATGATACGCTGTCGTCGTGTTCGTGGACGCTCCGAGCAGCGATGCAGTTTTCTTTCAAAGCTCTGAGACGAACTGCCTGCCACGATCACTCGTCAGAGTAGATGGCACACCATGACGAGACACCCACCCGGCGCCACTATATGTCGCGACACTTTAGCACGCTGGCAGGCCACACATGTACGAGCCCATTGTCTTATGTCTCGGGCCATTCCATGCCAGACGAAACGGTCACAAATCATACGTCGCATAGCTCTGGCGCCCGCATGAGCCAAATCGAGGTTGATGTCGAAGATTTTATGTGTCCATGCAGCCGTCAGCAACGGGCGAGGCTTTCCTGTAGACATGTCAACGATCAACTGTTCGTGAGTATCCGGTAACTGACAGCGAACTATCTACAATGCCGAGTCGGAGTCAACGACGAGTCGTTGTACTCCAGTGTCGATGGCTTGCTGTCTAGCCATATCAGCGTAGTCTATCACTCCAGTAACAACGCTCTCCATGTTCGCGATAGCTCCTGACTCCTCTACAGGTGCTCTGGACAGTGCATCTGCCACTATATTGTCGGCTCCTGGAACGTAACATATGTCGGTGGTGAACTCGGATACGAAACAGAGATGTCGTTGCTGACGAGGCGACCACTTGTCCGATATGTTGTTGAAAACGAACGTCGGTGAACAACATGAACTGTCGTCCCTCGATGAAGTAACGGAACTTTTTCACCGCCAAATACATCGCAAGTAGCTCCTTATCGAAGGTGGAGTATTTAGTCTCGGCTGCGTGTAGCTTGCGCGAGAAAAACGACATGGGCGTCCAAACTGTATCTAGCCGCTGCTGTAGAACTGCTCCTACTGCTGTATCTGACGCATCTGTTTTGATACTCGTTTCTGCTGTGGCTGAGGGATGAGCCAGGTATGTCGCTGCAGCCAACGCCACTATGCTGCGCTGGAAATGTTCATCATGTCGAGTAAGTCCACGCTGCCTCAAACTCATCGTCTTTCACGTTGACTAGCTCATACAGAGGTAACAACATGGTGGCAGCGTGTGGCACGAAACGCCTGTAGAAATTCAACATTCCTAAGAATTCCTGCAGTGCTTTAGTAGAACGTGGCCGTGGAAAATCCGTGATGGACTGTACCCGGCTCTGCAGTGGCTGAACCCCAAAAGATGTGATGCAATGCCCCAGAAACTCCAAACTAGATTGACCCAATACACATTTCTGAGGATTCACCACCAGCCCGTAATCAGCTAATCGACGGAATAGTTGACGGAGATGTTGTCGATGGTCATCGACTGAAGAACTCGCTACCAAAATGTCATCCAAGTAAACATATGCGAACGAACAATCTCTGAACACATTGCCCATAAAACGTTGAAAAGTCTGGGCAGCATTTTTTAGTCCAAAAGGCATACGTTTATACTCAAAGAGCCCGAATGGTGTCACGATGGCTGTCTTAGCAATGTCTGCTGCATTCGTAGGCACTTGATTATAAGCCCTTACTAAGTCAATCTTGGAGAATATGCTTTTTCCTTCCAGCTGAATAGTAAAGTCCTGCAAATGCGGCATCGGATATCGGTCATCTTCTGAGACTGCATTTAGCGCTCTGTAATCTCCGCAAGCTCGCCAGCCGCCAGACGGTTTCGCCACCATGTGGAGCGGTGACGATCATGGTGAATTAGAAGGCTGGATTATGTCCATCTCCAGCAACTTCTAAAACTCTTCTTTAGCCACTGCTAGCTTGTCTAGCGACAGCCGACGAGCACGCGCAAACACTGGCCGACGGCAACACGTGTCTATGTGATGTTCCACCTTGCCTTGCAGTCGACATTCTTTTATACACGGTGTCGTCACTTCCGGAAACTCGTTCAAAATGTCAGAATAGCAGTCAGTCTTAACCAACACACATAGTTTAGACACGATAGAACGTCTGTACGAAGCAGGGACTGTCAAAAATGTATCAGCGTCCATTAATCGTTTACGCCTCAGGTGGACCAGTAAACCGTAGTGCCGCAGAAAATCTGCGCCGAGGATCGGTTTTGAGACTTCGGCAATGGTGAAGCTCCACTCCAACGGCTTTGCCAAACCAAACTCAACTATCACAGAACGTCACCCAAACGTTCGAATTGCGGTACTGTTCGCTGCATGCAACTGCATATTATTGCTCGGAGGGTGACCACGGTCCTCTGAAAGTGGCGTCAGAACTCAACTTAGACACAGGGTCCTGAATAGTTAGTAGGCGACATGAGCTTGTCGGCAGGTCAGTAATCGCCTCTACCGACCCGCGCGGCCGTTTCCCGCGCGACGACAACCATCAGCACAACTGCTTGCAGACGAATCCCACACTTGATGATACCAACAGAGACCATCGGCGTTGATCCCCCTGTACATTCTCACACGGCGTGGGACATCTCAAGAACCGGCGCGAGAACGTCGATAGCCGGATTGGGCAAACGCCGACGATCTTTTTAGTTCACCTCTCCGAAAATTCGGTCGTTACTGGACGCGAGCTTCGACAGTTGCTGATTAATTGACGCCAGCATAACGGTGTCCTCGTCACGTGACAACTCCACTTGCGAAATCGCGAATTCCAGCGACATAACCGGCACGCTAGCTTTCCGGTCTGCCATTTGAGCTAGCTGACCAACTGTGAAGACGTCCGTTTGAGCTCTGACGATCAGTTGCGTCTGCGCCGGCAACCGACACAAAAATTCCTCCTAGGCGATCTCATCACCATCAATAGCCCGTCCGAGTATTCACTCCATGCTGGTCTGACGTCAGCGGCCCCAACTTCCGTAGTCTCTGTATGCGCTCTGCCGTGCTCGGTGTACGCCGCTCGATGTAGGCGGTCTTCAAGTCGTCATAGCACGTGGGCGAGGGACCCCTCTCCATCAGGTCCATAACCACGTCCGACTGCTCTGTCGTCATGGCTGTTATGCAATAATCGAACATTTTCTGCTGTGAGGAAATCCTGTGCAAACGAAATTTGCCCTCGCAGTATAAAAACCACTTTAGTGGGTTGTCCGGCCATAGCGCTGGTAGCTTTACGGCGACTGCACTTATCATAATGTCCACGGGCCGAGGTGGCGTGTCAATCGGTAACCCTGCAGCAGCGAACACCTGGTTGCTGGCGGCTATTGCTGCCTGCGCCGCCAACAGCTCGGCCTTCGCTTGCGTCACTTGCTGTGGTGTGGAAGGCTCCATTGTAGCGAACAATGACGGCCGGCTGTGCGAACGCCGCTACAGGGGTCAGCACACTGTCAGTTTTTCCATTGGCGACCATGTTTGTTTTGTGTGATTATAAGAAAACGTGACCTATAAAGTTACTTAAACTTCTCATCTGCTGTTATTATCATCTCATTGACATGCTGGTCGAGTTTAGTCAAAATCTAATATCTCTAGCTCTTACAAAATGCCTGTATGTATGACACACATCAATATTTACAAATGGATGCAGGCAGTAATCCGGCTAAAGTGTCAACTAGCCAAATTGCTGCAAGATACCCTTCCGCTTAGTAAAATCAGCTAAAAAGACACCATTTTACTGTCAACAGCTTCTACAATCACATCTAGCAATTTGACTACTCAAATGCACTTATGTCAGAGCAAGTGAATATTGTAAAAAGTCATTTCTCAAAAATATACTGCACTTTTTTCGTCTAACAGTGTCCTAATCCCTACAGCCTGCGTGGTAGTCGATGTAGGTCAAACACAAATGCGCCCAAATGTGCGAACAAACGACGTAGCACGACTTCGTTTCCTAACCCAAGATAATGGCGAATACTATTCACAGATCACGTCAGGGTCACCACTTTAGAGTCAGTACGTATATATACTCTAATGCCACACTTGTTAGGAATGTCAGTGAAACCACATGTATTTATGTTTCCTCTACATCACCACACCACTCTCGTCCCGCCTCGCGAGACTCTCGTGCACTCAACTAACACGGGGCCTACACTATCTTTTTGATGATGTCATTGGAGCGAGAAAGATCCAATCTGCACGCAGTCTATCAAACTGAAAGCAGAGTTAACATCATTTTGCATAGGTACGTCAAATCATGTACGTAGTTGTCGCTGTGAAGTTCCGTGGTCCTCAACTACGCAAACGGCTGAACGATACAGGAAACTCGCGTATCATTGAGAATGGTGCTAGCGCTGAAGGATTTGGGTGAAACGGAACGAGACATGGTAAAATAGGAATACACGCGTTTGGCAGAAATGTCATGCAGTTGGGGGAGTTTATTAAAAGCATCAAGCACCCTTGAATTAGACAGTGACAAACTATTGTCCTTACTCCTCGGGTGTTGACGACGGTGTTTATTAAAACATATGGCCAAGTGCATGATATAAGTATCGCCTCGGTACTTTGTCCTTGTGCTTAACAAAGTTCTTCTCGTGACCCTATTATCTAAGGATGATGAATGTACTGTTTCGTGATCAACAAGGGACAATGTCTGAAGCTGGTTTGTGTATAGAAACCTACCCGAACTTGTTTGGAGGATATTGCTTGTGACCGACGCAATCAATTCACCGTTTCTGCTACCGAACATTACTGTATACGATCAATAGAACGAGCGCCCACGACAACTCATATAGGACAAGGTGAACCTCACACGCCTGCAAGAAGCAAGTTCTGGCAATTGTTCATTTCGTCGTACATTGACCATCGTAGCATGTGCTTCGGCCCCCAAGTATGTATGTTATCCCACATGCAAACGTTGCAACCGAAAATTCACGGTCGATGCCAAAGGTCAGCATAGTTGTGAGATCCACGTGCGACAAAGACGAACGGTGTGAGGCATTGTTTGGCCTACGTGGAAAACGGGTCAAGGTCACCATTAGGAAATCAACTAAAGACGGCTACGATAATTTATCGATGTCTGGAACTGACGTGGTCGTGATTCTGTTCGAGGGACTGGACATTTCCGAAAAAGAAGATGTGTTGAAAGAAATGATCGGCGCGTTGGTATTGTTCACTATCACAAAGAGTAAGCGTGATTCGTATACTAATTACGATGTAACGTCGGTGAATCCTTGAGCATACTGATTTTTCTGTATGCAGAACGACAACGCCGTTGTAGCACCTCATAAAGAAATGTCCCGAGATTGTATCTTGAACGAGGCGGAAGCCCGTATGAAAGACCTGTAAGTGCAACGACAGGGTAAATTTATTACTCAGCTGTAGGCGACTACCTGCTACAGATGTATCCATCATATTTCCCTCTGTATCCAACAGGCTAACCAACTCAGATAGTCGATTTCTCCGTCACTTGTCTCAGAACGTTTAAGCGAAGACGAAGGTAATTACCTTATATATGAATGGTAAGTGCAGGCGTGGATAATAGGTGCGCACGTGTGAACGTGACGTGTGTTAAGGTAATTGATGGACTTATGTGGTTTCTGATGGCTGGTCCAGCAGACAACAAATACTTCAAACAAATCACTAAAACGAATGACGGTTGGCACAGAATACTTCAAAGGGGAACTATCAAAACCGTTGCATTATTAATTAATAAACGCGAGAGCTCTACAACAAAACAATTTCACCGCTGTTGCTGTGTTTTTAATAAAAAAAATCGTGGTTCATAAGAATACATGCATGACACACAGCACACGCATGACACGCAGTACACTCATCAAACAGTACATGCTTTACACACAGTACACGTATGACACATGCGTGCGCGTGTTACAGGTCCTTGTACATGCGTGTGAACTCAGACAGAGGAATAGTGCGTGCGTACATATGCGTGAGGACATAATTCATAACGCAGAAAGATTCGATACGAAAGGTCTAAAAACAAACAACTCAAAGTGCAATTTCAATTAATGTTATTCTATTATGAGAAATAAAACAAATACAATACCATTTGTTATACCTGGAGTATTCGTTACAAAAGCCAGTGTCGTCTCAATATAATATTAATGTTTACCATCAACCAGTATCGGTTTTACAAAAAAACACGACTATAGCATAATTAACTGACGTATTAGTCACTAAATAAGAACAACATAGTCTTAACTACAACACTGCATTATACTATACTACAAGACCTATAATACGTGTTTATCTATAACTACTAAGCTAAGTATTAATCCTGACTGGAGGGTTACAGTTCACAATCTGACTAAATCGTCCAGTTCCTGCTTACTAGCCGTGTGACAGGTCGGAGGTCCTCTAACCCCAACTTTCGTAGGGGCGCATTTCCCCTTACCGCCACACATATATTTATTGGGGCTGCGCAACCATGCCCTATAAAGGGACATTACCGTGACCAACCATAAAAAACACAACGGGTCCATCCTCAAGATACGACACTATCTGTTGTTTCATGTCATCGATCCAGGTGGAGTGCATCGAATCACCGTACAGGAAGGGTATCACTCAACAACGATCAATGTTTTAGAATGGCTAACCAGTCATTCATTATGTTGACATCTTTTATTCGGTCGTTAGCATCGTCAAATACTCGAAGAGCTCGTCCGTGGGAAGGAAACACATATCGTGTTGACGCTGGCTGGGATGATCGAAGATATGCCTGTACGATTTGGTGGGTCAGCTTCTTTCTTTTCGAACTTTAACCCTTGTCGCCTCGAAGTGTGCGGTCCGGTGTTCACGTCTGTCAAACATGCTTATCCGTATAGAAAGGCGATATTTACTGAAGACGCCGAATGCGCCGAAAGTATCAACGAGGCAAGGTCAGCGCACTTTGCGAAATAGAGAAGTATAGCCTTAGGGAAAACGAGAAGAGTCTTCGAGTGGGACACTATCCGTGTCGATTGTATGCGGATCTTATTGATGACAAAGTTCACGACTTTGATTGAAAGAGTTGAGAGATGACTTGCTGGCTACTGGAAAAGTTGAACTGATGGAGAGGATACCGTCGAAAGAAGCTTTTTTTTTGGGGGGTCAGCTACGGTGATAAAAAAGGTCGAAATACGCTCGGAAAATTATTGATGGCGGTGCGTATTGAATGCAGAAGATAAACCGCGTTTTATGCGGCGTTGCGTCTTACTAGATGACACTGTTTTGACATATATTTGCTAGTGACGTGTTTCGGTATTGATCGGCACCGTGTTTTATTAACAACAAATTATAATAATCATCACCATCGATTGAGCCTATGGCACGGGAGTCAAACACCCATTAGCTCACGACCACTGGCGAGTGGTCGCACAGCCGCATGTCGTGTCAGTGTTCGCTTGTATCTTCAGTCAATCAAATACGTGTGCATTCGTACACTATCGTGTTTTTTTTCGTTTTTTCAGATACGCGTATACATACAATGATACACACGCACCCCTCGATTACTCTTACAACCTCTCCCTCTAAACTCTCCTGCACATGCACGTGTACGCACACACCCGCTAGGAGGTGTCGATTAACAATCCGAACTACCCACCCGTATCGCCAGTAATAGCTCGTTCCGATTATACACACACACTCCTCCTCTAAGTGGATCCATGATCCGCCTTCCCCCCGCTACACGCCCGTGCCGCCAGGGAGCGCTACCGATTTCCTGTCACTGTATATGATATCCAATCCGCCCAAAAAGTCGTTCAACCCACACGTACATGTTTTTATCCAGTAATGTAATATTGTAACTAATGCATGAAAGTCTTATTCTGTTGTCATCTCTTCAAGACGTGTGCTAAGATAATCAAACTCTCTTTTATTTTTCCTGTTACAGGGTTGTGTTCTTACCCATATCATATAATTTTGGCATAATGTATGGAAAGATTGTGGCTCTCCTCTGTTATCTCTCTCTGTTATTGTTGACGTCATGCGCAGATCACGCTCTCAATATCACAGAGCAGTTCGTTTTGTTAAACGTAATCAAAATAATGTTAAAAAAGAAAGTATGGCGACAGCTTTACTTGGAAATAAAAATATGGACTTCTGGAAAGAAGCAGGTAAAATTACAAAGAACAATAATATGCTACCCAACATGGTTGATGAAGTGACAGGAGACGAAAATATTTATAAACACTTTGCTACTAAGTATGAGGACTTATCTAATTCATTAGCCTAAAATAATGCAGATATGACGTCATTGCTACAAAACATGCATAGTAAAGTAGATGCACATTGTAACGAAGGTGAAAATACTATTACGGTGGATGATGTTTTGAATGGCATTAATCATGTTAAGAGTAACAAATGTAATGGATATGGAGTTATATATACCGACCACTTTATTCATGCACCAAACAAATTACATGTTTTTTTCTTGGCTATTCACAGCAATGGTATATCACGGGTATACCCCGGATGGTTTTAATATATCAACAATTCAACCTCTGATAAAAAAAACAAGAAGAAATCAGCAAATAATTCTGATAACTATCTAGCCATTGCTCTTAGCAGCCCTTTGTCGAAAATATTTGATTGGGTTATAATGATAAAAAGTTATGATGCTCATAAAACAAGTGATCTACAGTTTGGTTTCAAAGCTCTACAGCTAAAGGTACATTTGCGTTAATGGAGACTGTGAACTATTTCCAGCAGAATAAATGGGATGTTTATGTGTTATTACAAGATGCGACTAAAGCATTCGATAAAGTAAATTATGTTAATCTTTTTAACTTACTGATGGAAAGAGGAATGAATCCCCTTTTAATCAGATGTTTATTTTATATGTACACTAATCAACTTTTAAATGTATCATGGAACAATTCCATGTCATTACATTGTTGTCCCCCATTTTATTTTCTATCTACATTGATGAAATGTTAACAAGATTCTGCATGTCTGGTTTCGGCTGTATGATTGGTCATAAGTACTATGGTGCTGTTGGCTATGCTGATGATATATCTTTGGTAGCTCCATCGATATACGCATTGAACAAAATGTGTGATATATGTCTAAACTTTGCATATGAATATGATTTACAATTCAACCCGACAAAATGTCAACTTATTAAATATGGCAGTGGTACCGACTAACCATTTTACTTTGATGGTCTAAAAGTGAAACATAGTAAAAAAAAGGGTTGCACTTAGGCCACATTATTGGTCCTGACACTCACCAGGCTATGGTAAAAGATATGTGTCATGATTTTATATGGCGTGTAAATGCATTATCTGATAATTTTGGGTTTTGTAATATAAACATAAAACGTCAATTATATATGTCGTACTGTACATCTTTCTATGGTGTATGTCTGTGGAACTTACAAAACAAACATCTTGATATGTTTTATACTACGTGGCGCAAAGGTATCAGAAAATTGTTTAGTCTACCAGTTTGCACGCATTATAATATGGTGCCATTTTTAGCAGACTGTTTACCGATTCAAATTCAAATTATGAATCGAATGGTACGATTTATGCAGAGTTGCTTGAAATGCAGTAACTCCAGTTTGAAAACGTTCTCTCATCTAGCCCTTCAAGGTAGTGGGTCATACTATATCATGTCCAAATTCAAACTTGAGGCCATGACATTCTTTCGAATGAAGTCTAATCAGTTTTATGGTATGATTCAAGACCACTACCAGGAGGGGCTGGATGATGAACTAGTATGTAGAGTCTCATTTGCAAAATATGTATTACATAATATAGATGATGCGGGTAGCTCTTCTTTTTTAGCCATTGACGAGCTGCGCTCAGTGCTTACTGTTTTATGTACACAGTAACTTATATACATTGATTTAGTCGAATTGTACATTTTTTTAGTACGAATAAATGTATGATTATTATTATATGGTGTTGCAGTATATGCAATACGTCAACAGTTAAATCATACATGAATAGTTTCCTATATACCTCTCTCAACAATGTGTATCTTCACAGTCACTAGTGCAGAAGGAAGTCAAGTGATCAGACAAGCCTAAGACCGAACACGCTTGTTACACATAGTTACCTATACTTGAGCTTGTTTGCACAGAAATGCATTGCTGAACTTGGAAGACAAACACTCCTTACAAAAGAAAAACTCGCGACACTCCTTATAGACAAACACAACCCCTTTCAGGGAAAATGCAAGTACAATCAAAACAGGCAAAACACCTGTTACAGACAGCACCCCCTTACAAGCAAAAGCAATCGGTGTTCAGTACGTGTACCAACGCGTGGTTGCGATGAACGAAGGTACACCAGCGGCGGCGGCGGCGGCGACAGCGCACTTGCGGTAGTGGCGGACTGGTGGTGCTGACATCAACTGGTGGTATCGTCGTGACAACTCGCCGGATAGCGTCCCACTCGGATGCCCTTGTAGTTTTCCTTATGGCTCTAATTCTCCATTTCGCCATGTACGCTGATCTTGCCTCTTTCATACTTTCCTCGCATTCGGCATATTCGTTAATCATCACCTTTCTATACTGATAAGCATGTTCAACAGACTTAAACACCCGACCGTACGCTTCAAATCGACACGGGTAAAAGTTCATCAGGGAAGAAGCTGACCAACCAAACCGTACAGGCATATCCATCATAATTCTGTCTCTATATAACTGCCTCATCAACTGGTATAGTCACTATCTTGTCTTTGAACATTTAAGTAATGACAAAGTTAATATTATCCTATATTTGATTGGTAGGTGTAGGCGTGGTTAGTAAGTGCGCACGTATGAACGTGAAGTGTGTGAAGGTGACTGATGGACTTATGTGGCTTCTGACGGTTGGTCCAGCAGACAACAAAGACTTCAAACAAAGCACCAAAACGATTGACGGTTGGCAAAGTATATTTGAAAAAACTTGAAAGGCGAACTATCAAAACCGTTGCATTATCAATTAACAAAAGCGTCGACTCAACAACAAGCAATTTCACCACTGGTGCAGTGTGTTTCTAATAAAAAAATCATGGGTTCATAAGAATGCATGCATGACATACAGCACACGCATGACACGTGCGTGCGCATGTGACTAAGGTACATGTCCGTGTACCTGCGGGTGAACCCAGACAGAGGAATAGTGCGTGCGGGCGGGTGCGTGGGGGCATAATTCATAACGAAGAAAGACTCGATAAGAAATTTCTATATACAAACAACTCAAAGTGCAATTTCAACTAATTTTATTTTACTATGACACATAAAACAAATACAATACCATTTGTTATAACTGGAATATTCGTTACAAAAGCCAGTGTCGTCTCAATAATACATTAATGTTAACCGTCAACTAATATCGTTTTTACCAAAACCACTACCATAGCATAATAAACTGACACATTAGTCACTAATTAACAACATCCTATAATTAACTACAACATAGCATTCGACTATACAAAAATAATTATAATACGTGTTCATTCATAACTACTAAGCACAAGCTAGTATTAATCCTGACTGGAGGGTTACAGTTCACAATCTGACTAAATCGTCCAGTTCCTGCTGACTAGTCGTGTGGCAGCCCGGAGCTCCTCTAACCCCAACTTTCGTAGGGGCGCATTTCCCCTTACCGCCACACATATATTTATTGGGGCAGATATTAATTTTATAGTGAACATAACCAACGCGCCGATTATTTCTTTCAACACGTCTTCCTTTTTGGAATCGCTCAGTTCCTCGAACAGAATCACGACCCCGTCAGTTCCAGTGACGACACCGATAAATTATCGTAGCAGTCTTTAGTAAATGTTCTGATGATGAACTGGACCCGTTTTCCACGTAGGCCAAACAATGCCTCATACCGTTCGTCGTCGGATTTCAGAGATATGTATTCTCCAGCGATGAAGCCACCTAACACTCGCAGGACTACGCAATCAAGCGCCGTTATACACAATTCCGTGCCTTCACGATCGCCCAGAAGGATACACAAAGCATATCTGTATAGAGGAACCCCCTTTGTCGCCCATGGATCTCACAACTATGCTAACCTTTGGCATCGACAGTGACTTTTAGGTTGCAACATCGATCTGCGTGTGGGATAACATACATACTTGGGAGCCGAAACACACGTTACGATGGTGAAAGGACAACAGAATGAATATTTGCCAGAACTTACTTCTTGCAGGCGTGTGACGATCATCTTGTCTTGGTATGATTTCTTGTGGGCGCTCGTCCTATTGATCGTACAAAGCAATGTTCGGTAGGTGAGACGATGAGTTGATTGCGTCGGTCACAGGCGATAAACTTCAAACAAGTTAGGTTAGCTTTATGTTCCACAAACCAGCTTGATACATTGTCCTTTGTTGATCACGAGACAGTAAGTTCATCATCCTTACACAATAAGGTCACGAGAAGAACTTTGTTAAGCACGTTCTCGTTACCTAGTGCGCTATGTGATAAGCAGCAAGAGAACAAACTACCAAGGCGATACTTATCTCATGCACATGGCCATATGGTTTCATAAACACCGTCCTCACCACCTGCAAAATAAGGACAATAATTTGTCGCTGTCTAATTCAAGAATGCTTTATGCGTTCTAATAAACTGTTTCAACTGCATGAGAATTCTGCAGAACGCGTTCTTTCCTATTTGACCATCTGTCATTCTCAAGAGACGTGAGTTTCCTGTATCGTTCAACCGTTTGCGTAGTAGAGGACCACGGAATTTCACAGCGACAACTGTGTACATGATTTGACGTCGTTCACCTATGCAAGATGATGTTCACTCTGCTTTCAGTTTCATAGACTTACTGAGATATTTCGCATGTAAACCACTGCGTGCAGATTGGATTCTCGCTGCGATGACATCATCAAAAAAGATAGCATTCCTGAACTGATAAGCTGATTCAGCACAAGAGAACCATGCACCCCACATGAATATTTTACACGGAAAGAAATTTGATGAATAATGTCAGGCTCTCCATCTTCACCATATGTTATAAATGCAACTACTCTAACTCGTCAATAGACCACCAACATCTGCACTCGGTTAATATCTTACAAAGAAGCAAAATCGCATACTTTCAATGCTCAACACTCACAAACCAGCAAAGTCAATACGTTCACTGCATAAACGTGTTACTTATAGGAATTGCATCATCCAAAGAAAACTAACACGTTGAGTTACTAGGTGATGCTTCTTAGTAGGTCAGTAGGTCAAACTATAATACGAATGATGGGTAAGACTATAACAATTATTCACACGGGGTCCAAAGTCAGTACGTTCAAACACAATGATCTAAAAAAATCTAACGTTCAACAGATATGAAACACGAAACAAGAGACATACAAACATACAAGATGAAATACCACTCAAAGAAACAAAATCGCTGACATACAAGGCTAAACACACACACAAACACACACATACACACACACACACACACACACACACACACACACACACACACACACACACACACACACACACACACACACACACACACATACACACACACACACACACACACACTCATACAAACACACAACCACACACACAAACTCTAACACACACGTATTACATCATACACACGACCACGCGCGAACACACACACACGTACCACACTACACACGCACAAACACACAGACACAGACACCCACACACACACATACGAAAACATCACGTGCGCGCGTTTGCTTGGTGATTAATCAAAAACAGCAGGTGACGCGGTGTCGACAATAAACAACATGTGTTTCTAATCAGACATTGTTAAGTGGCTGACGACTTTGATTATACCTTAGTACACTAGTCGATTAAAAATAAAAGCATCGTTTACAAGCCGAGTTGATTAGATATGTGGACACTGCATGGGTTTCATATTTCATACTGTTGATTTCAAAACGCACTCATTAGGATTCAGTCACGCACAAAGATTCATGCATTCAACACAAAGGAAAACGGCGCCAAAAACTAAGGTGGGCCTCCTCGACCTCTAGTCTTCACACCGAAACTTCCTGAAACGTGGCGGGGCCACCGCAGATGACGTCGTCACATACGATGTCAACAACAACGTTTTAAAAATAACCTGCTATTTGTATCACATCCGGGCATTTTTTAAATAGTCGTCGCTGATTGGTCACCATAACAATAGTGGCGCATCTAGCGTGTAGCTCCACTTCCATTTTTTAACACAGAAACTTCTAAAAAAGGGCGGGACCATAGCTGATGACATACATTTATAAATACTCGTTGCTGATTGGTAAATTTCATGCAATTAAAAATAATTGGAAAAAATATAAACAAAATAGATGTCACTAGTATTTTTTGTGATATCGGGACCCCAAATGCGTCGAAAGATCAAACGATTCTGGTTTTGAATGACAGGTAATGTGCTGCATTTTTTCATTTTAATTACCCATTAATTACCCATAATTACCCATTAAAACCTTAAATACCCCTTAAGTATCCCTAATTACCGTTATATATCCACAATTACCCCTTAATTACCCCTACTTACCCTTAATCGCCCATAATGTTCCCTTAATTACCCTTAATTGCCGCCGAATTACCCATAATTAGCCATGAATTACCCACAAATACCCCTTAATTACCCTAATTACCCATTAATTATCCCTAGTTACTTTCAATTTCCGACAATAACCCCTTAATTATCCCTAATTACTCCTTAGTTACCCCGAAATACCCTTACTTCAATTAAATTACCCATAACTATCACTTAATTACCCCAAAATATAATCGCACACAAAGACAGTGACAAAGTATCGAGACGACACTTATCCCAATGCACTTGGGTACATTAATCATCGTTATGCGAGAGGGTAACTAGAAGAAATGTGATATAAGTGTGGGCTCATTATAAACCGTTGGTTGCAAAGTTCGTGTGTTCTCTCTTCCGACCTGCGCTTAGAGAATTAACAGAAAGAGTGAGAGTTGTCGACCCCTTTCCCTATAACAATACACGTCCAGCCATTGACAACGGCAACCAAGAAGTATGGCTCTATCATTCAGACGATGAGAGCGGCTATGAAAGTACCTGAACAAGATGTTTGTTTTGTTTCACACACGCGCATACGTACAATGACACACACGCACCCCTCTAGTAAGAGCCACCGATTACGCACGCACTCCCCCATTAATAGGACCCTTGATCTCCCACATCCATCCGCTACACGCCCGTGCCACCAGGAGACACTACCTCCTTCCGGTCACGTGACTACAAAGATGGCCACACCAGAAGCTTAAAGGGGAAATGAAATGCAGTTGTTTCATGCTACATATTTAAATATATACTATATAAGTATACATTAATGTTAACAGAAACGTACTCATTTATAAGACAAACTAAAAAAACGATTTTGTTCGATGCCTAAATCGTCGCTATAGAGCACTGCGTATCGCCATCTTTGTTCGAAGCGAGTGGTTTGATTCACTCCTATCTAATCAATGTTAAATTTCGGGGTTTTTCGGTTTACTTCATTAGTAGACATTTGTGTGCGAAAACAAAGATATGGTGCCCTATTATACACGATAGGCGTTCCATATGTCAACAAATAACTTGTATACGCGTTCGAAATAAAAAGGTGAAATTAAATGACAACGATTTATAACCAATGAAATCGTTGTTAAAGTCGCACTTCCCGAACGAAGATTTTAGCTGCCAGAAGGGGGCGGGGTTTTCAAAGCAAAGTTCAGAATATTAGATGCGCGCGCATACCGGGACTATTTTTATTTTGTTGACAAAAACGTCGAAGGATTCTGGTAGAGACGAGTTACTAAAAGTGATTTTTAAAACTTCCGTATCTCTTGGGGAGAAAATCGATACGACAAATGAAGACTCTAGTTCGACTTGTCACTCGGAAATTACGGTTGATACGGTTGACACACACAAAGGGCCTGTGCCATACGGGTTTCACCCAGTGACAGTGTGCGATCCACGACCACGGTCCGATAATGTCCGGCCCCGGGTCAGGTTCAGTTGTGGGAGTCGGACAGTGACAGTTGGTCTATCGACGACGAAGACGTTACGCGACTTAATAATGTCGCATGGTGTTTGTGTGGACACTGCGTCCCAATGACAATGTCGACGCACATCGAGTTGCTGTGCTGTAGGGATATAGCTGCCGTACAGCACCGTATGACAGACCTTGCAGATGCCTGCATTAGATTTAGTGTCATTACCGATTATGAGTGACGACTTCGAAACGGTTTGCACCAACAGGGCGGTGTTGGAACTTGGAAGTCGGTCTGTTGTCATTGTACGATTTGCGTGCAGACTCGTTGATTCGACCAATAGCTAGTAGGTAAGTACTACGTAGTTCAACAGGTATCAAATAATTATTCTAGCAATAACTATTTCAAACTTAAATAGAGTAATTATACTTGTTCCCACCTCAAATGTTCAGGTTCACTCAATCTTCATAAAATACTATGTCTATGATTTTCATCAAACAATTTTTGATCATTTTCTTAATAAACTTACTTTTATTCTTGACAGGATGTGTGCATCCTTTTTATACAGTTGTTTAATTCCCTATTTAAAAGTGTTCAAGCAACTTGCTTAATTTATATAAAAATGTAGACAAATTGCACACTACCATGCATTAATAGATGCATAATCAGGACATTGTGCAATGTATTATTGATACAAAAATATTTAAGTGGAGTTTTTAATATAATAAAAATGTTATGTATATTATGTGTGTGTGTTATCAAGACCACATCATGAAATGTAGTCTTACAATCATAATTATTACAGCCCTTCACAAACAAATGAACCAATTCACTGAATTCATGATGTGATATTGATAAAACACACAGTTTTGCCAGTATAACAATAATTAGAAGATACCGGTTGTTTATTATCAACTAATGCAAATAAATGAACTTTCAGAACATATCGATTGATTCGATTAGCCGCCTATCGTCACTTCACGTTGTGGTCAAGGGAGAGACTTGGAAAAGGCAACAGACGTGTTATACCAGCCTGCACTGTATCCAGAAGTGAATGGGGTTTATGAAAATTTAAGCTATGGACATTGCACTATACAGGTGAGTGTACAGTGAAAATAAAAACCATGGATAAGTAAGATTAGATTGACCAAAAGGAAGAATGAATTATTCGGTGCCTTCTTATCCCATTTTTGGCAACAACAATGTGATCTGTAGTGTCTTGCATGTCCCTATTCATAATTCGATTTGTAATACTGAAGCCAACATGAAATATATCAACAGTTTATTCATATGGAGAAACAATTCACAAATAAATAAGACTACATGGCAGACTGTGCCAATGCATTAGTCAAATTCACACACCAGTTTTCAATGTTTCTTTCAGTTTATTCACTTCACACTGTGACACATTTTAATCTAACTGTATTACAATTTGGGTCTGTGTCAGCCCTGTGCACATATAGTACATCAATAAGTAACACGTTTATTGATGTTATGGGTCATCATTATGATCAAATATTGTGATACAAAAATTATTACATACAAAATATTCCATTACAGTTCCAGTTTTACATAATTGTGGGTTTCAACTTTCAACACTAGGGCCATGTGTCAAGAAAACAAGTATTATTATTCAAGATACAGATTCAAAACTTGTAGTACTAGTTTAAAAATCTATCAAGTGCCTCCAAATGGATTTATCTAGATTTATGGCACTATATAAGTGTTCTTATTATTATTAAGTACTTTTTGAGATGTTGTTTTGTGATAATGTCAAATGTAATACTAACAATGAAGTATGAATATAAAAAAAAAACGTATAGCTGAATCCTTTGCTGCTTCGTTAGTTTATAGTACACTTTAATAATACTGGCTAAAACATACAGATTAAACAAAAAATTTATTTTTGTTGTAAGATGGCACTTTACTTTTACTAAACTTGATGGTAACAGTCCAGTTTGAATGGTAATGGCCCTTATCATTTTTGTGACACACGTCCTAGAAGCCACATTAAAAGTGTACAGTGAGTCATATGAACAAATACATGTACAGTTCAGTGTGATGTTTGAGAATGGTAGTCTGTTGCAAAAAACTCACTATAAGTAACATGTTTGGACTTGGTTAAACTATTCCAGTAAATTACATATACCCAAAGTTCCCTACGTAGAATAGTGTCTAATAAAATACATTGCATACCACAACTAGGATACAAGCTTTTAAGTGGATGTTCCTTACTTTAGGAGGTCCTATACAGTAGTGAGAATGCACTTTGCCTAAAACGTTTCTCTATTTCTGCCAGTGATTTTCAAACTATGTTATTTAAGCATAGAAATCCATTGTCATTTGAAATTGGATGTCGTATCAATTGGGTGGCACTAAACCGAATTGATACGGATACAACTAGTTTTCCATAAAGCCGCTTCTTTGCTTTGCCACAGCCTCCTCTTTTGCTGGTTTTTCGATGCCTGCATGCTCTGCCAGAGTTACCTCCTTACTTGATGTTGCAACTTGGAGCACACTTCACAGCTTTGTGCCACTCGTGCATCTAGCTGCAATGCCCTCTAGAATTTCTCCTCGGAAGCTGTAGTCCTTTGACGCCATCACTTTCTTCACTACATACCCAGCAGACTTTGAATACTGCAGCTGATACCGTAGCTTGTTGTCTGCTGTTTTCATCATTTCCCACTGATTGAACAAATGATAAATCTAAAATCAGTATAACAATAGAAATATCTGAAGAATAGCTGGCTATAGCAGCTTGCTTGTATGCTCTCTCTCTCTCGCTCTCTCTCTCGAAATCAAACGGCTAATGTCATTTATTAATCGGTTCCGAATTCTGCCATCCTTTTCAATTTAAACTTCCAATGAATTCCAATTCCATAATACATTCAAATATTTGTTATTGAATCATATATATATATATAATTTATATATGCATCAGTTTATATTTCAATAAGCAATTCCAAAGCATACCATTCCAATTCCTTTGATATATAATTAAACAATTCAAGTAACAATATCTATTCAAGTAACAATGCTATCGAGTACAGGCAGGGATTTTCAGCCATTTCAGTTTATTTCCTAATGCAATGCTGGATTTCTAAAGTGTGCAGCTTTGTCAAGCAACTGATACATTATTTTGTAACATCAAATGTTAACACTATTGATATCACAAGCCTTACCTTGTATTTGTGTTGTGGTCAATGGTGGCCAAGTGGAGTCTGGCTATGATGCCTTGACGGCTGAACTTGGGTGCATACTTGAGGAAGAGGGCATGTAAGCTTTCCAGTTCACCAGTGTGAACACACTTCATAACGCTCTCTATATCATACAGTAGGCAACAGTCCAGTATAGCTTTCTGGACAGTGAAGGCTTCTGTACCTTCAGTGTTGTTTTCACTTCTTGTTGTGTATACGTTGCATGACTGCACTTCCGGTACAACTCTGCGCCTGCTGTCCATGAATGGAATTCCTGATGTGATGGAGGAGCGAGATCCACATCTCCTTCATCAAGCGGGGATCACCATAACAAGCTGATGCGCAATACCACAGGTGGTTGGCAATTGCGCCTATCAAAGGGACAACTTCAACTTTCTTGCAGGCAACAACCATTATTTCTTTCTCTTTCTAATGCTGGGATGTCTGTCAGTGGCAAGTGTGGTGATCTTCACCCCATGGTCAGTCAGGTTGTCCAAGCAGCATTTCAAGCCCTCCACTTCCATCCAGTAACTGTTCTTGACCTCTATGACCCGAACAGTTTCTTGAGCAATGATGAGTTGGCTATCAGTGTCCATGACGAAGTAAATGCCAAATGTAGCATTGTGTCCTGGATTGTCATATCTTGCATCGTCTGATGCGACCACGCTCTGTCCGGCCAGAGCTGACATGATGGCCTCTGAATGGCATGTCCTCTATCTCTGGCAGTATGTATGCCCGCTGTATGTTGTAGCACTGGCGGGGTGACAAGGCACATAGGTTCATTAGGTTGACCAAATTGTACATAGTGAATGAATGTCCAGTCAGGAAGAGGACGCTTGGTATCAACAAGTTACTCTCATAAATGTTACCAATCTTGGGTTGCGAGTGCCACATGAACGAGTGGCCATCAACACATTCTGTGGTCACAACCACTGCAAATCAAGTCACTGTGATGCTAGGCTTTGATATAAGTGGTTTATTGCAGTTTGGTGTTTTAGCAGGTGCAGAAAAGTGAAATAATGTTTTTCTCACAGATGACAAACTTTCTCTCTTTCCCATTAGTGTAAGAACCGCTTGAGTCATCATCAGTGATACCGCTGTCACATGTACAACATATTCTGCATCACTCACTTCAATGTTTCTCTTCTCGCTGTTGCAGACAGAATCGTCTGAAGATGGCAATAGTGAGACTGGGACATCCGAAGGACGTCTATATTGACAGAACTGCCATGGTCAGGGTCAGTCGGAGAAGGCGTGCTAAACTGCGATGGCAACTTTGCATACCCATGGTCATGGTGAATGTTCAATGGAACAACAGTATTGTCAGTATTAACTACTGCATCGACAAAGTGTCGCACTGGCGACACGACCACTGGCTTCCTTTATGTTTTGACACTACAGTTCGATGGCGTGACAGCACTACAAGTGACATTTGTATTACTACGAGGGACGATGTCATCTCGCGTGCTAAATCCTTCGCTGGATCCTTCGAAGCTTGCGCTCGGTATTAGGCCCTATGGTTGTGTGGATACTTCTGTTATATATTATGAAAAAAATTACACAATCTTGCAAATATTAATTAAAATTGGAGCACAAGTGCGATTTACAAGTGGCTTTTTCAACGTTTTTTTTAGTGGATATATGTGTGTTATCTTTAATTTTCATGATTAAAATGCATGTGCACTCAAATGTGTTTAACATTTGAACTTTATAAATACAAAATACATATTTATTAATCTTTGTGGCTTTTTCCTGTGACGTTATTTCCTTTTTTCCTTGTTAGGCTTACATTCAAAAGTCAATAAATTATATACAATGTCCTTGTTATTAAAAGCATACATTGGTGTTTGCAGTCATGCAATCTACCGGTATATCAGGAAAAAAGTTGGTATGATAGCATGCTTGCTAAATTGTCGCCTCAAAACTGGAGCATCAATTCAGGGTCCATTGTTACAAGCCAATATTTAAGACACATAAATTAGTATCAGGCCTACATGGTGATTGACTTTAGTTGACTGATGTGAACCTACTTACTATGCCAATAACTCATTATATCAGATATGACTATAGTGTTTTGTTGTATGCTATTGACTGTATAACAAGTATTTTTAAGGATTTAAATACTTGTAATGTCACTTAATTAAATGCGGTTACATTTTATAATATTTGAGCAGTCCAACTTCAACAATATTTGTCTTTAACTATTTCTTTTAAATTAATACATTCCAATGACAATGACTACAATACATGATTGACAGGGCTTGGTCCGGACTGTGACTAATGTTGATTAATAGATGACGACACTATTTCGCAAAACGTTATACTGGCTGCGGTAGCTGACATTTATTTTTGTAATTATTTTGAAGGTTATTTCCCCCACCAGCAACTAAGTCGATAACATAGACTCGTAGATGTAGACGTTGCGGTATTCAGACGTAGCAACACGCCGGCACGACTTGCCATAAACTAAATCGGCGGATTACAAGCACTCATTATTCCCAATTATATCATAGTATTCACACGTATTTGTACTTTATCACATTCACATTTCTTATTACATTTCAATTTTGAATACGTCATATTTGTATATATGCAGACTGAACTAGAACTGCGGGACTATATAGTGGTCGTAATGATACCTTACGGAACTCGTGAGTGCCGAGTCACCTTGGCAACAACAATCTGGTTTCGGCTTGTTATTTCCTACGCGCCGCTTCACCCTCCAAATAAGGCAATAATGTCGAGCTTCCAGGTCGATTTTGTTTAATTTTACTTCATCGGTGCATAGTTATATGTAAACAAATCGACTGAAGATGGACCTGTGACTTTAACCAAGAATTATGTTTCGACGTTCAATGTCTTTTTATGCTCGTCACTTTCGTATTTAGGCTTGCAATCGGCGTTTGAAAGTGACCACCGCAGACTTTTGCCAATCTTGCCGCCGGCGAACACGTCAAAGTCATCATCTATAACTTGTTTTTTTCTGTTGGAATCCTGTGGAAATATGTGAAAAGTTGCTTACTAACACTTATAGTATATCTAGTAGCCACGCAGTGCATTAAATTGTTCTGTTTTTATGTGTTTGTATGCGTTTCGTCGGTTTTTCTGAGAGCTACGCTGCGTCGCCTATCGAATTGCTGTATACAGCTTTGGGAGACATCTCGCCAATCAAACCGGATGTACAACCACACGCTCCTGGAGCATGATGGCGGCGCCCTGTGCCGATAGTAGCTACGTTTGAAAAATGATTTAAAATATACCGTGACGCTGTACTTGTCAAATCATGGTGACATGTACTCTAAATGGTATGTTCTTATGTTTGGGCTGTGGTTGTTCAATCGTTTCATTTCCCCTTTAATCAACCGCCATCTTAGAATTTCATCATGTATCCTCCGCCTCCGCCGCCGTTGAAGTCTCAGATGGACTAAAGAACTACTCATGCCTATATATCACCAATTTCTTCTTGGGATATTTTTCAGACTCGCTCACTCACTCACTCACTCACTCACTCACTCACTCACTCACTCACTCACTCACTCACTCACTCACTCACTCACTCACTCACTCACTCACTCACTCACTCACTCACTCACTCACTCACTCACTCACTCACTCACTCACTCACTCACTCACTCACTCACTCACTCACTCACGGGCCCGCACTGCACGCATGCACGCACACACACACACACACACACACACACACACACACACACACACACACACACACACACACACACACACACACACACACACACACACACGCAAGCACGCACGCACGCACACACACACACAGATATAGGGGCGTGTCTAGAGAAGGTAGTCTACGGGGGCGGGGGCCCAAAAACTTCCACTGGCGGCCGAAACAAATGTTGTATAAAATGTTTCGCTTCCACGCTAACTTCAGTCACGGGGGTACATTAAAAATGGTCTAGAGGGCACGGTCACGGGGGCCCATACGAGAACGTCTGGGGGTACGCCAAATTCCAAAGGTCTGGGGAGCAAGTGCCTCCAGGCCCACCAGACGCGACTATGCACACACTCACTTAAATTATTTCAAGTCGCGTCGTATTCAAAGTTATCAATATTGTGAGTGAAAAGAGCCCGCGGTCATCACTAATGCATATAAATGAGGTATTCATTGAATCGTCGATTGATCTTGAATCAGCCAACGTCTCCGAAATGGCTATAATGTCAAACGAAAGTAACTGTTCATAAGTAAAATACTTTTAATTTTTATTTAAACTTTGATCATTAACATGTCACTCTCTAATTCGGCATTACGTACACATTGTTGATCATCATAATATGTTGAATTGGCTGCTATATTTGTTATAAAGTGATTGTCTTTATTTATTATTATTCATAAAGTAGCCCGGTCTGTCATCAACAATATTATCATCATGTTCGTATGGTTGAAAGGTAATGCTGAGGTAATATTAAATGTACTGTCATCGGTTGTGGAACTAAATTTTGAAAACTCATTATCGTCAACATGGTTAAAAGATAAATCATGACTACCCATTGTCAATGTTCGTTAACGTGTAGATCGTTACATGAATTAAGTCTAGGTACGACTTTCAACCCAATCCCTGATCCCTGAGTTTGTCGTACAATAGATATGCGAACTTGCTCTTCTCTGTCGCCTCTCGTGTCCTGGTTAATAATACCTTCCTCCAGTTGCGGTAATCGTCATGTACGAATTAACACTCCACGCGACTTCTCGATCCTTTTGCGCAACCTGTAGAATTGTGCCTTTGTAGCTCTCAAATTTCACAACGACGGTCCTCTACCGGGTCGAGTGGCTGATGACGCCCGTTCGACGCGTCGACTCGGTTCTTACGTCTAGTGTCAGCTGTTCAGGCTGTTTCAGCGAGAAGTGAATAACGTTTTCCGCACGGCTGCGTCTGTGTCCGCTCGGGTCTCCGCTGTCATTTCTGCGCCGCCGTCTAAACGCAGGTTGTGTCTTCTTGTTTCATTCTGCACGTAGTCTTTGCTCAAATATCAATGGAAAAACATATAAGTTGTGTGTACAAATCAAGCACAGTAGTTGGAATTTCGGTAATAGTTTATAATATATATATATAATTTACATTATAGAAGATAAGGAAGATAAACATGTTTTATTACCAACTCAGGTAAGTTTGATTCACATTATACAATCGGTAAAGTGATACATTGAAACGGGCGCGTCACGTAATATTAATAATGTTTATTTTTAACCTTTCCCGTGAATTCTTTTGGGTTCGTGACCTGGCAGCAAGGCGATCATTGTGGTGATCACCCCGACAGCGTCAAGACAGACCCGGTTGCGACAGTTGTGAACATTGACATGTAACGTTCCTTGTAGTGCTTACGTTGTTGTAGGCCCAATACATTTTCTGGTGTCCTGAAAAATCATGGCACACAACCAAACACGTAGCACACAACCAAAGGGCGCATTACAATGTAGTTGTGGTTATCTGCAGGTGTATATACAGCTGTAGATGTATTAGGCAACGTCATGCCAATGAAGTGTCTGATTGACGATGGTGCTCCAGAATCAGCAGCGCCACCTATCATTCTCGACAGTGTGATTGACCTTAATTCGTTTACGTGTATTATTTTTACACCTTCTTAGACACACACTGATCGGATATATTTAGTAAAACCGAAGACAGCAAACACTCTTTTGTAGAACGTATAGGACATAACTATGGTATGTACAACGTTCGTCTATATTTATTGTGTGTATACAGGCATTTTGCAAGAGCTAGAGATATTAGATTTTGACTAAAATCGACCAGCATGTCAATGAGATGATAATAACAGCAGGTGGGAAGTTTAAGAAACTTTATAGGTCACGTTTTCTTATAATCACACACAACATTAACATGGTCGCCAATGGGAAAACTGACAGTGTGCTGAGCCCTGAAGTGTCTGACTGACGATGGAGTTCCAGAACCAGCAGCGCCACCTATCATTCTCGGCAGTGTGATCGACTGACCTTATTCGTTTACGTGTATTATCAGACACACTGATTGGACATATTAGTAAAACCGAAGACAGCAAACACTCTTTTGTAGAACGTATAGGACATAACTATGGTATGTACAACGTTCGTCTATATGTATTGTGTGTATGTGATGACGAACATCGTCTGCTCATGACACGTCGTCGTCGCATTTGCTGAACATGACGTGTCACTGCAGCGTAGTAACTGTTTGCAATCGGCCATGATACCCGAATGTCTCTTTGTGAGAATGTTTACAAGAATCGTTGGGTGGATCAAAAGGACTGGTAATGTCTTTAGTTTACCATAATTGTTTAGTTTATTTATATCCTATGCATAATATATATATATAAGGCCTTTTGTGACCAATGGGGATTTCATATCCTTTTTATATAACAGTCAGTTAATATTCTTATTTATTTATTATTGTTTTGTTATTATACATTATTTGTATTGCTATACTTGCATATATGTGTCGGTGCGGGTTTACTTGAATCAAAAGGATTCAAAACGTGAAACCAGGTCAATGTCGTACATGAAATTAAGTTCCAGGTTTGTTCAGGTGGATCCAGTAGGATCGATTGATAAAGCCACTAGTTTACTACCGAAATGAGAAACTAGGGTCATTTGGTCAAACAGTACTTAATCACAAGCTAAGAAAACTTGAATCTGCTCACACATCAAAATTTAATGTTCTAAGTTTAAATTTGAGTATTCATTAATCAGTATGCCGTGACTGCTGAACAGCTGAAGCTTTAAACGGTGTACGGCTGACTCGTTCCTAAAATAGTCCCACAATGTATATCATGTCACTAAAAGAGCGATTGTCGTGAATACAAAGTAGACAGGCGCTTACGTGTAACAGGCAGCTGAGCAGCTGTCGTGGAGTGTAGGTGTACGTTGTATTTGTGTGCTTTTATATGTGTTTGGGGCCTATTTACCAAAAAGTGGCTTATGTTGCAATCTTGTCTGGGTTAGTCGATTTGTGGTTATGTTACGTTAACTGGACTATGTTAGTCCATGAGGCAAGCATCGAAATATTGAAGTTGAATATTCAAATTGAGGGACTAATTGACCAATTTCAGTCACAACAGTGAATGTCGACTCTGAAAACGTTTTATGTATATTTCAAATGCGTAGCATAAATATTGCATTTTTAGACGCCATCTTTATACAAGCCAATTTCAAGTGAAATTCAAGCTACTTAAAACTAATGATAAGTAGCAAAATCTCGTTGTTTGAGCTAACAGTTGCTTTAGCAAAAGTAATAAAATTCCGAGTTTACTGGTGGACATTTAGATTAATGTTATGCATGTTTGTCAAACATATCTGGGAAAATGTCAATAATGAATTTATAATTTTTCACTTTTGTATTTTTGTAATTTTAATGTGATATTTTATTAAATGAAATTATTGTTTTTTTATTTAATTGGTGATACTCTATAACGATGGATGTCCAGGTCACACATAGAGCAACGTCGTGCTCCAATCAAATTCAAAATACTTGGCAAATTCTGCATTGCATCGCCGGTGATGCATCTAAAACCCTGGTGCGTGCGTTCTCGTGACTTCACGCAGCGACTTCTCTAATTCATTGCTTTACGGCCTTTCCCTGACAAAGCTGCAATGTTTGCAAAACGTGCATAGTCCGGCTCGTTTGCCACAAACATAGTTTGACGACATCACTCTTGTGTTGATACCTGCATTGGTTGCCGATTTGGATACAAAGTGCTTGTGTTTTTACCTACGCTACGACGAACGATCTATGACCGACATGTATTGTGGGAATAGGGGCGTTTGTGGCACCGCTAAATGTGAAAATTCCGCTAAATGTGACAGGTCCGCTAAACGTTAACAAAATACTACGCTAAATGTGAAAATTCCGCTATATGTGAAAAAAGACACTAAATGTGAAAAAAGTACGCCCGGTAAACGTAAAAAGTATCAACGATAAGTGTGAAACATAGGGAGGCCCGCTAAAGGTAAAAAACTTCCTACGCTAAATGTCAAAACAACATTCATATTCAGTTCCGTATAAGAATGGAGTGTGTGTGTGTGTGTGTGTGTGTGTGTGTGTGTGTGTGTGTGTGTGTGTGTGTGTGTGTGTGTGTGTGTGTGTGTGTGTGTCTGTGTGTCTGTGTGTGTGCATGATAAATGATTAATAAATCCCCTGTTGTCAAATTCTTGTTCAGGCGAACTACTCCACGTTATTTGACCACTAGCTACGACAATCTCTCGTACATCATCACTATTTGCGTCTAAGCATACGTGGTGCTCGCCGTTACCCTCATGGAAATGCCCTAAGTTAACACAAGGTTGATCATTTGTCACCTGAGAAAGTCCATCAGGTCGAAAGAGAGTCGTTCCATGATTCAGAGTAGATACTGCAATTATTTGGAGATTGAACAATTGAGACATTGCTTGCAAGTTATTTGATCCCCAAATTCATGTTGTAGGTTCATACGGTGTAAATACTCGTCTCGATTCGGTGAGATAACTGCTCCAAGGTACACCTTGCTCGGAGCTTCCCAATGCCCTATGGGTATCCAGATAATTCACTACTTCTCGCGCAATGTATCTGCGCTTCTATGAATTCCCAGCTTTGCCAAATTATACGCCATTGCAGCGAACTGACAACTGCCGTCACCTGGCGGATATTAGCTGATATGAAGACCGAATTCTGACACAAGATTATGTCGATTACTATCCGTGGTCATAGGTATGTAATACTTGGACCGATGGGAATGTCTACCACGTGACTTGAGAGTATTGTTCCGTGTCGATGCCAATTCTGTCACGTGACACCATTTTTCTATAGCGTGCTTTGTACGTTGAGGGAAGAACCTCACTCTGTAGAGATGTTTCTCTTTTTTGCATTCTATTATGATGCCATGCAGTGGCCATATCTTCTTTGGTACCTTGTACCTTGCTCCCAGCTCGTATACAGGGGTTTTCAGACTCCGCATCAACGCTTTATTTTGGCGCTCATTGCATTGACCAGTGGCTTTTTCGGCTACTTTTCGCACCGCGTTGCATATGTTTAATCGACTTTTGACATCACCTTCACGAATTTGCGATCCATTCATAAAGATAACTAACTATAAGAATTTTCGCTCATGAAAGTAGGCAATATATCATATGTACGCACGCACACACTCCATTCTTATATGGAACTGAATATGAATGCTGTTTTCACATTTAGCGTAGGAAGGTTTTCACCTTTAGCGGGCCTCCCTATGTTTCACATTTAGCGTTGATACTTGTTCACGTTTACCGGACGTACTTTTTCACATTTAGTGTAATTGTTTAACATATAGCGGAATTTTTACATTTAGCTTAGAATTTTGTCACGTTTAGCGGACCTGTCACATTTAGCGGAATTTTCACATTTAGCGGTGCCACAGGCGTTGTTGTGGCAACTTGGAGCGTTTGCATTTAACCTCTGTGTTGTTTAGTTAAAAGCTCAAGTCGTTTGCCAAGATAGTCTTTATTGAATTTTCGTCGGCTTTCAACACCATTCAGCCACACGTCATCATTCAAAATTAATTCCACATCCAAGGGACAATAACGTATTGTGATTGATTGTGATTGATATCGCAGATTTACTGAGCCGACGCCAACCGAATCTACAATTGAGATCAGTGTCTTTGCCGCTATTTATTATTACTAGCAGAGAGTTGTCGATAAATGAAAAGAGCTGCTCCCGAAACTACGGGAAGCACGACAACAGGGAAAGGTGGCGTACCTCTCTTTCAACTGAGAGAGGTACGTTGGTGATCAATGATTCCGTGATTACCAAATAGACTGTGCGTGTGGAAAGTAGGGATAGATAAAACGCATTCATTACGCAACATTGTATGTCTTAATGAAACTACCGATGACGAAGAAGATGTCGGTATAAAATTAATACAACGTTCTCTATATGAAGTGAGTGAAAATCTTATTGATATGTTGAAATCAAAGGGAAATTGTTTCGCAATTTTAAGTAATAATATTGAGAGAAAACGTTCGACGTTTGACGAATTGCAAATATTCGTAGATGAACGTAATGATGCTGGTTTTCAATGTAGTGCTATTTGTTTGCAAGATACATGGCTTAGCGATAACGACGATGCGTCCCTTCTACAGTTGAACGGTTAGCATTGCATTGTAAAAGGGAAACACTGCAGCAAAAACAAAAAAGTGGACTGATTATTTACCTTAATCAGAAATATAAGTACAAAACTATGTCTCTATTTAACTCATCAACTCTATGGGAAGTTCAATTCATTGACATATTTAGTAAATTTTAATAAAAAAAATTAATTATACTTGGAACTATTTACAGGCCGTCCAGAGACAATATTGAAAATTACAAAGTTTTTATTGCAAATGTATTCCTATATTAGACCCATAGAAAAAATAAATAAAGAAGTAATAATTGCTGGAAATTTCAACATCAATTTACTAAGAGTCAAGACAACGGGTGTGTTTGGGGACTTTCTCGATGCACTAATTACTTATAGTTTTTACCTAAAATAACTTTACCGACACAGTTTTGGAATTACAATGCAGCACTAATAGATAACGTTTTCTGTATCCAAACCCACACCAAATACTACATATGGTACTCTTTTTAAAAAACCACCAGCCTTATTTTAGATGTTTGAATACAATATGTGATCACGATGACCCAAAGCCAAAATATGCCAATGTTACAAGACATTCGTTTAACGCGTATGTAATTTTTGTTTAACGATTTGGAAAATAGTAACATGCTAGACAAAAAATTAACAGAAATTCAAATAACAACCGAAATATAAACCTAAACATTGAGGGAGATATTCTTGACAAACTAAAAGAAAAACATTTCCCACGTAAACGTTTAAAGTTCAACAAACTAAACATAAAAAGTCTAAATGGATAACAATAGGCATTGTCCGATTTATAAAACACAGGAATAAAGACATGCATCACCGGAATATGTATTACTAAAACCCAATTACACGAATACAATACTGTATTGAAAAGAAATATTATAGTCGCAAAGAAAAAATGTACCACGAAAGGTGTTTCAAACAGTACAAAACAAACATAAAGAATATTTAGTTAACAATAAATGAAATGTTAAACAGGACTAAACAGAAAACGTCATTTCCTAACGTGTTTAACGTGAATGGAAAACAAGTCACAGATAAAGCAGCCATTGCAAATCATTTTAATAACGTCTTTACAAACATTGGGCCAGATCTCGCCAACATAATACACAGTCCAATTAATGTTTCTTTTGCAAAGTATCTAACTGCTAAACGCAATTCAGAATTTATTTTGTGAAAAACTTAACAAAAATTACTTAGGAAATATTATTGATAACCTACATGTAAAATCTAGTTATGGAATACACGGTATATCTAAAAAATTATTGAAATTTGTAAAATGATAAGTTTTAACAGAGCTACTTACACTAAAAATAAATCAAACTATTGAAACAGGAATATTTCCAGACAACCTAAAAATAGCAAAGGTAATCCTATTATTCAAAAACGAAAATGATAGTGTATGTACAAATTATTGACCCACAATACTGTTGCCTGTTATATCAAAGGTAATTGAAAAATTATGCTTAATCAGCTATATACATTCTTCCAACAAAATATACTTTTCAACCGTCAGGGCAGATTTAGAAAGGGACCCTCAACAGAACTAGCTGCATTGGAACTAATTGATAAAATCACCCGTGAATGCATAAAGGTGAAATTCCCATAGCCATATCCTTAGATTTATCAAAAGCCTTTGATTCACTAGACCATGACATTTTAATAAACAAACTACTATCATATTACGGAGTCAGAGGATGTGTAAATGGTCTCATAAAGAGCTGTTTAATCAACAGGACACAGTATGTTGAAATGGAAGGCACATCATCTGACACGTCACTAATCACTGTAAGAGTGCATGATGGTTCTATTATAATTATTAGGTCCTCTTCTAGTTTATATATATATATATATATGAATGATATTGTATATGCAACTTAACGTTTCGAATTACTTCTATATGCTGACGATTCAACTTTATCAAGTTCATTGAGTTCTTTCAATACACAATCTATTAATTTTTATGTTATCAATGCTGAATTTGATAAAATAAGCGTATGGTTAAAAGTAAACAACCTTTCACTAAATGCTAGTAAATCAAAATGCATGATGTTGTTCTATCATCCTCAGAAACGAATTCCAAGATTGCAATTTAATATATATGACACACCATTAGAATGTGTAGATCATTTTAATTTTCTATGATTAATGTTAGATAAACACCTAAACTGGAATAGACGCATTAATAAAATATGTAATAAATTGTCAAGAACAATTGGAACAATAAATCAACTGAAGCATGTGTTGTCACAACATGTTTTATTAACACTTTATAGTGCACTTGTGCTCCCCCATATCATCTACTGTTTACTCGCATGGGGTGAAAATCATACAAAAATTACTAAACCACAAAAAGCGAGCAGTTAGAGTAATAACAAACAGCTCATACACGGCACACTCCGAACCGTTATTGAAAAACCTTACATTATTGAAAGTTATTTAAAATTCAACAACGACGGTTTGCTTATAAACACCAGAATGTAAATCTACCTACATATGTGCAGAACATACCAATTGCTTTAAATACATATGTACATAGTCATAACACTTGAAGTAGAAAAGATGTTCACATTGAAAGAGGAAACACAGAATTTGCTAAGAAGACGTAGCTGACGTTACCGTCGAGTTCACTGGCAGATTTTGGGTTCAAATGTGATGTTCAAATGCAAGAATGTCGCCTACATCCCAATATGACTAGGGTGTTTTGAACCTATGTCAAAACACTACGGAAGTGTTTTCAAAGTACGGTCTAGCCATTACTGTTGTGCTTTGAACCGCACAACGTTTCGAATGTACTACACCGGATAATGTGCATTTGTAGTCCTCGTAAGGATTGCTCCGGCCTTTCACATACAGTGTATGACCCACGAAAACCGGCACAACAATAGAAACGAAATTGGTATCCACTAACAATTACGTTGGATGCCGATGCACAAGGTGACAGCTGTTTTTGTAAGTAGACTTATGTCGCTTGTGGGAAGTAAACATAGCCACCATGACCATGTGCATCAGCGTGCAACGTATTTGATAATTGGCCTCTATGAATACACACTTTGTGTCTATTCTTGTGCCTGTCTTTTGGGGTTTTAAACGGAACGAGCCGGAACAATCTGTCTAGTATATTCAGCGGAGGCCATGTGCGTGGCATCCGGTTTAGGACATTCAAAGCACTCCCAGTTGGGCCCACTAGGGAGTGGCTTAATTGAACGATTCGGCAGGCACATACTCATAAAGTAAATCATCTTGTTGTTATTGTGACCAGTAGCTTTTAGGACACCGACTGTAGTGCTGTTTCTGCCCGTTATACATTAATTTTTGATTTGAGATGGTTGCCCTCTGGAGTATTATTCAGGAAGGTTTGAAGTCTTAAACGCAACAGGGCAACTAAAAATCGCTCCGTGCTCCCTGATTAGACACGTCTTCATTTACGAAAATAGGCATTATAGTTGTAACAGGTGGGACCGATGTGACAGGTGTGACAGGTGTGACAGGTGTAACAACTGTAACAGCTGTAATACGCGTGACAGTTGTAAGACGTGTGCCAGGTGTAACATGCGTGAATAGTGCAACACGTGAATAGTGTAACACGTGTAACATATAAGTAAAGGTTTATTTTTTAAACAAACGAACACTACATACAGTGTTTATGGTATATCAGAATGATTATGTCAGAAAAATGGGTATACTGAAGAAACTCTTGTATTTGTATAAGAATTAGTTACTTACGACACATGGAATATGGCAGATATTACGTAATAGTACAATGTTAGTTATTATTGGCTATTACAATATAAATACACATAAATAACACATTGCTAGTAGTAGTTATTTAACAATTAATAATTTATAGTGGCTTGCAGCAAATTACAATACAACAACATTTTAAGTTGCGATATGCTCACTTATTGATAATAGTGAAGTGCAAGTTAGAATTAAATATACAGTTTATGACCAATTACATGTTTTAGTTATATTTGTCGATCATATATGTAACAGGTGTGACAGACGTGACATGCGCAACAGGTGTGATTTATGTGACATGTGTACTTCTTGAGGTAGACAGCAACAGGATCCAAAGGGTGCATTACGACTGCACCCAAGGCGTGGATCGTCTCACCATAGAAAGTATGCTGCTCCCGGTAGCACTGATAGGACTCATTACAGAAACAGCAAATGCAATATTATCCTGCACATACGATGATCTGCTGCTTTTCATCGCCATGCAAGACGGGGGCGGGGTCTGTTGAACATTGTTCGCCGCCGTGTCGCCGTAACTTCAACTTATTGTAACCTGAACGGGGCACATTCAAATTAGTCTGAGGACACGATAACGGGGACCCATTCAAAACGGTCCACGGGCACGCAAAATTACAATGGTCTAGGGTGCACGTTTCTCTCAGGCCCCCTTGATCCGCCTATGAATAGTGAGGCACATGCACAGGAAAATCCATTACGTGTTTTCGTGGGATCGTCACATCGACTACTATGAACATATTAGTAGTATATAGACAAGGCACACCCTCGCCCCGCCCCTTTTTGACCTACTTTTAGGCCTAACTACGTGCATAAAAAACGTCCTTATCTTTTTCGGGAACCTACTTATAAAAAAAGATCAAAGGGTTTTGTGTAACCCGAGAGAAATCGGGAACCTACTTATAAAAAACGTGATTGATGGCCTGTCACTTTTGATTGATAATAGTAAGGCGCCATTTAGCGGTTAATACAGTAACTGATGATATTGAGGTGCCATCTAGCGATTAACCCAGTTTACCCCTAGCGATCAACGTCCCAAGCCCCTAGCGATCAAACCGGATTAGGGATCGAAAGATTTCGGGCGTCTTTAGACGCGCCATCTGTGACTATATAAGCGGTGTCGGTAGCGGTTTATCTGTAGTCATGTTGTCGTCGGAACCTATAAAGTTTGGCGGCTCGCGCTCCTTCTTGTCGAATATGTACAAGTGCCGATTGACGGCGTACGGTCGGGTCTTCCGATCCGTCGAGCACGCCTATCAGTATAGGAAAGCGATGTTCAACGAAGATCTCGCATGCGCCGCGTGTATCAAAAGCGCGCGATCGCCCTACGCGGCGAAACGAATCAGTCACGGTATTCGAAAAAAGAGAACGGGAACCGAATGGAACGTCGTTAGGGTCGCTTGTATGAAGGGCCTGTTGATGAGTAAGTTCGGCGGGGAGTTGAAGGCCGATCTGTTGGCCACCGGGGACGCCGAATTGGTGGAGTGGGTACCGAGTAGGGAGGGTTTCTGGGGTACCAGGATTGGGGACGTTGCGGGAGAGAATAAGCTCGGTAAACTGTTGATGGAGGTGCGCGACGTTTATAAAGACGCGTAAAAAACCTCAGCCAGTATCAGTCGTGAAAATGAGCGAACCGTTGTTGAAGCATCCGTTTACGTGTATAGTATCCGGTCCTACGGGATGCGGTAAGACGACGTTCGTCGAACGTCTGATACGACGCGCTATGATCGATCCGGCCCCCGAAAAAATCCTGTGGTGTTACGGGCAGTGGCAGACCGCCTACGCGTCTATGTCTCCGAAAATAGACTTCGTAGACGGCCTGCCGGCTACGACACATTTAGACGGTAAAAAGAGGACGCTTGTAGTACTCGACGACCTCATGGAGGAGACCGATAGCGGAGTGAAGGCACTGTTTACTATAAAAAGTCGTCATTGTAATACGTCGGTCGTACAACTCCGACAGAACATGTTTCCGAAAGGGAAAGAAAACCGTACAATCAGCCTGAACGCCCAATACTTAGCGCTATTCAAGAACCCCCGAGACGCCGGTCAAGTAGGTCACCTAGCGAAACAGATGTACCCGGAAAAGTTCAACTACATGATAGAGGCTTTCAAAGACGCGACGTCGACGGCGTACGGCTATCTCTTCGTCGACCTGAAACAGGAAATGGAAGAGTACATGCGCCTGCGTACGTGTATATTTCCGGACGACCCCCTTCAGTACGTCTACGTACGGAAGGGTGGTCAACTATAAGTAGAGAGGGACGTCGCCGCGTACGCATTAGTCGGTATGACGGGAAGACGCGCGGTGGTAGCGGCGAAGCGACGACCAAAGGTGGCGACGACGGTTTCGGAGCAACGCCTGAAGAGACACATTTTCGCCCTGCAGTTGATGGATAGACATAAGCGGAACATCGATCTGCGAAAAGCCGTTCTCGCCCACTCGGAGGTCGGTCTCATATGTAGTCTGTGCGATTGCGCGTACAATATTCTGAGAGGGAACGTGAAGGTGTCGCCGAAGCAGAAACGCGTGTTGACGAAATACAGAGATCACCTGCGTGATCTGGTCAACAAACGAATTCCGGCATCTTGCAAACGGGGGCGGGTGGTTTTCTGACGGCCCTGCTAGCGCCGTTAGCGAGCACCGTTCTCCTGCCACTATTCAAACAGATCATCGGGGGTTAATCGATGCAGTACGCGAAGAAGATGGCGTTGGTCGACCCGCGATTGGTGGAAAGTCTCCTTCAGCCACAGCCGTCGTCGAGCTGCACGCCCCGATCACGTGTACTGAGTAGCCTGGACAGCGACATGAAAGATATTTTAGAGCGATCGGATTTATCCAAACGCGATAAGGTGGTGTCGTACAATCAACTGCTGAGTCGCTACAACACTATAGAGGCGGCTGTAACGGCGCAACCGGTACGCGTGTCGATGGTCAACGCCGACGGCGGTGAGATACCACAGCCCACGGCGGCTGCGCCATCGTCGGAGGCCGTAGAGCGCAAAATCGTAGCCAGCATGCCGAAAACGCTGAAAGGGAAGGCGAGTCTACTTATCGCGAAAATGAAAGCCGATCCCTTGTGTCGATGGAACGACCGCGGCGAATTCGTGTACGACGGTAAAACGATCGCGGGGAGTAACATGGTCGATCTAGTGAACGATCTCATGCGAACGAGAACGAAGACGACGCAGCCCCTAGGATGGCGCGCTTTCGGGTTGAGTATGAAGGGTATGAACATTCCTATGGAGTTCGTCGGCAACCCGCGCTATCGGGAGTACATGGAGCGGCGGCGGCGGCGGCGGTCAAGAGAAGCGGAGGAGGAGGCGGCGGCGGTCAGTTCAGCGGGGAAGGCGGTGCGACGACGACGTTCTAGAAAGAGAGCGTTGGACGCGTGGGAATCGATGTGACGATGCCGCCGATACACGAACGGTCGCCGTCGTCGTCGGCGTCATCATCATCACGGTTATCGCTCTCTATATAATATTCGTCGTTCATTCGTCGTCGTCGTCGTCGTCGTCATGGTGTCCGGGTGGAGTCGTCGTCGTCCAAAAAGAAAATTTTTGAAAACGAAACGACGACGACGATGAACTGAATGAACTCTACTTCGATCCGAAACGGGCGGGGAGTTACGGAGGCGTCGACGCGTTGCACCGGGCGTCAAAGGGGGACGACGACGACCGGATGTCGAGCGGTGGCTAGCGGCGCAGGACGCTTATACCCTACACAAACCGGTCAAAAGACGTTTCAAACGACGTTGCGTCATCGTGGGCGGTCAAAACCAGCAGTGGCAAGCCGATCTGGTCGATCTGACTAGGTTAAAAAAACACAACGACGGTATAACATATCTATTGACGGTCATCGACGTGTTTTCGAAGCGGGCGTGGTGCGTTCCGTTGAAGAGTAAGTCCGGCGCGTCGCTCGTCGCGGCCTTCGCGCGTCTGCTGAACGACGCGCCGCCGAACGCGCTGCAGACCGATAAGGGGACCGAGTTTCTGAACCGACCCCTGCAAACGTTCCTAAAGAGTCACGGCGTTCATCATTTAGTGACGCATAACGAGGAGACTAAAGCGAGCGTCGTGGAACGATTCAATCGGAGTTTGAAGACGCGCATGTGGCGTTATTTTACGAAACACGAGACGCTGCGCTACGTAGAGGCGTTACCGGATTTCGTGCATTCGTACAACAACGCCTATCATCGAAGCATCGGTAGGACGCCGGCGAGCGTCGACGCGACGAATCAGGAGGACGTATGGTAACGCCTGTACGGCGGCGGTAGGGGAAAAAAACCGAAACTTCGCGAAGGAGATCGCGTGCGTATCAGTAAGACGAGGGGTCAATTCCAAAAAGGATACATGCCTAACTGGAGCGAGGAGCTCTTCACCGTCGCAGAGGTGCATCCGTCCGAACCGCCCGTTTATCGACTGAAGGACGACGCCGGGACACCGGTAGAGGGCGCCTTCTACGAACAGGAAGTACAACGCGTAGTCGTTCCGAAGGACAAACTATATCGAGTGGAGGAGGTTCTTCGGCGGCGCGGGTCGGAGGCGCTCGTAAAATGGAGCGGTTACCCGGCCTCCTTCAACAGTTGGATCGACGCCGCGGCGCTCGTGGATCTATACTAGCGCGGCATGCGTTGGACGCGTCACGAGGAATGCTGGCGGCTGCACGAGTCGTGTTTATGCAGGGGAACGTCGCTCCTCCCGTATAAGGGGCCCTGCTGTAGCCGCAGACCGCAGTGGTGCGACGATGAAGACGATCGACGAGCAGCCGAAGAAGACTACCAAAGAGGACTCCGTTGACGCCGCTACCTGTTCAGAGAAGCCGACGAAGACTACCAACGAGGACTCCGTCGACGCCGTCGAGAACGCCAACGACTCCACCGTCCACGAACCCGATCCATGGCGGCTCTGTGGTAACGAATGCCAAAAGGCCGAAATCGTATTCCTCTGTCAGGTCATCGTCCTGTACTTCGTCATCGCCGTTAGTATATACAATCTGACGCGGGGGCAAGGCGACACCAACCTGTGGACGGCGCTGTTGAGCAGCTGTCTCGGTTACCTGCTCCCGAGTCCGTCTATGAGCGGCGGCGGCGGTCGACGACGACGAGACGATGGCGGTATCGTCTGACTTTTACCTGACGCTACCGAGCAACGCGTCTATGAAGCGGCACCCCGAAAATACGTTGACGCACTACATCACGACGCTGCCGCGACGTTTCGACCTGCCTGGCGGAGAATGGGAATGCGGACTGGTGACGCTACAGTACCCGCACACGTGGTACAACGTGAGAGAGGCGGACGCCACCTTCTACCTATCGGCGCCACGAGGTGAGATGGGTCTTTTCACGACCATGGACGGTATCGGGATATACCGGCAGGGTACGATTACTCACGGTTTCTACAACAACGTTTACGTGCTACTGCGCGAGCTCAACGAGGCGCTAATGAAATTGTGCAGCGATAAGGTCAGGGTGCGTCTAGAGTACAGTGGCGTCTCTAACCGAATGACGCTGCGTATGTCGGCGGGTGTCGCATTTACCCTACCCGATACGAGCCGTCTGAAGAGCTTGCTAGGTTTCCATAAGAACGTTATCGTAAGTCCTCCGATGATGGGCCCCGAACCGGAAGTCGTCGTTATCGAGACCAGCCCCGCCGCGTACACGTTCGCGTACGAAGGTCGCAATACGGTGGATATGAAGGCGGGCGTCGACACCCTGTACGTGTACGCGCCGCTCCTTCGAAACATCGCCGTCTTCGGTACGAACGGTAGCGTTATTTCGGAAACGTTCGACCGCGTCCAATACGTGAAGCTGCTGCGGCATCAATTCGACACGATCGAGGTCGATATAAGAGACGATTGCGGTCAACCGATACCATTCGAGCGGGGGAAGCTAGTGGCGACGCTTCACATCAGACGCTGTAAATCGAGATTGTTTTAACCACCATGCCGAACCCGTACGATGAGTACTACGTTCGACAGGTCGGCGGTCAACTGCCGGTCTTCGTCGGCGGTCGGGGTCAACGAGGACACGGTCTGGGTAATATCTTCGGGAGCCTGTTTCGAAGCGTCATGCCGCTTTTTAAGAGAGGCGCCATGACTTTGGGAAAACGCGCGCTCAAAACCGGCGTGCACGTGGCGCGGGACGTCGTCGGCGGCTGCAATCTGAAAGCGTCGGTAAAACGACGCGCGAAGGAGGCCGGCGTCGATCTTCTCGACGGCCTATTGAAAGGGCCGGCGCCGAAGAAGAGACGGTTGAAAAAAAGACCGCCTAAAAAGAAGTAGACGGAAGAGAGGGCGTCGACCGGTCGATATATTCGACGCGTAACGATGGCGTTCGTAAAGACAGCGTGCGAGGGCGTGAAGGCCGAACTGGACCTGTTCACCGGACCGGTGACGCAGAAGAGCGTCGAGAGCAGTCAGTGGACCGTCTACCAACCGCTGACGGCTCTCGACGCCGGCGGTCCCATCGAGTTCCTCATTCCGGGGTCGGATAACGACTACACGGACCTGGCGAGTCTTCAAACGTACGTCCGCTTCAAAGTGGTTCAGGGGGACGGTACCGATCTGGCGGCCGGCGCCAACGTGGCGCCGGTCAACAATTTATTCCATTCGGTGTTCAGTCAAATCGACGTGTCGCTGAACGGTACGCTCGTGACGCCGTCGACCAATACGTAGGCGTACCGGGCCTACATCGAGACCCTGCTGAGTTACGGTAGCGACGCGAAACGATCGCATCTCACGGGGTCGTTGTGGTACAAAGACAGCGCCGGACACATGAACGCGCGCGGGGGCGACAACACCGGGTTCGTAGCGCGGCGCGATCTGACGGCGGCCAGCGCCGAGGTGGAGATGATGGGACACCTGCACGTCGACGCGTTTACGCTAAACCTCCTCCTACCGAGCGGGGTCGACACGAAAATACGCATGGTCCAGTCGAAGGACGCCTTCGCGCTCATGGCCCCGGCGGCTGCCGCGCCGGGATGGCATATCGTGATACGCTCGATTTGCCTGTACGTACGAAAAGTGAAGTTGAACCCGGAAGTCCAGCTGGGTCACATCAAAGCGTGGACTTTGGGAACGGCTAAGTTTCCGATGCGCCGCGTCGACTGCAAGTCGTTCTCGATAACCGTGGGCACGCTATCGCACACGCACGAGAACCTGTACATGGGTGCGATTCCGAAACGCATAATCCTGATGATGATCGACAACGCCACCTACAACGGAGACAACACTAGAAATCCGTTCAACGCGCAGCACAACGACATAACCTTCCTCGCGCTCGTCGTCGACGGACGTCAGGTGCCGAGCAAACCGCTGCAGCCGGACTTCCCGCACCACCGGTGCATACGAAGCTACATGAATCTCTTCGAGGCTACCGGAAAGGCGGGCGAGGACGAGGGGAACGACATATCGCGCTCGGACTTCGAAGCCGGCTACACCGTCTTCGCTTTCGACCTGACCCCCGACTGTTGCGACGGGGACCATTTCAACGTCGTGCGTCAGGGGACCGTGGGCGCTGAAATGCAGTTCTCGACGCCGCTACCCCGACCGATGAACGTCGTCGTGTACGCGGAATTCGAGACGGTGATGGAGATCGATCGGACCCGGAACGTCCTGTACGACTGTACGTCGTAACCATGGATACGTTCCAACTGCTGCGTCGCCTCGAACTCGACGCGTACGCTAAACGCATCGTCGTCGGCGTCGTGCCTAAAGACGCGCTACTTACCACCGCCGCCGCCGCCACTTACCCGATGGCCTTCGTGTGCAATACCGACGACGGCGGCGAACCGGGGGAGCACTGGGTGGCCGTCTACGTCGACCGGCGAGGCGTCGGCGAGTACTTCGATTCGTACGGTCTGCCGCCGCTGCACGCCGACTTCCGCGCCTTCCTGCACCGATACTGCGGCGACGCGTGGATGTACAACGACAAGCGATTGCAGAGCGTCGTCTCTAGCGTGTGCGGACAATATTGCGTCGCCTACCTACTCCTCCGATGTCGCGGCATGCCGTTGACGACGTTCCAGAACCTATTCGGCACCAATCGGGTGAACAATGACCGTCTCGTATTCGATTGGCTAAAGCCACATTAATGCTTTGCTTCGCTTTTACGTGTATAGTAATAAAAAAACGATGAAATGTACGCAATTGTGTTTTATTACGCTACCTACATACATACATACAGAACCCTACCCCTAGGCGGCCCCCCACCCCTAGGGTAGGTTTAGTTATACGAGTTAGACGAGTATCGGTGCCGTGGTGACGCCGTCGTCGAGCACGCGGCGTTTAGCGTAGAAATAGCTCAACGCCGCGCGCTCTTGAACGTACGTCAACACGGACGAGTTTTTCACCTGGAAGCCGCGGTTCCAACCGACGCCGCTGCGTCGGTCGCGCAGTACGGCGAGGAAGGCGTGCTCGTCGATATCGTTCTGACGCTTGCTCAATCCCTTCGTGCTGTACTTCGCGCCGTTGTAGCCACCGAAGCAGTAGTACGTCTTACTGCACAGCGCCACGATTCCGTCGCCGCGCCACTCTTCTTTGAGGAGACCCGGCGTTCGATGATCGAATAGAAGACGGCGCGCGCAGCAGTCCCCACCCTCCCACGTCAGTCCGGCGACGCGGCGCCGTACGTAGGCGTCCACGTGCGCGTCGCAACATTCGGCCGGAAACCAGAGCGACCGATTCCGGAAGTAGTGTTCGCGCAGCGCTTCCTGTACGAGCGCGTCGATGTCGTGACCCGGGAGGGCTATGTACGCCGAGTCGGTGTCCATAGCGCAGTACTGGAAGAGCGGGCGTGGAAAGTAGGCGTCGACGAAGTCGTAATAAAATTCGAGCATTCGTAATTTCGCGTATTGATACACGAAATAACCGATTTGAATCGGCAGGCCGTAGACGACGGTGCGCTTATTCAGCGCCACCTCGTACAGCTCGTCGTCGGCGACGACGTCGAGTTGCCGGAAGCGACGGTTGTTGACGAGTTGCGAGGCGCCTACCGGCGTAGCGTACTTGATATCCCGGTGCCGATCGACGCGCGTAATCGTCTTCCCGTACGAACTGTTGCCGAGTAGTTTGAAGGTGTCGGCGATGATCGCTTTGTCGGGGTCGACGTCGCCCTCGCGTCGCGCCGTCGACACCGTGTCGCCGAAACGGCGAAAGCAGGCGATCGGCGTGTACTCGATCACCTGGTAGATGCGCGCGACGACGAGCCCGTGCTCCAGATACCAGCGTAGGAGGGGCGTGGCGAGCACGATCGCCGTGCCGAAGTAGCTACCGACGAGCGTCCGTTGAGGTCGGGTAAGTAGATCGTGCGACTCGGCGTAGCGGCGCATGAACGGGCTGAGATCGTCGCGCGCGATATCGGCGTTCTTGAACACGGGCTGCATTTCGGCGAACTTAGCGCGCAGCGCTTCCGGCACGGCGATATCGCACTGCACGAGACCGAATAGAGAGCCGTCGCGTACACCCGCCAGTATCGTCGAGTGCGTTACGCGCCTCGCGTCGGGTGGCGCCACGGGGGGTCTCACGGCTCGCCACTGGCACTCCCACATTTCGACGACGGCATCGACGTGGCGGCGCAGGTAGGCCGTCACGGCGATCGTCGCGGCGTACAGCGTCGTCATCGGTTGACCGTTGACGGCGTTCGTCGTCACGTGCGTCTGGCATATCGGGCAGCCGTGAAAGTAACAGCCGTGAAATTGATACGCCGTTCGCGTGGCGGCGCACCAACCGTCGACTCGGTACTTACCGACGCGCTTCTCGCGTCCGTTCAACTGGTGCCGTATAGGAGTGCCGATTCGTTCCGCTTCGTACGTCAACCACTCTACGGCCATACGACCGTAGCGGTGCACGTGTACCGCTCGAAAGCCGTTCTCCGCGCGTCGGCGCGTGTACTAACCCGTCGGCATTTCCCGCATCATCGCCGATAGATAGAGGCCGTTCGCGTCATAGCCGACTATCGAACGACACGGGTTGTTACCGCCTGGAATCGACGTCACCCCGGCTTCGTGATGACGCGAGAAGATGATCGATGGACCGCCGACGATCTGCGACTGCAGTAGGCGGTGCAGGTCTTTGTTCGATCCGTTGAACCGTACGCGCAGCCGTACGCTTTCAGATAGCGCTCGTAGCTGACACCGGGCGCGAGGTAATTAGTTAAGTCGAGAAATTTCAACGTCGACGTCGTCAGGCACATGTAAGCGTTCTGTCGTTTAATGGTGAACGCCGACGATGTGTGCTGCGCGTCGTCGGTTATGAGCAGGGGGGTCAAGTACTTTTTGACGACATTCAAATCGTACTTACCGCTGTTGAAGCCCAGTACGGGCATTTGACGCAGGTGCGTCCACAGGCGGTCGGCGAGTGCGGCGTACGGTGACGAATCGTTGTCGTCGTCGCGTCGTCGCCGCCAGTCTTCGTCGAGCGCTTCGAGCGCCTCGAAGACCGCGTCATAGCGGGGGCGTAGAACCGCGCACGCCGCCGCGCTCACGGCTTCCAGGTCATCGATGAGGCGGCGCGCTAAGTCGGCCGAATCACCGGTCGTGACGTAACAGCGCGCCGCTTCGTGTCCGGGCACGTTCGACGCAACGCTCACGCTGAGCAGTTCGTGTCGCGCTAGCCACCGACATTTGTCGGTATCCGGCGGCAGATCGTTGGCGGCAAAATAACATTCAAAATCGAATGTCGCGCGGTACGGATAGTAGCGCATATCGTCGTCGCCGACGTCGATACCTTCGTCGTCGAGTCGTTGAAATACGGACGACGTCGGTCGGTAGACGCCGCCTGGAAACACGTGACGAACACCGCCCTCGCACGTCGCTTCGTGACGTCGTAATTACAGGTTGACGTTCAGGGTCGTGGGATGCGTTTCGATCGACCGACGGACTAGTTCGGCGGCGCCAGTCGCCGTCAGTCGATAGACGGCGATGTTGATGCCGAAAATCGTCTCCACGCGTTCCAGTTCGTTCAGGCGCACGCCGTTCGGCGTCGTGCCATAGCGCGTTATCGCCTCATCGTTTCGAACTCTTCGCGTGTCGCTCTAACGTCGACTGTTTCGCGAAATAAGTACCGCATTTCGGACATTGCCACCTAGTAGTAGTAGGCGGCATACTTTTTTGTGCTGCTACTTTTTCGAACACCCCTATTTATAACAGAGGTACGGACATACGCAGTGAGTGTAACGTGGGGAGGTGGTTTTGTTATGTAACGATGCGTGTTATGCGCAGTGAGTGGGGGTGGCGGTTTTGTTAAGTAACGATGCGCAGTGGTTCGTTAATGACGGTTTTGTTAAGTAACTGGTGTGGCGGTTTTGTTAAGTAACGATGCGCGGCATGCGCAGTGAGTGGGGTGGTGGTTTTGTTAAGTAACGATGCGCAGTTAATGACGATTTTGTTAAGTAACTGTGTGTGTGTGTGCGTGTGTGTGTGTGTGTGTGTGTGTGTGTGTGTTAACTCGGAAACGGAACGTACATTTTCAACGTTTTATTAAGCGTATCGTACAACGAAAAGCGTTATTAAAAGCAAATCAGCAGAATAGGCAGTAATATTCATTCGATTTAAAGGCCGCTTCTGCACTGTATGTACACGTGCACTGCTGATTCCAGTCGAGCGCGGTTGATGAAGTCGCGCCAATCCGTGCCATGTAGCCAGTCCGACACGAACTGGACCAAATACAGTTCCCCCGCTCGCCCCGGTTGCTGCCCGTGCGCCTTAACGTGTAGTAGCTGCACGAGACGTACGAAGGCCGGTATCAGCGATAGATGTAGACACGTTTCCAACACGGCGTTGAAGTGATGCGTGACGAGGTCGGCTACGTTGTCGTAGCGCTGTGCGTACTCATGAGTAAGCCGACCCGCGCGATAGCCGACCATATGCACGTACGGACAGCCCTCGTTAACTTCGCAAGCACCGCATCGATCGCGCGCCGTCTCCAGTATCAGCTCACCGAGGTGTTCAGCGAGAAGGGACATCGCATGTCGTTCATATCGACAGGCCAACTGACCCCGCCCTGGCTCGACGACGTGTCGTTGTATCACGTCCGACGGTGATGGGTTCCAACAACACGACGGCACGATCTGGTGTAGACTTTCGTAAGGCGGTGGTGCACCAAGCGCCTCCTCGATGATAGCATCCAACGCGCTATCGACGCCGCCCGCGCATCCCTATAGCACAAAGCAGGCGCCTAAACACACATTATAATTACGCTTCCCACGGCGATCGTGCGCACGACCGTAACGCGTACGCGCCTTAGCGTCGTACTTCAGTAGTAAAATCTCTCACTTTCAGGCCGTCGTGCTCTCTACAAACACACATTATTATCATTAGTCCGCCTCTTTTTCAGCGGTAACACGAGCCAGCAGCGCAGCATCTTTCGTCTCACTATCCGTCACTGTCCGATCCAGCAGTGTTTGTACGAACAAGGCAACCTCCGCGTACCTTGCACGCATCCTTTCGTTATTGGCTAACATTTCCAGCAGTACTCGGCGCACCTCCTGCAGACAAAACATAAAAATAAATGTCATGCTATACATAAGCTGAGCACCGTTCTATTATGTAGCTCGACTAGTAGGCTCTCTTCGCTTCGTAAGCTGAACACCAGGCCATTACGTAATTTTCCACTATCTCTTCTAGTAGGCGCGCAGCCTCGTCACTCGTCGGTTGCCCAGTTAGCAACGCCGTCACCAGCGGGGCCTCCTATAACACAAGAAACCCATTAGTTGTCGTCGTCGTCAACGTCTCTCTTCAGTGTGTGCACCGTATAAGACGCCTCGCCTTGCCAGGTCGTCTTACGGACACTGAGCTCCACTTTTGTACCTGTCAACTCAAGTACAGTATCGCGACGTTCCTCCTCATTTAACTCCACCAAGTAATCAGCCCATCAGCTCACGAACATCTCGACTACCACACTTGAGCCAAGGTCGGGACCGCCCCGCCTGGTTCACGTCGCCACCGTGAATGTTTATTAATAAACAAAACATACCTTACACCGCATTCACTCGTCTATCTATCGCCTATAAGCAGCCTGCCTTACCGTTGTGTACAGCTTTTAAATGCTAAACGTATGCATGCACCTCGTTTCGTTTTGATAGTATCGGCTATATAAAAACATACCACCATTTTGCGTCCATTCGTCTATCCACCGCATAAACATCCCGCTGCCTCAACAAGCCGACCGCTGATTATAGCTTTTAAACGCGTGCATGGGCTTCGTTTCAACAACGCCAGCCAGCTTAAATCAACGCCGTTACAGAACCGGCTAACAGAGTACTAGCCGTAGATCTGTTTTTAACCGCCCGTACCTAGGCCGGCCGTATATCAAATTCCACCGCTGCTGTAATCACTCAGCGATATAGGGTACAGCGGATATTCTCGTACACACTGGGTTTAGTGCCTTCGTAACCACGGTGGTTTTAGCTATAATATAACCACGTTGGTTTCTGCTATAACCATATGGCTATATCGTAACTAGGGACGCTGTTACTGGAATAATCGCTAGATGGCGTTATCACGTAACTAGGGACGCCGTCACTGGATTAACCGCTAGATGGCGCTTTACTATTATCAATCAAAAGTGACAGGCCATCAATCACGTTTTTTATAAGTAGGTTCCCGATTTCTCTCGGGTTACACAAAACCCTTTGATCTTTTTTTATAAGTAGGTTCCCGAAAAAGATAAGGACGTTTTTTGTGCACGTAGTTAGGCCTAAAAGTAGGTCAAAAAGGGGCGGGGCGAGGGTGTGCCTTGTCTATATACTACTCATATTCAAATGAATAACACATGCACGTATTGTGGTTAAAACGGCATAATATCAGTCGGCAGAAGTCACACCAAATCCCTGTTTCCATCCTCTTGCCGTCCTTTTGAAGCTTCGGAAATTTCGTACACTCCGCATTGTCTCAGTTTACTCAGCCATCCAGATCAGTGTCTTGACATTGATGAATTTGTGTAGAAGCATACACCTAGCACAGTAACTGCAGCGAGTCCAGATAAGTCCGGATGGACAGGTTTTCATGGGAGTTAAACTGTAAAATGCTCCAGGCATTGCAATAGAAAGGATAACGCGCTACAAAATAATTGACATTGATGAGATTTTACGTGTTTTGTGTTACACAATTATGTGATATTCTACTTTGTAAACACATGGTTAGTGGTATAGTTTGAATGTACTATGGTGCCTCTATATATGTAAAAAGCCAACCCAGTTCGCCATGTTCACGTCCTCTAAAGTGCTGAAAACAAACACACGTTAAGAAACCACACGGACTAATGACACAATAAAACATAGACTTTTCTTTTTCAGTAAGTTTTGGGCATGAATGAGAAACTTTATATTGACTCCATACTAGATAGATGTTTTGATCAAGGCTCTTTGCACAAGACTTTGTTCTCGTGTCAATGTTGAGAACCTCACTTCAAGTTGTGTTGTTAAGTTCAGTGACAATGTATCATTGATTACTGATGGTTGGAATTGCAAAATGCGTTCAGAGTAAAGTGCCGCGGCACACCGGAGACGTTATCGCGACACACTAGTGCGGTGCAGTAAACCGGCTGAGAAGTCTGTTTTACTGCAACACGTTTTCACCTGACATTTTTTGTTTGGAATTTCGAAGTCAGTTTTTATGCAGCCCACCGGTAATAATCTTCAAGATCTCAACGTTTGAAACGCTACCCAAGTTCAAAACACCATCGCCAGTATATTTGAAAAGCCGGTTAGAACTGTCACGCAAATGCTTTGTAAGTACGTAGGCATTAAATCGACATCGTCAATTCCATTGTGGAGCACGGTGGCGAAGCTAGAGCTTCGGGATCTCAATCAGGATATTTAGAGTTCTAATCCTCTAGCTGCCGTTTCGAAGTTATATTACTCCATGTTACTCCAGTTTACTCACCTGTAAGAAAGAGTACCTGGCTGTGGGCACTGAATGCTTCCAGGAGATTGTGTTCGAATGAACAGGTCCGCCAGGGGCGAAGGTGTAATGTGCTTTGAGCCTCTTAAGGACTGGATACCGCGCTATATAAGAACACACGTTTACCTTTACCATTGTAACGGTTTCCTAATGTACCATTAGCAGGCTGTGCGTGTTTTTTATATATGCATATTTAATATTTTTCCGGTTTTTCGTGATTAATTTACCAAGGTGTCAGAGCACAGTTAATCTTCCTGTCGTGTTTCACTCAAATGTAGGCCCTAAAAGTTGCAATACACAACTACGTTTGATGTGGAATTAGTGCAATTGATTAGGCATATTAGCAGGTTAAGTAGTAAAAAGTAGTGCAAGTGAAAGTATGCCGTTTTTGTAGAGATTAATTCGCGGAGTGATATGATTTCCTTGCCATTTTTCTTCCCACAACGCACATGGATGCAGTGATACTTGGCTTTGTTAAACGTAGATTTATCAGTTCGAGTTTTCTTAACCTAGCAAAACAAAACAACAAGTACAGAAATCAACTGTTACCTGTGTTCCATCAGAGCGATCGACTGCAGATTCGTTGGAAGCTTAATCCAAAATAACCCTAACTTTCACACAAACCATCCGTAACTAACCCCAATTAAAACTAACTTTAACACTTTAACTCCAACCCTAACTAATTATATAAATACCAATCAGAAGGCACCATTCATCACAGAGTCCGGACAACCAATGAGAAAGCTTGTTTCTTCTCATAGACAATGTACACAGTTGGATGCCATGAGGTAGAAGTCGACGTAGTTGTTTGGTGGTGACATTTTCTCATAAAAAGACTTGACACTGATGTCATAGTCGGTTATGCCGGATCTCGAAGAGAGAGAGAACAAGTTTAACTGAGACATATTCGGAGTCTGCCGTAATCCCAGACGGTGCTGTTTGCAACGACGGTTAATTAAGTTTCTGTCGACAATTACCTTGGTGGTAGATTAACCCGGCACTGCATCCGGGTCCACCTCGAGTTCGTCGATGTAACTATAATGTTGCCTAAATTTGATATCTCAGTACATTAGTTCCATCATTCAACATCATCCCAAGTATAGTAATGTTACGAAACTATCGCGTTTTGGCGCACTTTTCAGGCACAAAGAGTGACGATCGCTCATTTCGGTAACCCTATTGTTTGAATTCATAGAATTATACTACATCTTCCTGTATATTTCCATTTCCACCAAAACAATAATTTTACCAGAATTCAATAAATGTATAATTCCACAATTTAAGCTGGTCTTCTTTGAATATGCATATTTTGGCGCGCTTTTCGGTTTGCCTAGATGTGACATCAGAGGCGCGAATGTCACGCAACATGCCAGCACTTTCACTACATTCACATCATGTGTACACATGATGTGAAACGATAGATGTTGGGTCGAAGCAAGCGTCTGAATGAGTTAGTGTGTGGTATTCCGATCTCATATAAACACTAGTCATAATAGAAAAACAAGCAGTTATTTTACGGTTCCACACGAATACCAACTTTGTTGAAAAAAATGAAGCGAAAGAACCTCCGCTACAGTCAACCTGATACCGTAAACAAGACAAGCCGACCGCAAAAACTTACGCCGCTTCAGTTTATTTTGATAAAATGGTTTCGATTGCGACCCAGGAAAACATCTACACCAGTAAACATACTCACGCACGCACGCACGCACGCACGCACGCACGCACGCACGCACGCACGCGCACACACGAAAATATTGTATCCAACTGCAGAAAATAACGTTATATAATATCATAACATTACACGAAGGAAGCGCTGTACAATTTAGCATAATCCTGAATCTGATTAATTATTTTTCCGTCAATCCCTGTGGCCGAGTGGCTAAATGCGTTGGCTCGGCGCTCCCAGTTTTTACTGTGCGGGAGATCTAGGTTAAAGTCTAACACCAAACGTTTTAAAAAGTGTATTTTTTATTAATTTGTTGGCAAAGTAATATAAACCAAGCCATTTTATATCCTCTGGACTTGCATGAATGCGTCTGTCGAAGAGCGCCTCCTGCTCTCTTGATAAGAGCATTATTCTGTCTGCAGGCGCGGTCAATGGGATTACTTGAGGACTTGCTGTAGTCTTCTGCATAGATAAATAGTCAGCATTGAATTTGTGATTGTAAGCCATCTCGCACAGATATATTGGGAAAGAGGGAGCTTAACTGGTTCGGTCTAAGGTATTGAACTATCGAAAACTGTCTAGTCATAACCAGAATCAGTGTATTATTATAACGTGTTAACGTTATGGATAGTATTACACTGTCCTGTTATGGCGCATGTTAAATATAACCTACTGTTAACATAATGAATGCATTAGTAACTTATGGAATGCACCTGAAATTTGTAATAGTTTTGCATTTAACACAATTCATTTCAAGTCTGTAATTTAAGAAAGAGGCGATCTGTTCCGCATTTTTCTTTATTAATTATACATGTTCTTAAGACAAGAATAAATATGTTGTTGGCAGGCTGCCTGCCAATTTGTGATTAGCAAGCCAATAAGAATATTACCAATTGAATGTTTCGTCCTGCGAAATTTCAAATTGTAAAAAAAATATTCGGTTTCAAAATAAGCTTTATTGGTAAATTTGTCGAGGTGGGCTGGATTAAATGCAGTACCCTTTGATGTTCAAAACGTTTGTATCTTCCCATATTCAACACATTCAGTTAAGCAGACTACATGTTTAAAATTACTAACCTTGCTGATTCCAGGTAACCCTGTTCTTGAAATATCAATAATTTCCATAAATCCGATAGGGACGTCAAATATTACTGGTTTGCCATATGACTAAAATTTCAAATAGCGAACTTGATCGACTATCTGCCATCGACAAAATACTCAGTGGGACTGTGTCGTGAAATTACGGGGTGTATTTGGAATACGTTAAAGTTTCACTGAAGGAATAACTAACTTGTATAAATAAAAAATTGGCCACCAAATATCAATAGGTTGCCATATACATAATGTTTACTCTCACATGACATATTTGAGGGATTTAAAATTCCTGATTGTTTTTTGACACAAGGATACACTTGTAATATCATAACATTTGACTGCTTGCATATGGCTGATTTGCGTATAACAAATGTGATCACAAATCTGGAATATCAATATCAACCGCTGGGCTATAGTTACACATTGCTGCTTTGATCTTGACAATTGATCTTGCACAACTGAATAAGCTTTTCGCTAAATTGACTCTTTTGAAATTAAATATAACTGAAACATTTCCATGATTGCCATCATGATTGTTCTCGATCTTTGGGGTATATAGAGATATCCAGATATATGTGATTTTACAATATCATTTACTGCCCCCCCCCCCCCCGACTAATAGTGACATACGATGAAACTCTCGCATTAGACTGCAATGGGCGAAGATGCTTCATATTCACACTAACGTTTTAAATATATAGTAAATATCATAATGCTATGTGTAATTGTTTATCATGAGAACTATGTCAGATACGTCTGAGATAAAATATTCGATGTGAGTTTGAATACCGCTGTTTCAATTTGTTTCAGTGTTGCGTGTTGCTGAAAGTATTGGTGCGAAAGTCTTCTTTGGTCTCATTGCGTCGATCCACGTACTTGTTCTCCGTTGCTCTTGTTATGGTCATCTACTTCGTCAGATTTGTATATTTTTATGCGGGCCAGCCTGGTGATATTCACGAAGTCACATATAATTACGAAGGTGTTTTATTAAATGACACACAGTATGAGATGGTACGTGTGACCCGTCCAATGCGACGCCTAATTGAAGGAAGCTCAGTTGAGACGCCATCAAAAAACGTACGCGTGGAGCTGGCAAACACGTTGCTCTCCGATGTGGGATTCAAATATGTGGTACGACCAGTGAGACAGATAAAGAAATCGGAAAAGAATCCGCTGCTGTCAAACGACAACATATACTACGCTAAAAAGGTATATACATACATCTGGCGTGAAATACAGGGACACATCATACAATGGCCTTCACATTCACCAAAGGACCCGTTCTTGACTCGGGACGAGATCAGTCGTTCGAACGCTCAACCTCGGTGCACAATGTACGCATACGCAGGCATGCACGCACGCACACATGCACGCATATACACGCGAGCGCACACGCACACGCACGAACGCACGCACGAACGCGCGCGCGCGCGCGCACGCGCACGCACACCTTTACTTTCCTGCATAAACAATGCTATCGGCTTTAAGCGTCCGAACGGTTATCAACCAATGAAATACAGCTGCTAACGTAACTGCCTTGGAAGTCACGCTCATTCTCGTAAGCCATATAGAGATGACGCCGATCTAGCGGCGAGAATAGTTATGGGGTCAATCTGGATCCGCAAATGCGGGTGCATGAAAATGTGGGGCTGAAGATGCTGACTCACTTCCAGTTAGGAGCGCCCCCTAGCGACTGTTGACCTAGTTAATGTGACTAGGTCATTTCTCATAATTATCGTCCACCCTCCCAGCGAGTGTTAGACGTTGTTTTAGTGCGTGCGTGCGTGCGTGTGCGTGTGCGTGTAAGGGAGGAGGAGGGTGGATGAGTGGTGGACGGTTTATGACTAACTTTTATGGGTTATAGCATAAGGATTTGGGACATCAGATGATGATGCATGAAATGAGGGACTGGAGATGCTGACTAATTTCCGGTTACGAGCGCCTTTAGCGACTGTTGACATAGTTAATTTGATGACGTTACATCCCTTAATTATCGCCCAATGTTGATGTTGGACGTTGTCTTCTTTTTATTCTTCCAATACACGCCTAGCCTCAACATACTGAGGATACAGGCGGTGCCGTGGCATGGCAGGCGAACAGGAATTTTTGTGTTTGTTTTTAGAGTGCAATATATAAGGACACAAATTATCGTGTAAATAAACAGAAATACGTGCAGAAGAACTTGTTAACGTCTAAAACATGGGGTAGTGCAAAGTCTGGATGTTGCTTTTAAACGCATCCAGGCTGTTTTGATTTACAATATATTGAGGGAGGGAATTCCAAAGTCGAATGGTAGTGGAAAAAAAGAATACAAGTGGTAGTTGCATCTGGAGTGAGGGATAAGGTAAGATAAGGAATGTTGTTTTCTAGTGACTATATTTACAGGAATAAGGTATTGGTTTGCTGGTATACCCACTAGGCCATTTGCTTTCGTGTACATCATACATAATTTTGCATCGGTTCTTCTGTCTGATAGGGATCTCCATCCTAATGTCTGGAGCATGTCTGTTACACTGGATGTATTGTGGTGGCGATATAAGACATATCGGGCTGCACGGCGTTGAATCATTTCTAGTTTGTTTATTTGTGTGAGGGTATAGGGATCCCAGACAGTATAGCTGTTCTCCACGGTGGGTCTGACAAAGGTAATGTAGGCCTGAGTTTTTATTTGAATTGACGGAACTTTGAGATTTCTGCGGAGGAAGCCTAGTGATCTATTTGCTTTTAGACAAATGTTATTTATGTGGGCATTCCACCGGAGATCTGAGGTTATGGTTACACCAAGATATTTTATCTGTGAAACAGTTTCTAGTGTTTGACCATGAAGCATGTATTGGTTGCTAATGACAGTTTTGTTTCTTGTTACAGGTATGACATGGCATTTTTGAAGATTGAATTCCATGTTCCAGGTTATGGCACATTTTCCAAGTTTGTGAAGATCTTCCTGGAGCACAGCTGTATTTGTCTTAGGCTTAAGGGCTATATACATTATGGTGTCATCAGCAAAAAGTCTAAATGTGGATGTGATATTGTCTGGGATGTCATTTATGTAAAAGAGGAATAGACAAGGGCCAAGTACAGAGCCTTGTGGTACTCCTGATGTTACGGGTACCTCAGAGGAGGCCTCGCCCTCTATTATGACTCTTTGAGTTCTGTCTGTTAAAAATGATCGAATCCAGGAATTTGTTTTGCCTTGGATGCCATAGTGATGGCGTTTGTAAATCAGTTTTTTTAAGGCTTACCTTATCAAATGCTTTAGAGAAATCCATCGCTATGACATCCGTTTACGTGCCAGACTGCATATGGGTAACTAAGTCATGTATGAACTGAATAAGCTGTGTCTCGCAAGATACTTGGGAGCGAAAGCCATGTTGAAGATGATAAAGAATGTTGTGTGAATGTGCATGTTTCATTATATTACTAACCAAGATATGTTCCATTAGTTTTGATGCTATGCATGTCAGGGAAATGGGCCTATAATTTGAAGCTATGTAATTTTGACCGTTCTTGAAAATAGGTGAGACATTTGCTTTTAGCCAGTCTGTGGGCACTTCTCCTGTAGCATATGACTTCTGGAAGATTAAAGTTAGCGATGGCGCAATTTCAACAGCCAGATCTTTTAGAATCCTTAGGTTGATGTTGTCTGGTCCTTGTGCTTTATAAGGTTTAAGATTTTGTAGGAGTTTTAGTACACCAGCTTCTGTAATTTTTTTTTCTGGCATTTCTGGTAGTGTTGGATTGGGTAGTTTGGTTACTTGGGGAGATGGGTCATCTGTAAAAACTGATTGAAACTGCTGATTTTGTATCTCCGCTTTGGCTTTAGGGTTTGAGTGTAGAATTCCATTTTGTTTGAGAGGCGATACCCCTGTGTGGTTTGTACGGCAGTGTTTCATGTAAGTCAAGAATCTCTTAGCATAACCTTGTTTTGTTGACTATCTTCAGTAGAGGTGAAAATTTCATTTACATAGTTCCAGTACGTAGTTCTCAGTTGTTGTTGTATAGTTTGTTTTAGATGTTTGTATTTTGGAGTGTGCTTGTGACATTTTTACATTCTGTCCCTTTTTTTGCATTTTTAGTGTTGGTGTAATCCAGGGGTATCCGTCCCTACATCTAGCCATTCTGGATGGTATATACAACCCAGTACCTTTGACAATGCTATCCCGAAACATACACCACAACTTGTTTCCACTGTTCTGTTCATAGCAATTTTGAAGATTTTTGCTTACATCTTCCATATGTTTTCTAAATTTGTCCCAGTCTGTCTTATTAAAAAGAGGAATATTTCTAGGTTTCTGTTTGTGTTTCATTGGATTTATGTCTAGCTCTGTGTAGCAACAGTCATGGTCAGAGATTCCTGGTAATATCTCTGTTCGGTTGACGTTGGTAGGGTTATTTGTGATCATTAAGTCTAGAGTGTTTTCTCCCCTTGTTGGCTTGTCTATAATCTGGATAAGGCCAAGGTCATCTAGAATGTTTCGAAATTTATCATGAAGTAATACGTTTTGGCAGTTTGGTTTTAGCATTCCATTCTGCCAGTCCCATCCAGGAAAATAAAAATCTCCTGCAATGAATAAGTGTTGCTTTTGATTTACTCTGCCTAGAGATATTTCAAATTGTTCTATGCTGTGTTCGTCATTTACATCAGGTCTGTAATAGGCACATATATGACGTAGTTACAACCAGCTATGCTAATCTTAGCCCAAATGATTTCGCAGTCTGTCTCTAATTCAAATTCCTCTTAACTAAGCAGGTCAGAATGTATTGCAATGAATACACCTCCTCCTCTCTGTTCTTCCGTTCTGTCCTTTCTATATACATTGAATTTATCTGGGAAATATTCAGAATCTAAAATGCTATTGCTAAGCCAGGATTCAGTGCCAATAATTATGTCTGGTTTGGAGCTATCAATGAGTGAAAGAAATTCTGCTTTCTTGTTTTTTAGTGATTGACAATTTAGGTTGATGATTCTCAATGTTTTTTTAGTGTTAGGAGTAAGACGGTAATTGTGCTGTTACCTTTCATTCGAAGGAGATGATGTATGTAGTGGAGGTCCTAACCCTGCTGGTGTTGTAGGGAGTTGAATGGAATCATCATTTGATTGAGAGATGTGTTGATATATATTTTCCGAAAGTTCAATGTCATCATAATTGAAAAGGGTACTACTGAAATTAGGCATTCCACATTTTAGGCAATTCCACGATGTGTTGGTGTTTTGCATCGTTTCATATATTGTGTCTCTGACATTTTCACATTGCGTGTGGAACCAAGTATTGCAGGAGACGCAACAAATTGCTTTCTGTTTCCATGTTACTGTTTTTCGGCAAACACCACAAGGGTACTTGGGTGCTCTGGGGCCGGGATTTAATTCAATGTCGTTTGCCAGTACAAGAAGATATAGTATAAAGTATGATGGGAATTTTGTAGGGTTTGCTCTGGACATCCTTGGTTTATGCAGCAAGTTGATGGACAATGCATTGATGAGAGAAATCGATCCTGATGTGTTTACAGAAATTTCATGTGAAGTTGCATAACAGTCATTCGTACTTTTTTAATGTCTACAAATACAACCATGAGAAAAACAACACTCAGGTAAAACATCCTGTAAACATAAAACCTAGTATTTATGTTAGTCAGGAAGTGTTACAGTATGGATGGTACTGCTATGTGCTAAAGGACACAAGCAAAATAGTAGATAGTGTAGAAGAAACATTTGAACTGGAAATGTAGAGTCTTCACAAAGAGCAGCACCATTTTATTTTATTAAAAAAAAAATATATTTTAAACTTATACTAAGACAGGAGTATAACTAATTCCTATGTTTATGTACCAGTCTCAGTGTATTTTAACCGATTTGCATATATATTAACGGATCATAGGTACCTTGGTTACCAGTTGTTTATTGGGCGATAATACAGTGTTTTGATAAGTAAAGTTCGTTTTAGAAAGAAATGGGTGTTTTTTTTTGTATTTGTGTTGGTCACAGGACGCCAACTAATAGCACTTATCGAACACCTTACCGTAATATAAATCAAATTAATTGTTTTAGTGCGTGCGTGCATGTGCGTGTAAGAGAGCTTACCAGGTATGTGATCTATGAATAAAACACAACACCATATTTTAAATTTGTTTCACAATTTAATTTTCAGCCTCGGATTCGTATCCGGAATCTGTTTCATACGTGTGGATAATCCACCACTGGATAGGTGGAAGTGGCGGGGGTGGTGGCGGTGACCCATGAAAGAATTCCAGTGGTTCTTCCATCACCCGGTAGTAGCTGTACCAATGTACAGCTTCCAAAACACTGAAACATACAATTAGAAACAATTGAAACAGTTAATTACAAGAATGTCTACTGCATTAACAATGAACGAACGTTTTTAAAGTTTGAAAAAGAAAAGAAAAAAAAAATTAACTTCATAAAATGCATGCATAAATACATATTTTTTTATCACCACATCCTTTCAGACAACAAAGAGTTATACAATACGAACGGTTGGCGATCACATTTGGTTTTATTTACCGAGCGTATGTGAACGCGCATTTTTTATTGTGTCTTTCCTTGACTTTGAAAACACAGAGCCAGGCAGTCAGTCTAGAATAACTAATATATATATTGAAGAATGTGCCTTTTTCTTCATTATTATCAATTCATAACTATACTGCCCATTAACCTGCACGGTGTACTGCCCACTAACTTGCAAGGTATACTGTCCACTAGCCTAAAATATTTGTACTGCCCACTAATTTGAAAGTGTGCACTGCCCACGAACCTGCAAGGTGTACTGCCCACTAACCTGCAATGTGTACTGCCCACTAACCTGCAAGGTGTATTGCCCACTAACCTGCAATGTGTACTGCCCACTAACCTGCAAGGTGTAATGCCCACTAACCTGCAAGGTGTACTGCCCACTAACCTGCAAGGTGTACGGCCCACTAACCTGCAAGGTGTACTGCCCACTAACCTGCAAGGTATACTGCCCACTAACCTGCAAGATGTACTGCCCACTAACCTGCAAGGTATACTTTCCACTAGCCTAAAATATTTGTACTGCCCACGAACCTGCAAGGTGTACTGCCCACTAACCTGCAAGGTATACTGCCCACTAACCTTCAAGGTGTGCTGCCCACTAATCTGCAAGGTATACTGCCCAATAACCTTTCATTGAATACTGTCCACTATCCTGCAAGGTGTACTGCTCACTAACCTTCAAGGTTTGCTGCCCACTAAACTAAAAGGTGTGATGCCTACTAATCTGCAAGGTGCCCACTAAACTAAAAGGTGTGCTGCCCACTAACCTAAAAGGTATACTGCCCACTAGTCTGCAATGTGTACTGCCCACTAACCTGCGAGTGTGTACGGCCAACTAACATGCAAGGTGTACTACCCACTAACCTGCAAGGTGTATTGCCCACTAACCTGCAAGGTATACTGCCCACTAACATTTCAATGTATACTATCCACAAACCTGCAAGGTGTACTGCCTACTAACCTGCAAGGTATACTGCCCACTAACCTGCAACTGTGTACTGCACACACGCACGCGCACGCACATGCACATACACTCGCACACACATACTCTTTCTAGAAAAACACACCCTAACTACGCGATGTGATTGTGATTAATTGTTGTGTACATCGACGAACAGGGTTATGTCTAACTAGTCAAAAACAATCGTTGACATAGGCTCGACACGCTGGTTGTAGTTACAATGGTTTTCTGAAACAGATGTCCTTCAAAGGCGGTAGCACTAATATGAAATCTTTGTTGTCAACCACCACCGAAACGATTTAATGATATTACACAATTCTTTTGCACCACAATTCAAAGATCGTCAACGGACTAACGATATCGATTTATCGACTCAGCAAAAGGAGCCCAGATAAAGCACGCGCGCGCATCTCTGTTCCATATTTATCGCTGCTGTTGAACCACTGAGTGTCACTTTGATCGAGAGATATGACGGAGATGTCTATATGGTTTGGTGGATCAGCTTCTTTCCTCATATCGTGAACCTGTACGGTAACCGGAAGTAGGGTTAAACAGACATCGTGAATGTGTTCGGTAACCGGAAATAGGATAAAAATGACATCGTGAACCTGTACGGTAACCGGTAGTAGATCATGTTAGTGGGCAGTATGCCTTGCAGGTTAGTGGGCATTATACCTTGCAGGATAGTGGGCTGTACACCTTGCATGTTAGTGGGCAGCACACCTTACAGGTTAATGGGCAGTATACCTCGCAGGTTAGTGAGCAGTACACCTTTTCGGTTGGTGGTCAGTACACCTTGCAAATTAGGATAAAAATGACATCGTGAACCTGTACGGTAACCGGTAGTAGATCATGTTAGTGGGCAGTATGCCTTGCAGGTTAGTGGGCATTATACCTTGCAGGATAGTGGGCTGTACACCTTGCATGTTAGTGGGCAGCACACCTTGCAGGTTAGTGGGCACTACACCTTGCAGGTTAGTGGGCAGTACACCTTGCAGGTTAGTGAGCAGTACACATTTCAGGCTAGTGTGCAGTATTCCTTGCAGGTTAGAGGGCAGTGTACCTTTCAGGTTAGTGGGCAGTACACCTTGCAGGTTAGTGGGCAGTATATCTTATAGGTTAGTGGGCAATACACCTTGCAGGTTAGTGGGCAGTACACCTTGCAGGTTAGTGAGCAGTACACGTTGCAGGTTAGTGTGCAGTATACCTTGTAGTTTAGTGGCAGTACACCTTGCATATTAGTGGGCAGTACACCTTGCAGGTTAGTGTGCTGTATACCTTGCAGGTTAGTAAGTAGTATACATTGCAGGTTAGTGTGCAGTATACCTTGTTGGTTAGTGGGCAGTACACCTTGCATATTAGTGGGCAGTACACCTTGCAGGTTAGTGGGCATTATACCTTGCAGGTTAGTGGATATTATACCTTGCAGGTTAGTGGGAATTATACCTTGCAGGTTAGTGGGCATTTCACCTTGCAGGTTAGTGGGCAGTACACCTTGCAGGTTAATGGGCAGTACACCTTGCAGGTTAGTGGGCAGTATATCTTGTAGGTTAGTGGGCAGTATACATTGCAGGTAATTTATTCATTTATATAATTAACGTATTCAGTGATTGAAATTGATAATAATGAGGGAAAGGCATATTCTTTAAGATGTATATTAGTTATACCAGACTGACTGCCTGGCAATGTGTTTTCAAATCCTGTATAAGGAAAGGCATATTAAAAAAGTGCGCCCTCACACAATCTCGGTAGTGTAACCCAGATGTGATCACCAACCGTTCGTATAACTCTTCGTTGTCTAAAAGGATGTTTATACACATTCAAAAAGTGTGCACTCGGACACGTTCAATTATAAAATGCAGATGCCGTATGTCATTACCAACCGCTCCTGTTGTAATCTCTTTGTTGTCTGAAAAGCATTCCATTTTCTGAAATGAAGAGTCGTGCAAGTGTTTTATTAAAGCAATTTTGTATGTGTCAGCAAGTGGCTTTTTCTGAAAAGAAATGCATTGACGTTTATAATTTAAAAGTGAAGATTCGTTGATGCTATTAAAAATATGTAATTTTTCATTACCAACCGTTCGTGTAATTTCTTTCGTGATTATAGAAAAGATGTTGAGTGCATTTATGCAAGTTTTTTATAAACGCAATTTCGAATCGTAAACAAAAATATTCGTTTGATAGAATATACTTTGATTTTCAAACTTGTTGTTATCTCTTTGTTGTCTGAAAAGCATTCCACTTTCTGAAATGATGTGTCGTGCAAGTGTTTTATTAACGCTATTTTTTGATGTGTCAGCAAGTGGCTTTTTTTTAAAGAAATGCATTGACGTTTATAATTTAAAAGTGAGGATTCGTTGATACTATTAAAAATATGTCATTTTTCATTACCAACCGTTCCTGTAATTTCTTTCGTGATTATAAAAAAGATGTTGAGTGCATTGATGCAAGTATTTTATAAACGCAATTTCGAATCGTAAGCAAAAATATTCGTTTGATAGAATATACTTTGATTTTCAAACTTTGAAAACGTGCGTTCATTGTTAATATGCATTTTTTCTAATTAACTGCTTCAATTTTTCCTAATTCTATGTTTCAGTGTTTGGGAAAATGTGCATTGGTACAGCTATTACCCGGTGATGGAGGAATTACTGGAATTCTTTTATGGGCCACCATCACCAACCCCGCCACTTCTACACATTCAGTGGTGGATTCTTCATACAGATGAGACAGATTCCGGATATGAATCCGAGGCTGAAGATTAAATTGTGAAACAAATTTAAAATATGGTGTTGTGTTCATTTTATTCATAAATCATATACGTACGGTTGGGGACGTTCCTAACCGGAAGTGAGTCAGCATCTTCAGTCCCACATTTGCGTATCCAGATGGAACCCCTAACTACTGGCGAAATCTAGCAAGATTTCGGGTACACATCATTATGGAGATGGGCGGATAATGATCTGCTGGTTACATATACACATAGAATACACACATATGGGATTAGGTAGGAACTTTCAGGATATGTGCCAGTGTGAAGTCCTGCTCTTCTTGTGCGGAATTTGTCTAATAAAAAATCATAATTAGTTTTTATCTCTCATGGATTTTACGACAATAAACGTTCAACTCTGTATTTTGGCGCAGGTAGGTGCCTATGTGTGTGCATAGGCAATGATGCGACACTAATTCCGGCTATTTTTTTTTGCAGCGGACTGGCATGACGGACACGGTTGATCCACAGAAGGTCGTCAATCCACACCCCTTCACATACACCCTCAACAACGAGAAGATATGCGGCCCAGATGCCGGAAGTGGTGTATTTATCCTGATGTACGTACATTCGGCTCCAGAGAACGCTGTCCGACGGAACCTTATACGAGCCACTTGGGGCGCCCGCAGGTTCTACGGACACAAGAACATACGTTTGATCTTCGTTCTTGGGACGGCCTCGACACCTGCAGTGACGAATATGTTGATGAACGAAAGTTCCACCTACGACGACATTGTACAGTCGAGTTTCATTGACGACTACCGCAATCTCACATACAAAGCGATATCTGCGCTGAGGTGGGTTTCGCTGTATTGTCACAACGCTAATTTCGTGCTAAAATCGGACGACGACATCCTTGCTAATCCGTTCACGTTGATGACCTACCTAGCTGTAATAGACAAGCCAGTCACGGGGCTCATCATATGCAAAGTGTACGAGCGAGGCAAAGTGTTACGTGCCGGCTACCGGCGACTCGTTACACGGGAAGAATATGCAGGTGACAAATACCCTCCTTTCTGTTCCGGTTCTGCCCACCTCATGACAACCGATGTGGCGGTCGCCCTTTACCGTACATCCTACACCGTCGCGTTCTTCTGGCCCGACGATGTCTTCATCACCGGTCTGCTTCCCTTCAAACTCGACAATATCACATTTTTGCAGATAGGGAACCGGATCAAAGTGATAAAAACAGACAAGGAGGTGGCGGCGGAGATGACCGGTCGGAACAGGACGCGGTATATTTTCGGACACATTCACAACACCGACCTTTTCAGAAAGACTTGGTCGGATATCTCGTTGAATTTCACGTGAATTCTGTAATAATGAGGTGACACACATGTGCTAGAACTGTAATGTATGTCGCACGCACGCAAGCACGCACGCACGCTCGCTCGCACGCACACACGTACGCTCGCCAGCACGCACACCCTTACGCACGCACCCTGAAACCAGGTTATATTATAGGTATTCTGTGGTGCGTTCTAAGCCTCTCCTAAAGACGACATGTGACAATCATATAATGCAGTGGGGCATAGTGTGTTTTGGTAACCACCGCGTTGTACTATTTGAATTCAAGATGCAGCGGCACCGCAAAACAATAATTTAATAATTAATGCAATGATATATTATGATGATGTAGACAATTTGGGTCAAAAGTCGTTCTGGTTTGGGCGCAATAACTTTTATATTTCAGGTCGTAATCTGTTAAGTAAGAGTCGAGTGTAGCTTGCAGCAGTCTCTGTTAGACGAATTCCACAACTAGTTTTCAAGAAGTTTCAAATTTCCTTTCCTCCGTATTTGTAATATGGTTTTAGTGTCGTACTACTTTTCATTGCAATTCTTTCCCTCTGGACCTCTCTCACGCAGTGACTACGAATGTCACACGATTCAGGAAGTTTTAGGAGTGATCTGAAACACGTACTCGTTTTCTAATTTTTTTATATAAGCACATAATATGATACACTTATGTATTATTATACACATATATAATCACAATGTTTATTTTTTATTGTGTTAAATGTTGCAACAAATGTATTGTAATATTATAGTACTAAGTGGTGTAGTCTATGCTTAGTTTATGTTTTACTATGTTTTTTAATTTGTAAACACCACTTATTCATTTTTGGAGGCATACGGTGTCTAAATAAATTTGATTTGATAATATCTGCTGTGGTTCACTTTGAGCAATTTAGCTCGTTGTTGGGAGCGGATCACAGCGAACACGTAACAACGCAACAACGCAACAAAGGGTGTTTCGGCACCGCAAACCTCTGTCATGTAATTTGTATCCCGTCTGTTTTGTATCACAAAGGATCATTTAGTTTTGTAAGCCTCTGTCATGTAAATTGTGTCCCGTCTGTCTTGTGTCACAAAGGATCATTTGGCAGTGTAAAAGTCTGTCACGTTAATTGTGTCCCGTCTGTCTTGCGTCACAATGGACCATTTGGTATTGTAAGCCTCTGCCATGTAATTTGTGTTCCGTCTGTCTTGTATCACAAAGGATCATTTGGTATTGTAAGCCTCTGTCATGTAATTTGTGTTCCGTCTGTCTTGTATCACAAAGGATCATTTGGTATTGTAAGCCTCTGTCATGTAATTTGTGGTCCGTCTGTCTTGTATCACAAAGGATCATTTGGTATTGTAAGCCTCTGTCATGTAATTTGTGTGCCGTCTGTCTTGTATCACAAAGGATCATTTTGTATTGTAAGCCTCTGTCATGTAATTTGTGGTCCGTCTGTCTTGTATCACAAAGGATCATTTGGTATTGTAAGCCTCTGTCGGGTAATTTGTGTTCCGTCTGTCTTGTATCACAAAGGATAATTTTGTATTGTAAGCCTCTGTCATGTAATTTGTGTTCCGTCTGTCTTGTATCACAAAGGATCATTTGGTATTGTAAGCCTCTGTCATGTAATTTGTGTTCCGTCTGTCTTGTATCACAAAGGATAATTTGGTACTGTAAGCCTCTGTCATGTACTTTGTGTTCCGTCTGTCTTGTGTCACAAAAGATAATTTGGTACTGTAAGCCTTTGTCATGTAATTTGTGTTCCGTCTGTCTTGTGTCACAAAGGATAATTTGGTATTGTAAGCCTCTGTCATGTAATTTGTGTTCCGTCTGTCTTGTATCACAAAGGATCATTTGGTATTGTAAGCCTCTGTCATGTAATTTGTGTTCCGTCTGTCTTGTATCACAAAGGATCATTTGGTATTGTAAGCCTCTGTCATGTAATTTGTGTTCCGTCTGTCTTGTATCACAAAGGATAATTTGGTAATGTAAGCCTCTGTCATGTAATTTGTGTGCCGTCTGTCTTGTATCACAAAGGATAATTTGGTATTGTAAGCCTCTGTCATGTAATTTGTGTTCCGTCTGTCTTGTATCACAAAGGATCATTTGGTAATGTAAGCCTCTGTCATGTAATTTGTGTGCCGTCTGTCTTGCATCACAAAGGATCATTTGGTATTGTAAGCCTCTGTCATGTCATTTGTGTTCCGTCTGTCTTGTATCACAAAGGATCATTTGGTATTGTAAGCCTCTGTCATGTAATTTGTGTTCCGTCTGTCTTGTATCACAAAGGATCATTTGGTATTGTAAGCCTCTGTCATGTAATTTGTGTTCCGTCTGTCTTGTATCACAAAGGATCATTTGGTATTGTAAGCCTCTGTCATGTAATTTGTGTGCCGTCTGTCTTGTATCACAAAGGATCATTTGGTATTGTAAGTCTCTGTCATGTAATTTGTGTTCCGTCTGTCTTGTATCACAAAGGATCATTTGGTATTGTAAGTCTCTGTCATGTAATTTGTGTTCCGTCTGTCTTGTATCACAAAGGATCATTTAGTATTGTAAGCCTCTGTCATGTAATTTGTGTGCCGTCTGTCTTGTATCACAAAGGATCATTTGGTATTGTAAGCCTCTGTCATGTAATTTGTGTTCCGTCTGTCTTGTATCACAAAGGATAATTTGGTATTGTAAGCCTCTGTCATGTAATTTGTGTTCCGTCTGTCTTGTATCACAAAGGATCATTTGGTATTGTAAGCCTCTGTCATGTAATTTGTGTTCCGTCTGTCTTGTATCACAAAGGATAATTTGGTATTGTAAGCCTCTGTCATTTAATTTGTGTTCCGTCTGTCTTGTATCACAAAGGATCATTTGGTATTGTAAGTCTATTTCATGTAATTTGTGTTCCGTCTGTCTTGTATCACAAAGGATCATTTGGTATTGTAAGCCTCTGTCATGTAATTTGTGTTCCGTCTGTCTTGTATCACAAAGGATCATTTGGTATTGTAAGCCTCTGTCATGTAATTTGTGTTCCGTCTGTCTTGTATCACAAAGGATCATTTGATATTGTAAGCCTCTGTCATGTAATTTGTGTGCCGTCTGTCTTGTATCACAAAGGATAATTTGGTACTGTAAGCCTCTGTCATGTAATTTGTGTTCCGTCTGTCTTGTATCACAACGGATCATTTGGTATCGTAAGCCTCTGTCATGTAATTTGTGTTCCGTCTGTCTTGTATCACAACTGATCATTTGGTATTGTAAGCCTCTGCCATGTAATGTGTATGCCGTCTGTCTGATATCACAAAGGATCATTTGGTACTGTAAGCCTCTGACATGTAATTTGTGTAACGTCTGTTTTGTGTCAACGAAGGATCATTTGGCGCTGTAATAGTCTGCCATGTCAGTTGTGTCCCGTCTGTTTTGCATCCTCATTCGCTCCCTTGCCAATTAGTGTGGTGACCAAATCATCCCGTGAGATTCGCTTGCCAAAAGCTATTTTTTGTATGAGTGTTATCTTTAAGGACTCAATCAACATAAAATCGAGGGTGACAATTATTTTGATATCAAAATATCGGTTTTTTATTCAAAGTTTTAAACTATTTTATATTTGAACTTGTCACGGATTAGCTAGGTCTCCGTACACTAGATGGCTTAGGTCTAGTAGGGTTCCTATATGTCTAGGTCAACGTATATGAAAAAGTACGGTTATCGTGAACAAGCAACAAAGAACGAGAAAAATTTAATAAACTTTATTACAAGATATCTTCCTTTTGGTAAGTATCTCGATTAGACAAAAAATGAAAAGAATAAAGAAATCCCATAACCCAAATCTTAACTAAACATAATAAACAATAACACTGAATCTTTGAATATATCTAACTAAGAAAGTAAAGTTACAATTAATCTTTCAGTTATCCAATTCCTCTTCCTTTCTAAGGTGGGTTGTTCTACTACACGACCAAACACTAGGCGCCAAGTGTTATCTAAGAATAAATCTCATAGGAAAAATACACAACATATAGCTAGCCCTCGCGGACTCTCATTACAGTAATTGGTTACAATAAATATACATATGCATACTTCAAGGGTAATAATACCTCACTTCAAAACCACAGATAACTACCATTCATAAAACAACAAATAATATATACGTTCAATTAGAAAATAGACATTTATATTTGGCTAGTCCCATCTCGAACCTATACGAAAGTTTGATGAAGTCATCACGCCGAGCTCAGAAAACAATCAGAGCGGTGTACCTCGGTCGCACGAGTGATGATGCCGGGCAATTGACGCTTGCCGTCGTACGCTGCGAATTCTCGAGTCGCGTCCATGCTATGATCGACTTGTCTCGCACAGTCGCAAACGATTGCAATATTATTGGAATACGTTAAGGTGAATGACGACGCTGGGCGGTAGACGCTTACCGCCGGCCGCTACGAATTCTCGAGTCGCATTCGGTCACGCTGTCGGATGATGTCGCTGGGAGACCGCTGTTCGAGGATGGCCCGAGCTTGGATGAGCGTCGCGATTATTGCTCATCGACGCAAATACGTTGGGGCCGACCGGAAAGTTGCTTCAAATAACCGCTGACGTGGCGGCATGGCTTCTTCGAAGCTCGAACAGTCACTCTGGACGCTGAGTATTGCACACACAAAAGCTTGGGAACGTAACCCACGTTAACGATTCCCACCACGCTTCACGACTTGATTTGCCATTCTCTTGGCAGCAGGGCAACCTATGTCGTTCAACCCTGGATATGTCTTCAACAGGGGAACTACACATTACCCTTCTTCATATTCACCCGCAACAGGGGAACTACACACCACCCTTCTTCATATTCCCCAGCAAAAGGATGCAACTACAACGCGGTCTTGGACAACTGGATGGTCTCGAATCCCGGTAAGCGTATCACCTTCTACAACTTGGCAGAAATATTTGGGAAGGCTTTCTCGAGATCATCCACATACGACAAAGCCGTGACAGCGTTCCGTGTATGTGGACTCTGGCCATTTGCTGCGAACGTATTCATGGATGACAATGTCATCGCATCTCATGTGACTGATGAAGCGATACCTGCCCTGGACCTGTCGGCAGTTGTCAGTCCGTTGCCAACAGCTACCAGCCATGCAAACAAAGCGTCTTTAGCCCCGAGCACAGGCGGAACGTCTGTGACCACCCAAACCACTGGACTATCTGCGACCACCCACGCCCTCCAAACGTCTGAAACGTCCGGGCCACCTAATGAATCAGATGGTGGAATACACGACACCATTCTTGCTTTACCCACAATCACAACATTGTCGCGCCCGCGGCATCGCATGAGAAAGACGGAGTCAGCAACTGGTATAACCTCTTCTCCTTTCAAGCGCCAGTTGGGAGGTCGACAAGAAGGCATGGGAAAGAGTACGGGGAAAGATAAAATGGGAACAGACGGCAAAGAAAGGTGTGACTCGTGCCAAAAGGTACAAGAAAGTCGATGAAAGCAGCGATGAAGAGGAATGGCCTTGTTTGATGTGTGGAGAACCATTCAGTAGCAGCCCGCCACGAGAGGTCTGGGTTCAGTACCAAGAGTGCAAACAATGGGCTGACAGTGAATGCACATCAGGGCTCCGGTATTTTGTGTGTCCCAACTGTGAGTGAGATTGTGATTAGACTGTTGCTGTATCTGCCGCGAAGTATCTGCATGTCATTACTTCAGTATCAGATGTAATGCACACATGATTCTCAGACCTATTATGATGCAGATGACAAAGCTGATGTGAGTTGTCAGTTGACGATGAATGGTAATAGTGGTAATAGTTGATAATGGCTTAAATAAGTAATTAATAAAACACATTGTTTTAAATTATCATTACAGCTGCTAAATATAATATTAGAGTAAAAGTGAACAAGTAAGGGAAAGGGGAAGCAGCCGGCAAAGAAAGGCGTGACCCGTGCCAAAAGATAAAAGTAAGTCGATGAAAACAGCGACGAAGAGGAATGGCCTTGTTTGAGGTATGAAGACCCAATCAGTAGTAGCCGGACACGAGAGGTCTGGGTTCATGTCAAGATTGCAACAAATGGGCTCACAGTGAGCGCGATATTTTGTGTGACCCAACTGCGAGTCAATTGTGATTACGCTGTTGTTGTATCTGCCGCGAAGTATAGGCATGCCATTACTTCAATACAAGATGTTATGCAAGATGCTAATGATTCTCGGGCCTATGATGATGCAGACGCCGAAGCTGATGTGAGTTGTCAGTGATGAGTGTGTAACGATGATAGAATGCGGCATGTAATGACGATTGTAATTTTGTTGATCTAGTGTAATTCGTGACGAGTGATGCCGATTGGTGATTATTTTTGCTCACGATGAATGGTAATTGTATAAATAATTTTATAAATAATTAATAAAATACATTATTTTTATCGTTACAGCCGTTTAACATAATATTAGAGTAAGTAGGCTCCGGACCGTTTTACCCCATGCATGGGACAAGATGGTTTTATTGGAGCAAATTTTTAACTTGTAATAACTTAATAACTTACATTTGGTTACTCATTGTGCAGAGATATGTGTCCTACGCATGGAGTATGTGTATCTCAACACTACTACAGCACATATATGCATCGACAAGTCATGGATACAAAAATACACAACTTTTCCCTTATGGGGCCCGCATGTCCAAGGTTACCCTACTGATTTATTTGAAAACAGAAATTCTACCGGTTGTCCCCAAATCAGCATCTGCCATCGTAAGTGGGCTCCGTGTGCACGTCGGGACAGATGGAATCTGTGCAACTGATCACGTTTGAAATCTCGGCGTCCACCTTGATAGACACCTGGATATGACTATGCAAGTGTCACGTACTATCAGCACTTGCTCGCTGCACCTGCGCAACATCCGGTTGATTCACCGTTACCTCACTCAACCGACAGCGGAACGGGTAGTCAATGCCATGATTACATTCCGTTTGGATTACTGCAACTCTCTACTGTTCGATACCTCAACCAATAACATCGGTCGATTGCAGCGACTCCAGAATGCTGCCGCTCGCCTTATTACTCGACAGGCTTGTTGTGAAAGTACGACCCCTATTCTTCGCGAATTGCACTGGCAACCTATTCAACAGCGCATTGCATTCAAGATCGCTGTTCTTACGTACAAGTCGCTGCACGAAGACCTCTCGCCTGTCTACATGCAAAAACTCGTGCGTGTCTACATGCCAGCCAGATGTCTTCGGTCTGCTGACTCGAACGCACTAGTTGTTCCGAGAACACGCAGCAGAGCCGGTGACTGTTCATTTGCTCACGCAGCGGCAGCAGTGGGAAACGCTCTGCCGTCAAGCGTTATTAACAAAACATCACTGGAATCATTTAAATCCGTGTTGAAGACTCATCTGTTCACTGCAGCGTATATGTAACTCGGACCCTCACCAACGCTGTTTTACCATAGCTGATTGATGTTTAACGTTTATTTATTATTTATTTATCTATTTATTTATTTTTCGTATACATTTTAGCCTAATTTATTGATGTTGACATTAATTTAAGTTTATTTATATAAAGAAAAAAAATGATCTTAACAATTTTATTTTATGATATTTTACATCACATTCCTTTTCTACTTCTACTATATTTATTGTTTTAATTGCTATTATTATTAATTCATTTTATCTATGATATAATAACTATTGTTTTGGGTTCAAATGCATTATTTTTAACATACACTTGTATATTGTTGTAAAGCGCTGTGAACAATATTGGATGTGGCGCTTAACAAAATAAAATATTATTATTATTATTATTACTTTTATACTTATGCTTACGTGTAAACAACAGGCCTATTCAACATTTTTCTCCTGGATTTCTAAATTTCAATTCAATTTGGCAAGCATAACTTGGTTATAACTGTTATAGTAAGCCCCTTAAAGCTGTGAATTGCATTGACCATCTCAATACACTAAAAGAAACAATTCTGGTGACCATTTTGGTGTAAGACCACATTGAGGATTCGTCCGCTATTACCGAGTGAAAGAGTGCCCTTGAAAATAGCGTTTTGGTGTGATGTTTTATTTTGTTTGGGCACTTGTACGTGGGACATGTTGGTCCAGTGAATGCTGAAGATACTACTGCATTAGATCTTTCACTAGGTAGCAATAAATATGCCCTAGTCGCTCGCGTATTCGCGCAGTGGTTATTTTGCAGAACGCACCAATATTTCAAAATCCGTTATCAGATTGGGGCGAAATTGAGGTGTATCAGGTTTGGGTGGATTTTTCTGAAAAACGAGGTATGAGAATTTCGCGAATTATATATGATGAAGGTTAAATATGCTGTGGAATTTTCACGAAGATTGTTAGAGAAACTTTTCAGGAAATGAAGGAAACGTTATCCTAAAATCTATCGTGGTCTTACCCCTATTGTACTGTTACGCTTACCTAGGGTGAAGGTCTCCAACCTCAACTAACGCTTCACGGCATTTTTAATACGAGACTCCCCACGCTGTAAGCGTGACATATACTTCATGAATGGCTCCATATATATCATAGCCATGTCGGCCGCGTGGCCTAATGGATAAGGCGTCTGACTTCGAATCAGAAGATTGCGGGTTCGAGTCCCGTCGTGGTCAACTTTAATGTTTTTTTGGTAATCTAGTTTGCTCCGGATGAAATAAATGTTACAAAATGCTCGTAGTCATAGACATAGAGCTCTCCTAATTCCCCGTATTCGCATGTACTGCCTAAGTACCATCGCTTGATTGCCTTTCGCTACGTTGTGCTTTATTTCTGCGCAGTCGCGTTTCCTCTTATTGCTAGGACTGTCGTTCTTTCGAAAGTGATATTTTAATAGTTTAGATCAATTTGGTAGAATGACAAACCGCCTGTCTGATGCTGGCAAGCCCTGACTCAGTGAATGCTAGTGATTTGCACAGGAGATATTATAGCCTACAAACAGACTAGGCTGTTGTGTCGGTTTGTAAATACCCCTGAATCTGCTTCGTAGAAATATGTGGTGTATAAATAAATGTGATTTAATTTGATTTGATTTGGTGAACATTTCATATAGGTTCAGTAATTTGTATGATGTTTGACAATCGTTGGGGAAACAACGTGAACAAAGTTGTCAAACAAATCAGGATAAAGCCTTGCAAAATGTGTACAGAGAATCCGGGTTTATTTCGAATCTTGGGCAATTTCGCTTCAGTTCATTCAGCCGAACGAACAATCTCCGCGATGTAACTGCAGCGTTGGCGTGGCGGGATTCTTCTCAGAGACTTCGATGTGTTTTTACGAATGAACACGTCTGTTGAGGATTGAAATACAAAGCGTTCCGTGCGGTCCCCTGTCCTGAATACCCCACTATTTATAAACTTGCATCATCTGCGTGCATAGACATCACTACTGCGTTGGCTGATGATCGATCACGTCATATCAACTTGTTGCTCAGACCGTACTAACATTCTGAATGATGAATGCTTTCCAAAGAAGTCGAGATGGTGTTCGATTGAACAGGTCTGCCAGGGAGGAACGTGTAAAGCTCTTTGAGCAGTCCCAAGTACTGGCTACTGCGCTATATAATAATACAATTTATTAATATAGCGCCCGAGTCAATCAGATTGCTCTCAGGCGCTTTACATGCATGTACACGTAACTATTTAGAATTGTATTATAGATAGAAATAAAAATCATTCTAAGATGTATACCATAAAATTATAATTAAAACATTCATTACATAAATTATTAAACCTCCAGGTACAGACAATTAAAAATTATACGATAAGTAAAAATAAATAAGTGAATTGAAAGGTAATAAATAATAAAAAAAAAATAATAATAATTACGTAAAATATAGGTAAGTGCATTTGATAAAGTCCACAAGATCACATTACAGAAACGCTATTCTAAAAACGTGTGTTTTAAGAAGCATTTTGAAATGTGGCTGTGTCTTTGCCATCCTGACACAGTCCGGCAGTTTGTTCCATAGACTGGCTGTAGCTACAGCAAAACGGCGATCACCGTGAATGACCGTCTGCGAAGCCGGTGTACCGGTCTGGAAGGAGGTTCCGGTCTGAGAGTAAGTTCCGATTCCGTTTTGCGTATTGCGCATGCGCTTGTACATGTCAAAGGTTAGCGCCTTCTTTCGGCCCGCAGCTGTACGGTCTGGAAGTAAGATCCGGTCTAAGAATAAGTTCCGGTTTCGTTTTGCGTACACACTGTACATGTCAAAGGTTAGCGCCTATTTTTGGCCAGCTTAAACACGGTGTTTGCCGAAACATAGTTTACGTTAATAATACGGTTACTTTTGTAATTGTTAGTATACAAAACAAAACCTCGTAATTAGCATAACTTATTATTTGCAAAAGAAATTGTTTTATTTTGATGTCACTGTCTCAGAACGTTGTATATGTTACGACTTTGTCACACAGAGCTGCAGTTTTCAGCACTGTTTATACGCACAGCGGATTTTGTGGTAAACACAAATCTCCGCATTTTAAATGACACATCTCCGTCAGTTTGGCATGTATGAAGCTGACATTTTGTGTGTGATCTACTTGTCATGACATAAGGTGTGCCTGTAGACAGTGTAGTCAAGCGTAGATGTACGTTCCCTGTTCAGCATCGTGGGGGGGTCCAAGTAGATCAGTGGAGTAACGATCGCTACAGCAAACGAAAAATGATTAATTATGTAACTCAGTCGCCGCGTGCGTCGAGCAAGGGTCAAAGTTGATCGGTCACCTGAGGTCACGTTGGTCACCGCGAAGTAACTCAGTCGCCGCATACTTCTGGCACGGGGTCAAAGTTGATCGGTCAGCTGAGTGATGCGCAATACGCAAAATAGAACCGGAACTTACTCTCAGACCGGAACCGCCTTCCAGACCGGTACACCGGTACTGACAATAGCGGCAAAGACACAAATCTCAGTTGCCGATTCCGTTGACGTCGGTTCAGTAACTCCGCGAGATAACTCAGTGCCAGGTCATGCATCACATGATATGGGGACCCCAATTTGGATGCACAATTTCTTTAATAGATTATTTTGAATAAATGTGATGGAACAACTTAAGGTTACTTATTCATTAATAATGTATGCTCCATATGTGAACTTTTAAAAAGGGGTACACATGTTTGGCACCAATCTCGTAGGTAGGGGGGTCCATTAGTTGTATAGAGTTTTTGGGTAAGCACCCGTGGCGGGTCAGAGGGTCCCATGGAGAAAATCTAAGATGGCGCCTGTTTGAGGTATCTATATGTGCGTGTATGCATGTATGAGTAGTCATGTGACCGGATGTAGTGCACCACCTTGTGGAAGAGAGTGGAGTGAGTACCCTTTGAAGTCCTACCGTGTATATCGATGAAATGAACGAAAGAGCATACATGAAAGTTTAAAAGGTGTTGGAAGGTGGGTCATTAGAGATAATGTAGGGTACTGAATGATGTATTGATAATGTATTGTATGAATGTATGTATATAAGAATAATTTGTCCTACGTCTGATCATGTATAACGAGGAATGAACGAAAGAGGATATATCAAACTTTAAAATATCTGTGTAAATGAAATTGTATGTATGTATGTCTCGTGATTGACAAGACATGACGTCTCAAAAGGATGTGCGTGTATATAAACCTATCATAAATTTAGTGGAGCATATCACTTTATACCGACTTCGAACAACGCAACTACTCTCCGACTCTTGGATATGGCGAGTGCCCACGACAAGTCATGCCCCCGAGGACAACATGAATCTTACACGTATCGTACAAGTAAGTGATGACAATTATGTATTTTATCGCCCTCAGTTTATGATATGATACTAGTGGTGTTGTTGTTCAAACCAATACCTGTTTGTTCTTTGACATTATATGTGTAGTATGTAATATTGAGACGACAATGTGTTATGCAAATTATTATAGTTTTTAGTTTCAGAGAATAAAATTAGTTTGAAATGGTACTCTTACCCTTTCGTATTGAAGAGTGACTTTTCAGTGTATTCCACGCACGCACTATCCCTCTGTCTGTTTGCATACGCAGATACATGTCCTTCAGTCACGCGCACACTATTCCTCTGTTGGAGTTCACACGTAGGTACCTGAGATACACGCCTACCTGAGTCTGCTGACATGTCACTCATATCCAACCACGTATTGTCATTGGTTCATACGTAGGTAGACACACCCCTCTCCACCACGCTTACATCCGTCAGTGTAGTCATTGATCCGCGACGTTTGATGTATGTTCTATCAGAAAAAGTAAGAGTAAGACAAAGGTAATCAAATTGTAAGTAAGGATAATTAAGGGTAATCATAGGTAATTAAGGGTAATTAGAGGTTAAAAGTTAATGCTAGCGTGTGCTTAGTATGTTAAAAGTTAATGCTAGCTTGTGCTTAGTAGTTTGATATGAACACGTATTATAGTTGTTGCTGTTGTGTTGTTGTTGTTGTTGTTGTTGTATAGTCAAATACTATGTTGTAGTTAAGACTAATTTGTTCTTAGTCAGTTTATGATGTGATACTAGTAGTGTTGTTGTTCAAACCAATACCTGTTTGTTCTTTGACATTATATATGTAGTGTGTGATATTGAGACGACAATGTGTTATGAAAATTATTGTAATTGTTAGTCTCAGAGAATAAAATTAGTTCACACGCAGCTAGACACACGCGTATGCATGCACTGTATATTTCTCTAAGGTCACACGTCTACCTGAGTCTGTTGATATGTCACTCACATACAACCGTGTATAGTCATTGGTCACACGTAGCCACACTCCCCTCCGTCCACACGTTCTCACGCTTACACCCATCCTTGTTACCCGAGTCTGCTGACATATCACTCACATCCAACCGTGTTTTGTCAATGGTTCATACGTAGGTTGCCACAACCCTGTCCGCCCACACGTTCGTTCGCTTACATCCATCAGTGTAGTCACTGATCCGTGACGTTTGATATATGTTCTATCAGAAACATATATTCTACTGTCAAAAGAGTGAAATTTACTGTGTTCTACTGTCAAAAGAGTGACATTTGTTGAGTTCTACTGTCAAAAGAGTGAACTTTGCTGAGTTCTACTGTGGAAAGAGTGAAATGTGCTGAGTTCTACTGTCAAAAGAGCGAAATGTGTTGAGCTCTACTGTCAAAAGAGTGAAATTTACTGAGTTCTACTGTCAGAAGAGTTAAATTTGTTGAGTTCTACTGTCAAAAGAGTGACATTATTTGAGTTCTACGGTCGAAAGAGTGAAATGTATTGACTTCTTACTGTCAAAAGAGTGAATTTTTTTGAGTTCTACTGTCAAAAGAGTGAAATTTGTTAAGATCTACGGTCGAAAGAGTGAAATTTACTGAGTTCTACTGTTAAAAGGGTGAAATTTGTTGAGTTCTACTGTCAAAAGAGTGAAATTTGTTGAGTTCTACGGTCGAAAGAGTGAAATTTACTGAGTTCTACTGTTAAAAGGGTGACATTTGTTGAGTTCTACTGTCAAAAGAGTGAACTTTGTTGAGTTCTACTGTGGAAAGAGTGAAATTTGTTGAGTTCTACTGTGGAAAGATTTAAATTTATTAAGTTCTACTGTCAAAAGAGTGACATTTACTGAGTTCTACTGTGTAAAGTACGTTTGTGTATACGTTTGTTAGTGAACATTTGCAAATTTGTAAATTTAAAAGTTTGTTTGTACGTTTGTTTGCACGTTGTACTTAAGGAGTAATGAGAGGATCAAAGGCGCGGACGTATGCACTATATGTCTCTCTCGTAGTTCACACGCCTACCTGAGACTAAAGATTCAGATACAACAGTAGTTACCGGTTTATACGTAGCCACGCTCCCCCTGTCCACACGCTGACATCTATCCACCTCCGTCTCCTGCTGACGCCTCTATCCAATCGTGCATACATCGGTTTATACGTAGCCACACCCCCTCTGCCGCACGCTGACATCTATCCACCTTCGTCACCTGCTGACACCTCTATCCAATCGTGCATACATCGGTTTATACATAGCCACACCCCCTCTGTGCACACGCTGACATCTATCCACCTTCGTCACCTGCTGATACATCTACGTCACGCAGTGTTTGTGTCATATCCAGACGGCATGCGGCAGACGTAAAGTGTCCATCGATCCACCGTTACCCAAACGATCGAAATGTGAAGAACGATCACGTATGATCAGTCTCGTGCAGACAGAAGGGAACACGATGGTACAGGAGGAGGAGGAAGAGGAGGAGGAGGAGGAGGAGGAGGAGGAGGAGGAGGAGGAGGAGGAGGAGGAGAAATACAGTTTCTTCTGGGGTAGCTCGTCCGAGTTCAGCCAGTGGTACCCCTGCGTATTCTCGGTAGACGGAGTCGAGTATTGCTGTGCGGAGCAATACATGATGCACCAGAAAGCTTGTAAGTGCAAGTGCAATCTGTTTAGAAATATGCAGTAATACTATTAACAATGCCTCAGTAATTATAATGTGTGTATATTCGATAGTCGTGACTATGATAATAGTAATGTGTTACTGCGACTGTGACAAATCAACAACAGTAAATAAGGTATAATGTATTGACGTAATCTTTGTAAGTTACTAGTACACTCAAATGAGCAGTATCAAAACGCAATATTTTCTCTTAAGTACATTTTTTGCCATTTAGTTTGTTTTTGGTATTCTATGCATAATCGTGGTGTTATATACGCGCAAAATAACCGATAACTAATTGTGTTTACACGAATAATTGTGAACTTGTTGCCACGTGGATGATTAATTATGCAGCCCGAGTTGAAGTGCGTACGCATGCTCAGTGAAGCACACTTTTAAATTGATCTATCTGATATGGATTGCCGCTATATTTACTATCCGCTTAGTCCATAGAGTACCCCTTTCCCATTTACTTTTTTGTTTTTTAATCCGTGACGACGCCTGTTGAACTGTTACAGTGCTCTTTGGTGATGACCATGGGTGTGTGTATATATCATAGCTAATTTTTGACTGATGTTGACAATCTTTGGGTTGCAGTTTTCCCAGAATCAGGACCTGAAGCAGACTATGTTCGAGACGGTGGGCAGCGTGTTGGTGGAAGCCAGTTCGCGAGACACAGTCTGGGGAATCGGTCTCGGTGCCGGCAACCCGAAGGCGAGAAGGAAACGTACCGGCGCGGAAAGAACTGGCTCGGTTACGCGCTCACGAACGTTAGAGAGAGAGAGGTTGATAGCAGAAGAATTACCAGACAAGACATGACATATGCAGTGGTTGTGTTGTAAAGTTATTACTGACATGGTGCACAGAACCTACTTCGTCAACATTACTTGTCTTTTTTAAAGTAGTGTTGCCCGCTTCATTTACGTCATAACTGTTTATGAGTAGAATATATACATTTTTTAAAAGGTTTTCATCATAAGTAATGACAGGAAACACTGCTTTCACCGATGGTGGGTAGTAGTAATCACCCGTAAGCTCACGAGTGCTGGAGCGGTGGTAAAACTCCCGTAAGTCACGTTACTATAATTATCCACTTGTATCTTTACTCAATAAAATACGTGTGCACTCGTATACTTCCGTGTTTTGTTTTTCTTACTGTTGTATCTGAATCTTCACTCTCAGGTAGGCGTGTAAACTACGAGAGAGATATACAGTGCATACATGCGCGCCTTTGATCCTATCATTACTCCTTCAGTACAACGTACAAACAAACATATTTTTAAACTTACAAATTTGCAAATATTCACTGACAAACGTGCAAACAAACGAACTTTCCACATTAGAACTCAGAAAATTTTGCTCTTTTGAAAGTAGAATTCCAAAAAATTCACTCTTCTGACAGTAGAACTCGGCAAATTTCATCACTCTTTCCACGGTATAACTCAGCAAATTTAACTGTTTTGACAGTAGAACTCAACACATTTAACACTTTTGACAGTAGAACTCAACAAATTTCACTTTTTTGACAGTAGACCTCAGTAAATGTCACTTTTTTTACAGTAGAACTCAGTAAATTTCACTCTTTTGACAGTAGAACTCAGTAAATTTCACTCTTTCCATAGTATAACTCAACAAATTTCACTCTTCTGACAGTAGAACTCAGTAAACTTCACTCTTTTCAGACTAGAACTCAGTAAATTTCACTCTTTTGACACTAGAACTCAGTAAATGTCACTCTTTCGACCGTAGAACTCAAATAATTTCATTCTTTTGACAGTAGAACTTAACAAATTTCACTCTTCTGACAGTAGAACTCAGCAAATTTCACTCTTTCCACAGTATAACTCAGCAAATTTTATTCTTTTGACAGTAGAACTCAACACATTTCACACTTTTGACAGTAGAATTCAAAAAATTTCACTTTTTCGACAGTAGAACTCAGTAAATGTCACTCTTTTGACAGTAGAACTCAGTAAATTTCACTCTTTCCACAGTAGAACACAACAAATTTCCCTCTTTTGACAGTACAAACTCTGTAAATTTCACTCTTTCGACCGTAGAATTCAACAAATTTCACTCTTTTCAGAGTAGAATTCAGTAAATTTCACGCTTTTGACAGTTGAACTCAACAAATTTCACTCTTCTGACAGTAGAACTCAGCAAATTTCACTCTTCTGACAGTAGAACTCAGCAAATTTCACTCTTCTGACAGTAGAACTCATCAAATTTAACTCTTTTGACAGTAGAATATCTGTTTCTGATAGAACATATATCAAACGTCACGGATCAGTGACTACACTGATGGATGTAAGCGAACGAACGTGTGGGCGGACAGGGTTGTGGCAACCTACGTATGAACCATTGACAAAACACGGTTGGATGTGAGTGATATGTCAGCAGATTCGGGTAACAAGGATGGGTGTAAGCGTGAGAACGTGTGGACGGAGGGGAGTGTGGCTACGTGTGACCAATGACTATACACGGTTGTATGTGAGTGACAGCCTCAGGTAGACGTGTGACCTTAGAGAAATATAAAGTGCATGCATGCGCGTGTGTCTAGCTCCATGTGAACTCCGACAGAGTAATAGTGTGTGCGTGACTAAAGGACATGTACCTGCGTGTGTAAACAGACAGAGGAATAGTGCTCGCGTGCATATGTAAAATACACTGGAAAGTCACACTTCAATATGAAAGTTCAGACGAACAACTAAGAGTCCCATTTCAACTAATATTATTCTCTGAGACTAACAATTACAATAATTTTCATAATACATTGTTGTCTCAATATCACACACTACATATATAATGTCAAATAACAAACAGGTATTGGTTTGAACAACAACACCACTAGTATCACATCATCATCACAATGACTAAGAACAAATCAGTCTTAACTACAACATAGTATTCGACTATACAAAAACAACAGCAACAACTATAATACGTGTTCATATCAAACTACTAAGCACAAGCTAGCATTAACTTTTAACATACTAAGCACACGCTAGCATTAACTTTTAACCTCTAATTACCCTTAATTACCTATGATTACCCTTAATTATCCTTACTTACAATTTGATTACCTTTGTCTTACTCTTACTTTTTCTGATAGAACATACATCAAACGTCGCGGATCAATGACTACACTGACGGATGTAAGCGTGGTGGAGAGGGGTGTGTCTACCTACGTATGAACCAATGACAATACGTGGTTGGATATGAGTGACATGTCAGCAAACTCAGGTAGCAAGGATAAGTGTAAGCGTGAGAACATGTGGACGGAGGGAGGTGTAGCTACGTGTCACCAACGACTATGTACGGTTGGACGTGAGTGACATGTCAGCAGACTCAGGTAGGCGTGTATCTCAGGTACCTACGTGTGAACTCCAACAGAGGAATAGTGTGCGCGTGACTGAAGGACATGTATCTGCGTATGCAAACAGACAGAGGGATAGTGCGTGCGTGGAATACACTGAAAAGTCACTCTTCAATACGAAAGGGTAAGAGTACCATTTCAAACTAATTTTATTCTCTGAAACTAAAAACTATAATAATTTGCATAACACATTGTCGTCTCAATATTACATACTACACATATAATGTCAAAGAACAAACAGGTATTGGTTTGAACAACAACACCACTAGTATCATATCATAAACTGAGGGCGATAAAATACATAATTGTCATCACTTACTTGTACGATACGTGTAAGATTCATGTTGTCCTCGGGGGCATGACTTGTCGTGGGCACTCGCCATATCCAAGAGTCGGAGAGTAGTTGCGTTGTTCGAAGTCGGTATAAAGTGATATGCTCCACTAAATTTATGATAGGTTTATATACACGCACATCCTTTTGAGACGTCATGTCTTGTCAATCACGAGACATACATACATACAATTTCATTTACACAAATATTTTAAAGTTTGATATATCATCTTTCGTTCATTCCTCGTTATACATGATCAGACGTAGGACAAATTATTCTTATATACATACATTCATACAATACATTATCAATACATCATTCAGTACCCTACATTATCTCTAATGACCCACCTTCCAACACCTTTTAAACTTTCATGTATGCTCTTTCGTTCATTTCATCGATATACACGGTAGGACTTCAAAGGGTACTCACTCCACTCTCTTCCACAAGGTGGTGCACTACATCCGGTCACATGACTACTCATACATGCATACACGCACATATAGATACCTCAAACAGGCGCCATCTTAGATTTTCTCCATGGGACCCTCTGACCCGCCACGGGTGCTTACCCAAAAACTCTATACAACTAATGGACCCCCCTACCTACGAGATTGGTGCCAAACATGTGTACCCCTTTTTAAAAGTTCACATATGGAGCATACAATCACATTATTAATGAATAAGTAACCTTAAGTTGTTCCATCACATTTATTCAAAATAATCTATTAAAGAAATTGTGCATCCAAATTGGGGTCCACATATCATGTGATGCATGACCTGGCACTGAGTTATCTCGCGGAGTTACTGAACCGACGTCAACGGAATCGGCAACTGAGATTTGTGTCTTTGCCGCTATTGTCAGTACCGGTGTACCGGTCTGGAAGGAGGTTCCGGTCTGAGAGTAAGTTCCGGTTCTATTTTGCGTATTGCGCATCACTCAGCTGACCGATCAACTTTGACCCCGTGCCAGAAGTATGCGGCGACTGAGTTACTTCGCGGTGACCAACGTGACCTCAGGTGACCGATCAACTTTGACCTTTGCTCGACGCACGCGGCGACTGAGTTACATAATTAATCATTTTTCGTTTGCTGTAGCGATCGTTACTCCACTGATCTACTTGGACCCCCCCACGATGCTGAACAGGGAACGTACATCTACGCGTGACTACACTGTCTACAGGCACACCTTATGTCATGACAAGTAGATCACAAACAAAATGTCAGCTTCATACATGCCAAACTGACGGAGATGTGTCATTTAAAATGCGGAGATTTGTGTTTATCACAAAATCCGCTGTGCGTATAAACAGTGCTGAAAACTGCAGCTCTGTGTGACAAAGTCGTAACATATACAACGTTCTGAGACAGTGACATCAAAATAAAACAATTTCTTTTGCAAATAATAAGTTATGCTAATTACGAGGTTTTGTTTTGTATACTAACAATTACAAAAGTAACTGTATTATTAATGTAAACTATGTTTCGGCAAACACCGTGTTTAAGCTGGCCAAAAATAGGCGCTAACCTTTGACATGTACAGTGTGTACGCAAAACGAAACCGGAACTTATTCTTAGACCGGACCTTACTTCCAGACCGTACAGCTGCGGGCCGAAAGAAGGCGCTAACCTTTGACATGTACAAGCGCATGCGCAATACGCAAAACGGAATCGGAACTTACTCTCAGACCGGAACCTCCTTCCAGACTGGTACACCGGCTTCGCAGACGGTCATTCACGGTGATCGCCGTTTTGCTGTAGCACGCTAGCATTAACTTTTAACCTCTAATTACCCTTAATTACCTATGATTACCCGTAATTATCCTTACTTACCACTTGATTACCTTTGTCTTACTCTTACTTACACATAGTTACCTCTTATTTACCCTAAATTACCCCTAATTACACTTCTTTACCAGTACTTCGCCCTCAGTTAGCCTTACGTACACTTAATTACCTCTACTTACCCTCAATCACCCCTAATTAACCTTAATTACACGTGATTACCCCTAATTACCTCTTAGTTACCCTTAATTACCTATAATTACACTTAGTTACCTCTAAGTACCCTTACTTACACACAATTACCACTGAAACTATTAAGCAAAAGCTAGCATTAATATTGGACCCCTAATTACCACTGAATTATTACAGCGGTGCGTATCGCTTTTCTGTGAGGGTACCCTGTCACATGACCTCCTGATGTGACGTAACAAGGTGTATCGTCTCGTGAATTCTCTTGCACATGTCGGGCAGCGGTGCATAGTGCCTTTCGGTGTGTCGTCAGATGGCGCCACTCGTGACGGCGGTTTGCTGTAGGCATGATCGTCAATGTAGGTTGTTGCACTTGAAGTCGCTACTTGTGGTGACTGGATCGACGGTGATGAATGAGTCAGCTCTATGTGACGTTTAATTCATCGTAGGTATCGAGGACGATCCCGCAGTGTCGACAGACGTGTTGATTCATCGTGGATGACTGACGTTGAGGCATCTTTGCACGTTTCTAAATCTGGATAGGTTTAACAAGATTTAACAAGATTGCCACCCAAAGAATTAACTCTAGGTAGCAGGTGGACAAGGAAGCCCTTGGCTTATCGAGAGTCCGACCTTTTTATCTATGTGTATCTCGCCCGTATGAGGTATGTGTCGATTTTATTTTTAAACATATTCACGCAACTAGCACCCACACAATCAGCAGGTAATCTGTTCCATTCATTTACTGTCGTTTGTGAAAATGAAAACTTTCTTATATCCAATCTACTCTGCTCCTTTGCTAATGCAAAATCATGTCCTCTAGTCCTTCTATCTTTCTTAACTGAGAAAAACATATTTCTATCAATATTTTCATAACCCTTCAATATTTTAAACATTTCTATCTGATCTCCTCTCAATCTCCTGGTCTCTAGTGTTGTTAAACCGCATTTGTTTAGGCGTATTTCATAACTAAGATCCCTCAGATTTGGTATCATTTTAGTTGCTCTCCTCTGCACCCTTTCTAGCATATCTATGTCCTTCCTGCGATATGGCCTCCACGCTTGAATACAATATTCTAAATGAGGCCTAACTATTGTTTTGTACAGCGGTATTATTAGCTCTTTTTCCTTATACGTTATGTTTCGCCTAATTAATCCAAGGATTTCATTTCCCTTTGAAGCTGCAATTCCGCACTGCTCTGAAATCTTCATATCAGCACTAACGGTTAACCCTAAGTCCTTTTCTTTTACAGTAGTACTTAGTACAGTACCCCCCATTGTATATTCTACCTCTTCGTTCCCATGTCCTATGTGGAGGCATTTACATTTCCCAAAATTGAACATCATTTGCCACTTTTCAGACCATTTGATCAACCTGTCAAGATCATCTTGTAAATGCTGTCTATCTCCATCACTTTTAATCCTTCTAAACACTTTTGTATCATCCGCAAATTTCAACACCTTGCTTGTTATTTCATCATCCAAATCGTTGATGTATATTAAGAATAATATAGGACCTAATACTGACCCCTGTGGTACCCCACTCAATACCGATTTCCAGTTTGAAGCCTCCCCATCAACTACTACACGTTGTCTTCTGTCAATCAGCCATTGTTCTATCCAGTTTATTATACCATTTCCTATGCCATGGGCCTTTAGTGTAAGCAGTAATCTTTGATGTGGTACTTTGTCAAAAGCTTTTTGAAAATCTAAGTAGACGATATCTACTGGTGATCCCTCATCTACCCACTTAGTGATGTCTTCCAAAAAGCATAACATATTTGTTAAGCATGACCTCGCTTTAAAAAAACCATGTTGAGATGGGTTTATCAAGTTTTGTTTAACAAGAAAATCCACCATGTGATCTTTAATTAGTCTTTCTAATAATTTACAAATCACTGATGTTAAACTCACTGGTCTATAGTTCTCTGACTTGTTTCTCGAACCTTTTTTTAATAACGGTATAATGTTTGCTTCTTTCCATTCTAAAGGAACCACTCCGTCTTCTAATGACAAGTTGAAAACTGTTGCAAGTGGTATGCTAATTTGTTCTACAATTTCCAATAGTAGTTTGGGTGGAATACCATCCACTTCAGGTGATATATTATCCTTCATATCCCTTATTTTCTTAGCTACCATTTCCGGGGTTACAATTAATTGACCTAAATAGTCTGAATCTGCCCCCTTGAACTTAGCCTCTGGTATTGGCAGTGAACTAATATCTTCCCTGGTAAACACTGAACTAAAGTACTCATTCAGGTCTTCTGCCATTATGAATCCCTCTGATATTATATTTCCAGCACTATCTTCTAGAGGACCGACCTTATCTTGAACTTTCTGTTTGCTTCGAACATACGCATAAAAACTCTTGCTGTCATGTTTTATATTACTAGCTAATTGTTGTTCGTAGCTTCTCTTTGAATTTCTAATTTCAGCTGTAGCTTGGTTAAGTGCTTCTTTATAATTGTTGTAGTCTTCATCATTTCCAGTACATCTATATGACTTCCACATCATTTGTTTATACTAAAATTTTCTAATGGCTTCTTACGATAAGTGTTTCTTTTTGGGCCGTTTTCCTTGTTTTTTTTAAGGGTAAATTTTTTTCGATTATACACTTAATTTCACTCTTTAATATATTCCAGCATTCCGTTGCCGTCTTATTTTTCAGTGTCTTATTCCAGTCTATCTTTGCTAAATATTTCCTCATGTCCTTATACCTTCCTTTGTGGAAATTTCTCCTATACTGCTTTTTGCTATTCCTTTCTGATTTTACTTTGATGGTAAAATGTATCTGGTTGTGATCGCTACTCCCCAGTGGATCACATATCTTGACATTGTCAACTAATTCATTCTGTGAGGACAAAACTATGTCTAACACATTCTCACCCCTGGTTGGTTCTAGCACATGTTGAGAAAGGAACGCATCTTGAACTAAAACTAAAAACTTGTGGTCCTCTCTCCCCATACTCTGTAGAGATTTCCATTGTATATGCCCATAGTTAAAATCCCCCATAATAATACAGTCCCGTTTGCTTACTTCCCTTATAGCGTTTTGTATTTTTTCATTATCTTCTATGCTTATGTTTGGACTTCGATAAACTAACCCAACTGTTAACGTTGAGTTTCCTGTAACTATGTTACACCAAACAGCTTCTTCGCAATCTGCTTCTCTTTCTAATTTTATTTCATAAGCCTGAATAGATTCTTTAATATATAAAATAACTCCACCTCCCTTTCTTCCTATTCTATCTTTTTTAAACATTACATATCCTGTCAGTCCCAATTCAGCATCTGATATATCGGTGGTGGTCCAGGATTCGGTTATACCTATTATATGAGGGTCAATATCTTCTACCATAATGTTTAGTTCATTTCTTTTGTTTACTATACTCCTTGCATTTAAACAAACACATTTATATCCAGCTTCAGAAGAGTTTTCCAGACTGTTATTTGTTGATTTATTTGTGCTGTCTTTATCTATGCCTCCATTTTCAGGCTTTTCTGTGAGTCCCCCCTGCGAATCTAGTTTAAATAGATGCAACCTGTCCCACTGTCAACAGATTGCAGCAGATTCTCTGAGAAAACTGTTGCCCCCTTTCCACTAAGATGGAGGCCATCTCTCATGTACATATCTTCCCTCCCAACAAAGTATCCCCATAAATCTGTGAATCCCACCCCCTCTTCTTCACACATCTGCTCAGCTAGTGCATTGATCGCCATCCTCTTGCAGTTTCTATACGTTGCCCCCCTTCCTCCCATTACTGGCAAAATTCATGACAATATAACCTGTTCGACTCTCGTCTTCTTTAGCTTCCTCACTAACTGTCTATACTTCTGTACTATCGCAGTTGTTCCTTCCCTGTCTGCATTATTTGTTCCTACATGTACCAGTATAGACCCCCCTTGCCATGTCCCAATACCTTCTCTACCCTGTCAGTTACATGTTCAATCCTAGCCCCCGGTAAACAAACAACGATGTCCTTCCCCTCGCTCAGTGTCTTGTCCGTCTTTCTCATAATGGAGTCACCCATAAACACCCTCTCTTTCCTCATTGCCCCCTCAATCACTGCCTTAGAATAGCTCCTTCTTCGGTTTGCATCTGTCTGGTTGTTGTCTTTCCCCCCTGCCGTCTTCTCTCCTGTCACATTCTCTTCCGATCCATTCTTTCCTGTCGCTTTTTCTATTGTCATCTTTCCTCCTGTCAGCGTCCCTTTTATCGACTTCTCTTCTATCACATTTGCTCTCACTTCCTTTCGTCCCTTCTTCTTTCGTCCCGTCTCATTTTCCTCTCTCCTCTCCCGTTCCATCTTCCCTCCCTCCTTCTCTACAGTCACTTTCTTCCCTGTCACCTTCACGCTTGTCACGTTTTCTGTTGTCGATTTTCCAATTTCTTCCCTTCCAATCACCTTCTCTCCTCTCAATCTCCTTTCCTCAGTTTTCTATCCACTGCTATTCTCCTTCAGTCTTGCAGTATCCTCACCTCTCTCCCTGTCGTCTCTCTCCATTCGACCTGCCTCCTTGCTAATTCCCATCTCCATTCCCTTCACAATATCTGTCAACCTAACTATCTCCTTCTGCAAACACTCCACCTTCCAACATCCAATACACTGAAAGGTGAATCCTTCCTCCATGGTTTCTGCCCATGACTTTCCACACCCGGACAATGCAAAATCTACCCAGTTGTGGCAGTGATCGCACACCAAGTGTCGCTTTGCCTTGACTTGCCGCTTGCAAGGCGCCATATCCCGATCAAAATTTATTTAATAACTTAACTAACTTAGTCTTTATAAAGACTGTTTCCTGTGTACTACAGCACACTTTAGGTTACACATTTCAATTACACAGCCGACTATTTATCCTAACACGAACGCTAACATTACCGGTAGTGATCTAATTTAAATACAATCAATTACGTTATGTTAGGCTGCTTTATTTATTTAGGTTACGCCGCCCGACTATAGCCCTTGCTTAATTTTAACAACAATGCTACCTAACCAAATTATATAGCAAGTACTGGCTTACACAGATATTATCTTATGTAAGTAGTTTGATGGTTGTTACTTTATCTCCTATATATTCTACCACATAATCAGGTTTGTTAAATCTTGTTTACAACTTATCGAAGGCTAAGCCGCCTAAGTGAGTTACCCTATTATCACTCACTATACTAAGGTGTTCTAAAATACTTTAACTAACTAACTTTAAGCACAACTGCTACTCAATATGTGTTTATTGCAACTTTATGAATGATATTAAGGCACAAATAATACTTATCAATCAGTAATTCCACTTGTTTATCCACTTTTTTACACCACCAATTTCTACGATCTATCTCCGCCAAATATAGCCTAGGTTCTAACCGGTTCTGACCGGTTTTATCTGGTTCTAGCAACTTGAAACCGGTTCAATCCGGTTCACGAACGTTTAGACAGGTCCTATCAGGTTCTGAAGGATTCTAACGGATTCTATCTTTTTCTGATAGAGCATACATCAAACGTCGCGGATCAGTGACTACACTGACGGATGTAAGCGTGGTGGAGAGGGGTGTGTCTACGTACGTATGAACCAATGACAATACGTGGTTGGATATGAATGACATGTCAGCAGACTCAGGTAGGCGTGTATCTCAGGTACCTACGTGTGATCTCCAACAGAGGAATTGTGTGCGCGTGACTGAAGGACAAGTATCTGCGTATGCAAACAGACAGAGGAATAGTGCGTGCGTGGAATACACTGAAAAGTCACTCTTCAATACGAAAGGTCATACGAACAACTAATTTCAAACAAATTTTATTCTCTGAGACTAAAAACTATAATAATTTTCATAACACATTGTCGTCTCAATATTACACACTACACATATAATGTCAAAGAACAAACAGGTATTGGTTTGAACAACAACACCACTAGTATCATATCATAAACTGAGGGCGATGAAATCATTAATTGTCATCACTTACTTGTACGATACGTGTAAGATTCATGTTGTCCTCGGGGTATGATTTGTCGTGGGCACTCGCCATATCCAAGAGTCGGAAAGTAGTTGCTTTGTTCGAAGTCGGTATAAAGTGATATGCTTCACTAGACTTATGATAGGTTTATATACACGCACATCCTTTCGAGACGTCATGTCTTGTCAATCACGAGACAGTACAGACAATGGAGTCACACACACACACACACACACACACACACACATACACACACACACACACACACACACACACACACACACACACACACACACACACACACACACACACACACACACACACACACACACACACACACACACACACACACACACACACACAAACACACACACACACACACACACACACACACACACACACACACACACACACACACACACACACATATATAACGTCTCATTCATACAGTTTTCAAAGTTTTGATATATGTTTCGGAGAAGAAAAGTTACGCTCTGAACACGAGATAATCTTCGTCGCCGTCCTCAGTCAGCTGCTGGCTTCATGACCGCTTGTAGAACCAGCCAGTCCTTTGTATGAGCCGTCTCCCCCACCTCCCATTGACACAGGCGATCGAGAAAATTGGATTCAGTGCTGCGATTATGATGATGATGTTAGTTTCGTTGATGTTATAAATTAAATCATATTCTAATTTGAACATATGTTGTTTTGTTGGTTATTACCTTAGGATTCATTCTTTCGTACGTACATACATACATGCAATTTCATTTATACCAATATTTTAAAGTTTGATATATCCTCTTTCGTTCATTCCTCGTTATACATGATCAGACATAGGACAAATTATTCTTATATACAGACATACAATACATTATCAATACATCATTCAGTACCCTTCATTATCTCTAATGACCCACCTTCCAACACCTTTTAAACTTTCATATATGCTCTTTCGTTCATATCATCGATATACACGGTAGGACTTCAAGGGGTACTCACTCCACTCTCTTCCACAAGGTGGTGCACTACATCCGGTCTCGTGACTACTCACACATACATACACACACATATAGATACCTCAAACAGCCGCCATCTTAGATTTTCTCCATGGGACCCCCGGACACGCCACGGGTGCTTACCCAAAAACTCTATACAACTAATGGACCCCCCTACCTACGAGATTGGTGCCAAACATGTGTACCCCTTTTTAAAAGTTCACACATGGAGCATACAATCACATTATTAATGAATAAGTAACCTTAAGTTGTTCCATCACATTTATTCAAAATAATCTATACAACTACTTAGGCGGTCATTTGTTGAAATACGATCATGTCCGCCTCTTCACGTGTCATTTGAAGATCATCATCTTTGTCAGAACACCATGATATATTCTATGGGAACCAACTCGCTATGACGAAGTTGTGTTTGGCTGGTTGCATTTCAGTTTGTCGCTTTTTCGAGCAACTGCTGACAAGTTACTTATATCAAATGAACTTTGTTTTCAGTCAAAGTGTGGATGTGAAGTAAGAGGAATTAATCTGCGTCGGCCGCTGGCATGCTGACTTGGTCCCAGTGTTGATGCTACGTCATAATACCTATTGCTTGTATGATATACAACTCCTTCGGCGGTTTTCTTAAGCACGTAGCAGCAGCAACTGTTTGTGAAATCTTCCGTTGTTCCCTTATTAGGCCAATGTATGATCCACAGGATGGCACGTCCATCAAGAATCTCACCTTCGCTCTGTAGATGAGTAGTATATAGGTGCTGCACGGGCTCGCCCCGCCCCTTTTCAGGCCTCGTCCTATGCATAAAAAACGCGCTAATCGTTTTCGGGAACATACTTATAAAAAAAGATCAAAGGGTTTTGGTGACACTAAACGTTTTCGGGAACATACTTATAAAAAACGTGATTGATGGCCTGACACTTTCGATTGATGACCCTTCCCTTGAGGTGCCGCCACCTAGCGGTTATTTTAGTGACTTATTGCTTACGTATAATTATAATTATAATTAATTAATTAATTAATTAATTAATTAATATATATATATATATATGTAAGTTTGTATATAACCACAACGGTTATATATATATATATATATATATATATATATATATGTAAGCCTGTATATAACCACAATGGTTATAGCGGCGCTGCGCTCTAAACCCATTGGGTGAAAATAACCCCGCTGTACCCTATGTAGCAGCAGCAGCGGTGCGCGGTCGCAGCAGCCGTGGCCTATGACCCGACGGCCTAGTTTCTAAATATAACCATGCGGCTTGCCGGCTCTGTAACGGCGTTAATTTCAGCTGGCTGGCGTTATCAAAACAAATCCCATGCATACGTTTAGCATTTAAAAGCTATACTCAGTGGCCGGCCTGTTAAGGCAGGATGTTTATGCGGTGGATAGACGAATGGACGCAAAATGGTGTAAGTTATGTTGTATTAATAAAATTCACGGTGGCGGCGTGAGCCAGGCGGTCGGGGCCTGCGTAATGTTTGCTTGGCTCAGGTGTGGTAGCCGAGCTGTTCGTGAACGGTCCTCGTCAAACTGACGTTGCAATAACGTCGAGCGACCGGCTGGCACTAATGGTAAGTTAAAGCCGCGTCGCTCGTATTCTTCGTTAGCGGGGACAGGAGTATACCATAAACCATCGGCCCCGCGTACGGCAAATGACGAGATGAGACCGCCGGCGTAATCATCATCATCCGAATCCCTGTCGGCGATGACCGGAGAGGTGGTGGAGAGGAATTCGTCGTCTGTCAATCCCGGGAAGTCGGCTGGGTCATCGTCTGAGCCCCGGAAGTCGACGGGAGGTGTGCATGGTACGGCGGGGACGCGACAGACAGGCGTATCGTTGGCGTTTCCCCGTGTCGGCAGTATGATAGTCGGACTACGTCGCGGCAGGTGGAATCTGTGAAATATGAATAACGCATTTGACTAATGAGGACCGTCTGAATTATTAAAAAATAAAAGAATATGGTAATTACACATAGAATAATTAACGTTAATATAAAAGTAATTATATAAAGAAATACAGATAGGATAATGTAGTAAATAATAAGTTATAAAAGTAATTAATAAAGAATGAAAACTTACAGCTGTACTAAATATATAAAAAGTAATTAAATAATAAGTTATAAAAGTAAATTAATAAAGAACGAAAACTTACCGCTGTACTAAATAATAAGAAATAAATAAAAATACAACGTACCGCTGTTCGTTCGCGGCGGCAGCCTCTTGCGTAGCAGGCGTCAAGGAAGCAGCCATGATTGAAAATGAGCAAAGACCGTTGCATTATTTCCTAAAGTCAGTTATGCGTTAAGTGCGCATGCGCGAAAGTGAGGTAAAACATCGAAGGCAAAGAGATCGAAATAGCAATAAACGAACGTTTAAATGCATAAAATGAAGCGTTGTATACGCTTAGTTAGGGCTCAGGCATATTGTGGCGTATTAATAATAGAGATGTGAAAGTCACATTTGACAACGAATGTACTAAAGTGAACGCTGATTTTTTCTTGGCAATAACTAGAAACCGAATGGTGATGCAAACCAGCTGCGGCGCGCGTGACGCTAATGGGGCGATAGCTTATCGCGATCGGAATGCGAAGCTAGAACAATGCCTTTTCAAAAACAATACACGAACTACTAAAACATGAATTTAAGCGTTGTGTAGGATCAGTGGGGAGTAGGGAATTGTGTAGTGTTATTAGTTTATTAAAATTGGCTGTAAATAAACGTTTGTCAACGAACGCACTACATGACCGTTCATTTTTTTCCGAAAGCAAAAGACATCGGATACTAGGCAGTTATGCGTTAGAACGCATGCGCGTAATGTTGTAATAGAACCGTAGACTAGGGCGTTATCCGTAAGTGCGCATGCGCTATATGCTGTGAGGGTATAAATAGACTGAAAAATTGCTATTAGTGTATAACGCAAGGGGTCTGACTTTTACAGCTGCAACAGACGTTCTCCCAGCCGCAACAATGGCCGACGCTACAACCGAAATGAAAAAGGCTAAGACACCACGCAAGCAGGGGTCCAAGGCGGTGACTGGAGGCGGCCAGCAGGCATCGACGTCAGCCGGAGCACCTGCTAAGCGCCCCGTGGTGCTTCTCGTCCCGTCAATAGGGCGTAAGCGAGGCGCCAACTAAGCGTGAGGGAACTGGCGTGCGTTGAGAGTGGCGTCTATAAGCTTAAGACGCCAGTTCGTATTGAAGCGGTGTCTTATAAAGACAAGTGCACGTACAGGGGATGTGCCCGGTGCCGGCGCAAGTTGCTTCGGCAAGTCAAGGACGACCTTATGATATGTCGAACCAACGGTGAGCAGGGGGAGGGGAAGAGTTTCTTTGCGTTGCGCGTTATGGTTCGAGATGGCGAGGCTGACGAAGATGAGCTTTGGCTAACGCTGTTTGACACGCAAATGGCTAATCTAGTTGAGTACAGGGCCGACTACTTGGAGGAATTAAGTGAGGAGGAACTGCGTGATACTGTGCTTGAATTAACAGGCACGAGAGTGGAGCTCAGTGTGCGTAAGACGACGTGGCAAGGCGAGCCGTCTTATACGGTACGTACGCTGAAGAGATACGACGACGACGACGACGATGATGTCTAATGTGTTTTTCTTGTGTTTAGGAGTGCCCACTGTTGGTATCGTTGTTGACGCGTAAACCGACGAGTGCCGAGATAGCCGAAAATTATATAATGGCATGGTGCTCAGCTTACGAAATGGCGGCAAACTTTAAGCATGACAATTTTCTTCTGTAGGAGGTCCGGCGCGTGCTGCTGGACATGTTAGCGAACAACGAGAGGATGCGTGCAAGGTACGCAGAGGTTGCCGCGTTCGTACAAACGCTGCTGGACCGGGAAGTGGCGCATAGTGAAACGATAGACGCTGTGCTTCTGGGTCGTGTCGCTAAAAAAGGGGCGGCGGACTAATCATGTGTGTATTTGTAGAGGGCGGAACGTCGTGAACGTGAAAACGCCGCTGAGGTAGCTGAGTTGGACAGACTGCTACTGAACTATGCGGTGCGTGCAAAACTGTATGCGGAGACGGCGTTCGTGGACGATAAGCGAGATGCGGCCTAATTATAATGCGTGTTTTGACAGTGAAGCTTAGTAGGACATGTTTTATGCTGTAGGGGTGCGTGCGTAGCGATAACGAGTTGGACGTTATCATCGAGGAGGCGCTTGGCGTACCGCACATCGAACCGCCGACGTACGACGACATACAGCACGCGCCGTCGCCAACACCGCCGGAAGTGATGCTAATACAACAACGTCAAGTCATCGCGTCGGGTCGGGGTCAGTTGGCCGGCCGCTATGAGCGACATGCGATGGCCCTCTTCGCCGAGCAACTCGGTGAGACAGAAGGCGCGCGAACGATGCGGCGCGTGCAAGGTCAATAAAGGATGCCCCTACGTACATATGGTCGGCTATCGTGTGGGTCGGTCGACTCGTGTGTACACGCAGTGCTACGACAACGCGTCTGACCTCGTCACGCGACACTTCAACGCCGTGTTGGAGACGTGTCTACATCAATCGTTGATACCGACCTTCACGCGTCTCGTGCGTCTACTGCACGTTAAGGCGACCGGTCAGCAGCCGGGACGTGCGGGGGAACTCTATCTGGTCCAGTTAGTGTCGGACTGGCTACTAGGCACGGACTGGCGCGATTTCGTCAATAACGCTCTACTAGAATCGGCCGTTCACGTGTACGTCCAGTGCCGAAGCGGCGTCTAAGCCGCGTGAACATTACTGCTAGTTGCTTTGTCGATTTATTTAAAAGCGCTTGTTTTAATAAAAATTGCGCTTTTGCTGCTAATAGAAGAAGAAAACCTTGTACGGTATACGCTTAATAAAACGTTGAAAATGTACGTTCCGTTTCCGAGTTATTTAACAAAACACCACACCACACCACAACATCGACTCACCACCCCACGTTACTTAACGCACTACTGCGCATGTCCGTACAACATCCACTACCACCCCACGTTACTTAACGCACTACTGAGCATGTCCGTACAACATCCACCACCACAGCACCCTGTTATAAAAGTGGTGCTCGAAAAAGTAGCAGCCAAAAGTATGCCGCCGACTCCTCCTACTATATGGCAATGTCCGAAATGCGGTACTTATTTCGCGCAACAATCGTTGTTAGAGAGACACGCGAAGAGTTCGAAACGATGCGGGGATAGCGCGCTATGCGTAAAAAGACGAGTGTCCGAAATGCGGCGTAACGTACAGTACGCGCGCCGTTATGCTACGACACCTGAGGGATACGTGCGGTCGGGAGGTGTCGCCACCTCCCGACGGTCCCAATGCACCGGTCGACAACGACGCTCTACAGCGCGTCGTGGACGAACATCGACGTAGCATAGAGACGTCGATAGCGCGCGGTACCATACAGTCCCGCTACAACTATCGAATAATCGCCTATACGAGTACGCGGGTGCTCGAACCGCGTCTGAGGGTTATGTTTCGCGAACAAAAGAACGCGCTTAAAATTAACGTGAGCTATGGTTTCGTGTTACGCCACAAGGTGTCGGGACGTTACCGCTATTTTCATTCGTCCTGTAACTGCTGCGGTCGCCTCCTCGAAACGTCCGCCCTCGTTACCGATAGCCGTTCCTTCGAACGATTCCTCGACGTCGTGCGCACGACCGACGTGCTACAGTACGTCATCGCGCAGCGTCCCGACTCGGGGTGGGTGGTCGAGCTCGTAACGAACGCCACCTACTTCGTGAACGCCATCCTAAACCATCCTATCGGGTGCGTTGGCACCGCGCTCCCCGCCTACGTGCGCAACAACAAGTACTTAGTGCCGTTGACGAACGATCGTCGGAGCACGCCCTACGACGACCATCTATACCTCTTCCGGTGCATCGGTCTCCACCTGCAAGGCGGTCAACAACGCGGCCACCCGAGAATAAATTTGACCCGTTTAACGAGAGTCGCTAAACGACTGCACGCGCGCTACGCTTCGACGAAGTCGAACGGCGTGCGCCTGAACGAACTGGAAAGCGTGTAGGCTCTTTTCGGCATCAACGTCGTAGTCTATCGACTGACGGAGGCCGGCGCCGCCGAACTAGTCCGTCGGTCGCTCGAAAAGCACCCCACGACCCTGAACGTCAACCTGTACGAGACGCACTTTTCGTACATAACCGACCTGCGCGATTACGCTAAAACGTACAAGTGCTCGAAATGCGGCAACTCCCTCTGACGGAACACGTGGCAATTACGGTGTCACGAAGCGAAGTGCGAAGGTGGCGTTCGTCACGTGTTTCCCGGCGGCGTCTACCGACCGACGCCGTCCGTGTTTCAACGGCTCGACGACGACGGCATCGACGTCGGCGGCGACGACGACCTGCGCTACTATCCGTACCGCGCGACCTTCGATTTTGAATGCTATTTTGCCGCCAACGATCTGCCGCCGGATACCGACAAATGCCGTTGGCTAGCGCGACATGAACTGCTCAGCGTGAGCGTCGCGTCGAACCCGGACACGAAGCGGCGCGCTGTTACGTCACGACCGGTGATTCGGCCGAACTGGCGCGCCGCCTCATCGACGACCTGGAAGCCGTGAGCGCGGCGGCGTGCGCGGCTCTTCGCCCCCGCTATGACGCGGTCTTCGCGGCGCTCGACGCGCTTGACGACGACTGGCGGCGAAGACGGTGCGACGACGACGACAACGATACGTCACCGGACGCCGCACTCGCCGACCGCCTGTGGACGCACCTCCGTCAAATGCCCGTACTGCGTTTCAACAGCGGTAAGTACGATTTGAATGTCGTCAAAAAGTACTTGACCCCACTGCTCATAACCGACGACGCGCAGCACACATCGTCGGCGTTCACCATTAAACGACAGAACAATTACATGTGCCTGACAACGTCGACGTTGAAATTCCTCGACATAACTAATTACCTCGCGCCCGGTGTCAACTACGAGCGCTATCTGAAAGCGTACGGCTGCGCCGCGACGAAGGGGTACTTTCCGTACGAGTATATCGACGCGTTGACGCGCCTGGACGAGACCGTCCTGCCGCCGCGCGAAACTTTCTACAGCCACCTGAAACGCGAGGGAATCTCCGCGGAGGCGTACGAAATTTGTGCGACGGCGTGGCGTGACGAACGCATGACGACGATGCGCGATTTTCTAATCTGGTATAATAACCGAGATGTGACGCCGTTTCTCGAGGCCGTCGAGCGGCAGTTCGCCTTCTATCGCCGCCAGCGCTTCGACATGTTCAAGGACGCCATCAGCGTACCGGGATTGACGTTGTTGTACCTATTCAACGACCTGCCGCTGTCAATCCATTTCTCCCTGTCCAACGAACCGAACAAAGACCTGCACCGCCTACTGCAGTCGCAGATCGTCGGCGGCTCATCGATCATCTTCGCGCGTCATCACGAGGCCGGCGTGACGTCGATTCGAGGCGGCAACAACCCGTGTCGTTCGATAGTAGGCTATGACGCGAACGGCCTCTATCTATCGGGGATGATGCGGGAGATGCCGACGGGTTGGTACACGCGCCGACGCGCCGAGAACGGCTTTCGAGCGGAGCGCGTGCACCGCTACGGTCGTATGGCCGTGGAGTGGTTGACGTACGAGGCGGACCGGACCGACACTCGTATACGGCACCAGTTGAACGGACGCGAGAGGCGCGTCGGCAAGTACCGAGTCGACGGTTGGTGCGCCGCCACGCGAACGGCGTATCAATTTCACGGCTGCTACTTCCACGGCTGCCCGACGTGCCAGACGCACGTGACGACGAACGCCGTCAACGGTCGACCGATGACGACGCTGTACGCCGAGACGATCGCCGTGACGGCCTACCTACGCCGCCACGTCGTCGTCGTCGTCGAAATGTGGGAGTGCCAGTGGCGAGCCGTGCGACCCCCGCGGTGCCCGACGCGTCACGATGGCAACCGGGGCGGCGGTGTACGCACTCGACGATACTGGAGGGTGTACGCGACGGCTCTCTGTTCGGTCTCGTGTAGTGTGATATCGCCATGCCGGAAGCGCTGCGCGCCAAGTTCGCCGAAATGCAGCCCGTGTTCAAGAACGTCGATATCACGCGCGACGATCTCAGTCCGTTCATGCGCCGCTACGCCGAGTCGCACGACCTACTCACCCGACCTCAACGGACGCTCGTCGGTAGCTACTTCGTCACGGCGATCGTGCTCGCCACGCCCCTCCTACGCTGGTATCTGGAGCACGGGCTCGTCGTCGCTCGCGTCTACCAGGTGATCGAGTACACGCCGATCGCGTGCTTTCGCCGCTTCGGCGATACGTTGTCGACGGCGCGACGCGAGGGCGACGTCGACCCCGACAAATCGATCATTGCCGACACCTTTAAACTACTTGGCAACAGTTCGTACGGGAAGACGATTACGCGCGTCGATCGGCACCGGGATATCAAGTACTCCACGCCGATCGGTGCCTCCCAACTCGTCAACAATCGGCGCTTCCGGCAACTCGACGTCGTCGTCGACGACGAACTGTACGAGGTGGCGCTGAATAAGCGCACCGTCGTCTACGGCCTGCCTATCCAAATCGGCTATTTCGTGTATCAATACGCGAAATTGAGAATGCTGGAGTTCTACTACGATTTCGTCGACGCCTACATTCCCCGTCCGCTCTTCCAGTACTGCGCTATGGACACCGACTCGGCGTATATCGCCCTAGCGGGCCACGACATCGACGCGCTCGTACCGGAAGCGCTGCGCGAACACTACTTCCGGAATCGTTCGCTCTGGTTTCCGGCCGAATGCTGCGATGCGCATGTGGACGCGTACGTACGATGCCGCGTCGCCGGACTGGCGTGGGAGGGCGGGGGCGACTGCTGCGCGCGCCGATGTCTGTTCGATCGTCGAACGCCGGGTCTCTTCAAAGAAGAGTGGCGCGGCGACGGAATCATGGCGCTGTGCAGTAAAACGTACTACTGCTTCGGCGGCGACGACGGCGCGAAGTACAGCACGAAGGGTCTGAGCAAACGTCAGAACGCCGACATCGACGAGAACACTTTCATCGCCATACTGCGCTACCGACGCAGCGGTGTCGGCTGGAACAGCGACTTTCAGGTGAAAGACTCGTCCGTGTTGACGTACGTTCAAGTGCGCGCGGCGTTGAGCTACTTCTACGCTAAACGCCGCGTGCTCGACGACGGCGTCACCACGGCCCCGATACTCGTCTAACTAGTATAACAACAACTAACTCGTCTAACTCGCCTAACCTACCCTAGGGGTGGGGGGCCGCCTAGGGGTAGGTTTCTGTATGTATGTATGTAGGGTAGGGTAATAAAACAAAATTGCGTACATTTGTTTGTTATCGTTTCTTTATTACTACTACTACTATACACGTAAAAGCGAAGCATTAATGTGGCCTTAGCCAATAGAACACGAGACAGTCATTGTCCACCCGATTGGTGCCGAATAGGTTCTGGAACGACGTCAACGGCATGCCGCGACATCGGAGGAGTAGGTAGGCGACGCAATATTGTCCGCATACGTTAGAGAGGACGCTCTGCAATCGCTTGTCGTTGTACGTCCACGCGTCGCCGCAGTGACGGTGCAGGAAGGCGCGGAAGTCGGCGTGCAGCGGCGCCAGACCGTACGAATCGAAGTACTCGCCGACGCCTCGCCGGTCGACGTAGACGGCCACCCAGTGCTCCCCCGGTTCGCCGCCGTCGTCGGTATTGCACACGAAAGCCATCGGGTAAGTGGCGGCGGCGGTGGTAAGTAGCGCGTCTTTAGGCACGACGCCGACGACGATGCGTTTAGCGTACGCGTCGCGTTCCAGGCGACGCATCAGTTGGAACGTATCCATGGTGATGGTTACGACGTACAGTCGTACAGGACGTTCCGGGTCCTGTCGATCTCCATCACCGTCTCGAATTCCACGTACACGACGACGTTCATCGGTCGGGCTAGCGGCGTCGTGAACTGCATTTCAGCGCCCACGGTCCCCTGACGCACGACGTTGAAATGGTCCCCGTCGCAACAGTCGGGGGTCAGGTCGAAAGCGAAGACGGTGTAGCCGGCTTCGAAGTCCGAGCGCGATATGTCGTTCCCAGCGTCCTCGCCCGCCTTTCCTGTGGCCTCGAAGAGATTCATGTAGCTTCGGATGCACCGGTGGTGCGGGAAGTCCGGCTGCAGCGGCTTGCTCGGCACCTGACGTTCGTCGACGATGAGCGCGAGGAAGTTTATGTCGTTGTGCTGCGCGTTGAACGGATTTCTAGTGTAGTCGCCGTTATAGGCGGCGTTGTCGATCATCATCAGGATTATGCGTTTCGGAATCGCACCCATGTACAGGTTCCCGTGCGTGTGCGATAGCGTACCCGCCGTTATCGAGAACGACTTGCAGTCGACGCGGCGAATCGGGAACTTAGCCGTTACCAAAGTCCACGCTTTGATGTGACCCAGCTGGACTTCCGGGTTCAACTTCACTTTTCGGACGTACAGGCAAATCGAGCGTATCACGATATGCCACCCCGGCGCGGCAGCCTGGCCCATGAGCGCGAAGGCGTCCTTCGAGAGGACCATGCGTATTTTCGTGTCGATATCGCTCGGTAGAAGAAGGTTTAGCATAAACGCGTCGACGTGCAGGTGTCCCATCATCTCCACCTCGGCGCTGGCCGCCGTCATGTCGCGCCGCGCCGCGCTACGAACCCGGTGTTGTCGTCCCCGCGCGCGTTCATGTGTCTGGCGCTGTCTTTGTACCACAACGACCCCGTGAGATGCGATCGTTTCGCGTCGCTACCGTAACTCAGCAGGGTCTCGATGTAGGCCCGGTACGCGTACGTATTGGTCGACGGCGTCACGAGCGTACCGTTCAGCGACACGTCGATTTGACTGAACATCGAATGGAGGAAATTGTTGACCGGCGCCACGTTGGCGCCGGCCGCCAGATCGGTACCGTCCCCCTGAACCACTTTGAAGCGGACGTACGTTTGAAGGCTCGCTAGGTCCGTATAGTCGTTACCCGATCCCGGAATGAGGAACTCGATAGGGCCGCCGGCGTCGAGAGCCGTCAGCGGTTGGTAGACGGTCCACTGACTGCTCTCGATGCTCTTCTGCGTCATCTGTCCGGTGAACAGTTCCAGTTCGGCCATCACGCCCTCGCACGCTGTATTCACGAACGCCATCGTTACGCGTGGAATATATCGACCGGTCGACGCCCTCTCTTCCGTCTCGTGGCGGTTAAAACAATCTCGATTTACAGCGTCTGATGTGAAGCGTCGCCACTAGCTTCCCCTGCTCGAATGGTATCGGTTGACCGCAATCGTCTCTTATATCGACCTCGATCGTATCGAATTGATGCCGCAGCAGCTTCACGTATTGGACGCGGTCGAAAGTTTCCGAAATAACGCTACCGTTCGTACCGAAGACGGCGATGTTTCGAAGGAGCGGCGCGTACACGTCACCGACGACGCGCGATTACACGAGATCCGTGTACACGTACAGGGTGTCGACGCCCGCTTTCATATCCACCATATTGCGACTTTCGTACGCGTACGTGTACGCGGCGGGGCTGGTCTCGATAACGACGACTTCCGGTTCGGGGCCCATCATCGGGGGACTCACGATAACGTTGTTATGGAAACCTAGCACGCTCTTCAGACGGCTCGTATCGGGTAGGGTAAAGGTGACACCCGACGACATACGCAGCGTCATTCGGTTAGAGACGCCGCTGTACTCTAGACGCACCTTGACCTTATCGGTGCACAATTTCATTAGCGCCTCGTTGAGCTCGCGCAGCAGCACGTAAACGTTGTTGTAGAAACCGTGAGTAATCGTACCCTGTCGGTATACCTCGACACCGTCCATGGTCGTGAAAAGACCCGGGTCGCCCCGCGGGGCCGACAGGTAGAAGGTGGCGTCCGCCTCTCTCACGTTGTACCATGTATGCGGGTACTGTAGCGTCACCAGTCCGCATTCCCATTCTCCTCCAGGCAGGTCGAAACGTCGCGGCAGCGTCGTGATGTAATGCGTCAATTTCGGGGTGCCGCTTCATAGACGCGTTGCTCGGTAGCGTCAGGTAAAAGTCAGACGATACCGCCATCGTCGCGTCGTTGTCGTCGACCGCCGCTCATAGACGGACTCGGGAGGAGGTAACCGAGACAGCTGCTCAACAGCGCCGTCCACAGGTTGGAATCGCCTTGACCCCGCGTCAGATTGTATATACTAACGGCGATGACGAAGTACAGGACGATGATCTGACAGAGGAATACGATTTCGGCCTTTGGGCATTCGTTACCGCAGAGCCGCCATGGAACGGGTTCGTGGACGGTGGAGTCGTCGGCGTTCTCGACGGCGTCGACGGAGTCCTCGTTAGTAGTCTTCGTCGGCTGCTCTGAACCAGTAGCGGCGTCGACGGAGTCCTCTTTGGTAGTCTTCTGCTGCTCGTCCCTCGTCGCCGTCGCCTCGTCGATCATCATTGCGCCACTGCGGTCTGCGGCTACAGCAGGGTCCCTTATACGGGAGGAGCGACGTTCCCCCGCATAAGCACGACTCGTGCAGCCGCCAGCATTCCTCGTGGCGCGTCCAACGCATGCCGCCGGCGCGCTATTATAGGTCCACGAGCTCTGCGGCGTCGATCCAACTATTGAAGGAGGCCGGGTAACCGCTCCATTTTACGAGCGCCTCCGACCCGCCGCCGCGACGACGACGACGCCGCTGCAGAACATCCTCCACGCGATATAGTTTGTTCTTCGGAACGACTACGCGTTGTACTTCCTGTTCGTAGAAGGCGCCCTCTACCGGCGTCCCGGCGTCGTCCTTCGGGCGATAAACTGGCGGTTCGGACGGATGCACCTCTACAACGGTGAAGAGCTCCTCGCTCCAGTTAGCCATGTATCCTTTTTTGAATTGACCCCTCGTCTTACTGATACGCACGCGATCTCCCTCGCGAAGTTTCGTTTTTTTCCGCCGGCCGCCGCCGCCGCCGTACAGGCGTTGCCATACGTCTTCCTGATTCGTCGCGTCGACGCTCGCCGGCGTCCTACCGATGCTTCGATGATAGGCGTTGTTGTACGAATGCACGAAATCCGGTAACGCCTCTACGTAGCGCAGCGTCTCGTGTTTCGTAAAATAACGCCACATGCGCGTTTTCAAAGTCCGATTGAATCGTTCCACGACGCTCGCTTTAGTCTCCTCGTTATGCGTCACGAAATGATGAACGCCGTGACTCTTTAGGAACGTTTGCAGGGGTCGGTTCAGAAACTCGGTCCCCTTATCGGTCTTAAGCGCGTTCGGCGGCTGTTGCGCGTCGTTCAGCAAACGCGCGAAGGCCGCGACGAGCGACGCGCCGGACTTACTCTTCAACGGAACGCACCACGCCCGCTTCGAAAACACGTCGATGACCGTCAATAGGAATGTTATACCGTCGTTGTGTTTTTTTTAGCCTAGTCAAGTCGACCAGATCGGCTTGCCACTGCTGGTTTTGATCGCCCACGATGACGCAACGTCGTTTGAAACGTCGTTTAACCGGTTTGTGTAGGGTATAAGCGTCCTGCGCCGCTAGCCACCTCTCGACGTCCGGTCGTCGTCGTCCCCCCTTCGACGCCCGGTGCAACGCGTCGACGCCTCCGTAACTACCCGCCCGTTTCGGATCGAAGTAGAGTTCATTCAGTTCGTCGTCGTCGTTTCGTTGTCGAAGGTTTCGTTTTGGACGACGACGACGACTCCACCCGGACACCATGATGACGACGACGACGACGACGACCAATGAACGACGAATATTATATAGAGAGCGATAACCGTGATGACGAGACCGACGATGGCCGTTCGTTGTGTCGGCGGCATCGTCACGCCGATTCCCACGTCACGGCGTCCAACGCTCGTTGTCTCTTTCTAGAACCAGTACGTCGTCTTCGTGCCGCCTTCCCCGCTGAACTGACCGCCGACGCCTCCGACTCCTCTTCTCTTTGGCGACGCCGCTCCATGTTATCCCGATAGCGCGGGTTGCCGACGAACTCCATAGGAATGTTCATACCCTTCATGCTCAACCCGAAAGCTCGCCATCCTAGGGGCTGTGTCGTCTTCGTTCTCGTTCGCATGAGATTGTTCACTAGATCGACCATGTTACTCCCCGCGATCGTTTTACCGTCGTACACGAATTCGCCGCGGTCGTTCCATCGACACAACGGATCGGCTTTCATTTTCGCGATAAGCAGACTCGCCTTCCCTTTCAGCGTTTTCGGCATGCTGGCTACGATTTCGCGCTCTACGGCCTCCGACGATGGCGCCACCGCAGCCGCGTGCTGTATTTCGCCGCCGCCATCGGCATTGACCATCGACACGCGTACCGGTTGCGCCGCTCGAGCCGTCTCTATAGTGTTGTAGCGACTAAGCAGTTGATTGTACGACGCCACCTTATCGCGTTCGGATAAATCCGATCGCTCTAGAATAACCTTCATGTCGCTGTCCAGGCTACTCAGTACACGTGATCGGGGCGTGCTGCTCGACGGCTGTGGTGGTGGCAGGAGGCGTTTCACCAATCGCGGGTCGACCAAAGCCATCTTCTTTGCGTACTGCATCGATTAACCCCCGATGACCTGTTTGAGTAGTGGCAGGAGAACGGTGCTCGCTAACGGCGCTAGCAGGGCCGTCAGAAATCCACCCGCCCCCGTTTGCAAGATGGCTCGCTTCCGCTTCACAGGAATTCGTTTGTTGACCAGGTCACGCAGGTGATCTCTGTATTTCGTCAACACGCGTTTCTGCTTCGGCGACACCTTCACGTTCCCTCTCAGAATATTGTACGCGCAATCGCACAGACTACATATGAGACCGACCTCCGAGTGGGCGAGCACGGCTTTTCGCAGTTCGATGTTCCGCTTATGTCTATCCAACAGCTGCAGGGCGAAAATGTGTCTCTTCACGCGTTGCTCCGACACCGTCGGCGCCACCTTTGGTCGTCGCTTCGCCGCTACCACCGCGCGTCGTCCCGTCATAACGACTAATAAGCGTACGCGGCGACGTCCCTCTCTACTTATAGTCCCTTCCGTACGTAGACGTACTGAAGGGGGTCGTCTGGAAATATACACGTACGCAGGCGCATGTACTCTTCCGTGTCCTGTTTCAGATCCACGAAGAGATAGCCGTACGCCGTCGACGTCGCGTCTTTGAAAGCCTCTATCATGTAGTTGAACTTTTCCGGGTACATCTGTTTCGCTAGGTGACCTACTTGACCGGCGTCTCGGGGGTTCTTGAATAGCGCTAAGTATTGGGCGTTCAGGCTGATTGTACGGTTTTCTTTCCCTTTCGGAAACATGTTCTGTCGGAGTTGTACGACCGACGTATTACAATGATGACTTTTTATAGTAAACAGTGCCTTCACTCCGCTATCGGTCTCCTCCATGAGGTCGTCGAGTACTACAAGCGTCCTCTTTTTACCGTCTAAATGTGTCGTAGCCGGCAGGCCGTCTACGAAGTCTATTTTCGGAGACATAGACGCGTAGGCGGTCTGCCACTGCCCGTAGCACCACAGGATTTTTTCGGGCGGTGGATCAATCATAGCGTGTCGTATCAGACGGTCGACGAACGTCGTCTTACCGCATCCCGTAGGACCGGATACTATACACGTAAACGGATGCTTCAACAGTGGTCCGCCCATTTTCACGACTGATACTGGCTAACGCTTTTTACGCGTCTTTATAAGAGGCGCGCACCTCCATCAATAGTTTACCGAGCTTGTTCTCCCCCGCAACGTCCCCGATCCTGGTACCCCAGAAACCCTCCCTACTCGGTACCCACTCCACCAATTCGGCGTCCCCGGTGGCCAATAGGTCGGCCTTCAACTTGGCCGACCCGCCAAACTTACTCATCATCAGCCCCTTCATACACGCGACCCTAACGGCGTTCCAGTCGGTTCCCGTTCTCTTTTTTCGAATTCCGTAACTGAGTCGTTTCGCTAAATAGGTCGATCGCGTCTTTTTGATACACGCGGCGCATTCGATGTCTTCGTTGAATATCGCTTTCCTATACTGATAGGCTTGCTCGACGGATCGGAAGACCCGACCGTACGCCGTCAATCGGTTCGCGTACATATTCGACAGGAACGAGCGCGAGCCGCCAAACTTTATAGTAGGAGCCATGACTACCGATAACCCGCTACCTACACCGCTTATATAGAACAGACGTCGCCGCCGCTAGATGGCGCTTCTAAAAAAGGGCCGACGTCCGGATTCGGACCCGGAATCTTGCGATCCCTAGTCGAACGCTCTCCCAGGAGAGCTAATCCGGCGCCGGCGTCTATGAGTGGTTTTATCTCGGTTATATACGACGACGACGACGTAACTAAGGACGCTATATTTCAGTAGGTCCTACGTTGACCGCTAGGGCTAAAATAGTCACTGGGATGATCGTTAGGTGGCGCCTCAAGGGGAACGGTCATCAATCAAAAGTGACAGGCCATCAATCACGTTTTTTATAAGTATGTTCCTGAAAACGTTTAGTGTCACCAAAACCCTTTGATCTTTTTTTATAAGTATGTTCCCGAAAACGATTAGCGCGTTTTTTATGCATAGGACGAGGTCTGAAAAGGGGCGGGGCGAGCCCGTGCAGCACCTACATACTACTCAGATGCACTTCAGTATAGACTGAAGATGTGATTGGCATCTCCCCATATTCGTCAAATAATGCTGTTGGAAATGGGTAAGTTCGGGGCGCCAATCTGTTCTTTCAAATCTCCCAATCTGTACCTTTCGAACATCGACTGCATTATCTGCGTTCACTATCTTATCTATAGCAATGCTGTTAGCACTTATAATGTCGGTGTTTTGATCTGCAGGATCATGGGTGAAGTTGTTCCATGGTCTTTTCTCGGTATCTGTATATTAGCCTGGATAAGTGGCGACTTTATGTGATGTCACATCTATCTGTCTGTACCATCGGCTATGTCTGCGACACGTGTATTGAATACAAATTACTGCATATCTGCGATGCAATTTCCTCAACGGCTGCTGCTAATTTGCATATAAAGTGGAACTTGGTTTGAATGACTACTATATAAATGTCCTCATCGACTTTGTATGCCCTCAAAACATCGGTATAAATATCTCGTCTGTTTTGCTGTCAAGCATACTTTTTTTTTTATCAAGCATACGTACGTACTGAAACATATGGACTAAATTAAATTTGTTGCCAAACAGCGGCGCCTAATTTGCACATGTTTCGTAGTGAATTAAGTGTAGAATCCTTTCGGAAACATCCTGAACGGTACCACGTACCTTCATAACATGGATTGACACACTAATTTGTAGTGCTATTGTCAATAATTAGTGATATATTGATGAAAACTTAACATGTGGTAATGGCGCCACTAATTTGCCTATTTTGTAAAATGCTCTAATCCCTAATAAGGACACATAAAATATATAAAAACGTCAAAAACGTTGCCCGGACCCTACTGCAAGGTCCACCCTTAAACAGCATCTATAATTCTCTGCCGGAAAATAAAGAAGTCTGCTAGTAACATGTGCAGTTGCAATAGTTTTTGCTACATATAAAGGGAATATTGACGAATACAGTGTACATTACGAATATGATAATAACAGCATCGACAAGAAATATGGTTTCTAAAATTGAAATTGTCATCAAAATAAATCCAGTATTTTTTAATCTACTCGTGTTCCCGTGAACGTCAACGAGATATTAGACCATGTCTTTCTGAAAATGTCGGTGTCGTGAATGTGTCGACAAAGATAACGTTCCCTGTTCCGACCTGTCATATCAGCTGCCACCCCTTTGTCTGTCTTTATCACTTCTATCCTGTTCTCTATCTGCACAAATCTGACATTGTTGAGTTTGAAGCGAAGCAGACCGATGATGAAGACATCGTCGGGCCAGAAGAACTTGACGGTGTAGGATGTACGGTAAAGGGCGACCACCACATCGGTTGTCATGAGGTGGGCAGAACCAGAACAGAAAGGAGGGTATTTGTCACCTGCATATTCTGTCACGAGTCGCCGGTAGCCGGCACGGAACACATTGTCTCGCTCGTACACTTTGCAAAGAATGAGTCCCGTAACTGGCTTGTCTATTAGAGCTAGGTAGGTCATCAACGTGAACGGATTCACAAGGATGTCGTCGTCCGATTTTAGCACGAACGTAGCGTTGTGACAATACAGCGAAACCCACCTCAACGCAGATATCGTGAGATTGCGGCAGTCGTCAATGAAACTCGACTGCACAATGTCGTCGTAGGTGGAACTTTGGTTCATCAACATGTTCGTCACTGCAGGTGTCGAGGCCGTCCCAAGAACGAAGATCAAACGTATGTTCTTGTGTCCGTAGAACCTGCGGGCGCCCCACGTGGCGCGCATAATGTTCCGTCGGACGGCGTTCTCGGGGTCCGAGTGGACGTACATCAGGATAAATACGTCACTTCCGGCATCTGGGCCGCATATCTTCTCGTTGTTGAGGGTGTATGTGAAGGGGTGTGGATTGACGACCTTCTGTGGATCAACCGTGTCCGTCATGCCAGTCCGCTGCAAATAAAATAGCCGGAATTAGTGTTGCATCATTGCCTATGAACACACGCTGGCAACTACGTACGCAAAAATACAGAATCAGAGAAATCTCACAGAGGCGGATCATGATTTCACATCGGCAATTTTTCCATGTGAACTTATGTACTGATGTCCTACACTTAACGTGGTGCCATGAAATTACATGGTGAAGTTAATTCAGCCGTATCCCATACACTAGTCTTGAATGTTGCAGTTGGTCATGCCTGCTTTAATGCATATAATTATCAACAAAGTCTTTCTATGAGTCTGTTTCATTTCTTTCTAATGCATCCCAGTTAATTGAAGTTTTATTTTCAGTTACCTTTTGGTTCATTTTGACAGTATCCCGGTTAAGCTTGGACCATGTATTGCTCTTCTTTGGTCTGGTGTTTTCCCTTATTTTGCACACACAATACTGTGATCAGAGTAGATGGGGTTGGATCAGGGGTGTGCATGAACATCCATGGTTATGTTTCTCCGTCCTTTACGACAGACAATGATATTTATTTGAGATTTGAACTAATGTGGTGCTTGGAAAGTTCGAAGTCTTGATTCTGGTTTTCCGAAGAAGGTGCTGGTCATCAGAATGTTGTACTGGTAGATGGAATCCAGACAAAACCATTTTCGTTACTATTGACATGATATAAAAGGCTGATTTACATGCGTTTTAGGATTTTTTTGAAAAGTCTTACAAAACCTTGGTGTATATATCTATCTATCTATATATATATATACATATATAAATTTGCATGAATGTATGTATGTGCGTTCGTGTGCGTGCGCGTGTGGTGTATGCATGTCTAAATACATGTATGCGTGTATGTATGTATGCGTGTATGTATGTATGCGTGTATGTACGTATGTATGTGTATGTGTGTGTGTGTGTCTGTGTGTGTGTGTATGTGTGTATGTATGTATGTATGTATATATGTATGTATGTTTGCATGCATGCATGCGTGTGTGTGTGCGTGCGCGTTTGCGGATGTGTGGGTGCGCGTTTGTGCATGTGTACGTGGGCGATTGCGTGTGCACGTTCGCGTGCATGTGCGTGCGTTTGCGTACGTCAACTTGTGCGCGGGCGTGCTACACGTATCACATATTTAGTAACGTACATACCTTTTTTGCGTAGTAGATGTGGGCGTTTGACAGCAACGGATGCCTTTCCCGTTTGTTGGCCTGCTCCACTGGTCGTACGATATATCTGAATCCGACGTCGGAGACCACTGTGTTTCCCAGCTTTGCGTCTACCTTGCTCTGTTGTGCTGCGCTTTCTTCAACTAGGCATCCCATCGAACGGCTCACACGCATCATCTCATATTCTATGTCATGTTCCCTTGGCGTCACAGCTGTGTTTCCTCCAGCCTCACGTCGCAGCGACTGGTTCGCATGTACCATTTCATTTTGCGTGCCATTTATTTTGACAACTTCGTGATCATATGTTCTGATTTTGATAATATTATCAGGCCGGCCCGCATTAAAAGGTACAAGTTGTACGAAACCGATGACCACAACAAAAGCAACGCAGAACAAGGACGAGGATCGACGCAATGAGACCAAAGCAGACTTTCGCACCAAGAATTTCAGCAGCCCATAACACTGAGACAAATGGAAAAAACAAACGTTATTCAAACTAACTTCATATATTTTATCTCAGACGATTCATATATAGTTCTCAACAGGTTTAGCGTCAATTAATTGTACTTGTTCTTAAAAAGAGGCAGACTGTTCCCAGTTTTCATTTGTTATTTAATATAATGTTCTTAAGACTGTAATAATTATATGTTATATGAAGTTAGGGTTATGCCCATACAACTATTTTTCGTTCTGTATAATAATTGTTGAACTTCAAATGACTAGTGATACGTAATGCTAGGACAACTTAGAATGTCAACAATTAATGTGTCTACATAAGCTTCACCACTATCATCGTAATCTTCATCATCATCACTAATTTCGTTTTCTTCCCCATTATCAATCAACATCATCCCACCATCATCATCACCATCATCATCACCATCATCATCACCATCATTACCATCATCATCACCATCATTACCGTCATCACCTTCGTCTTCTTGCGAGTTTGTTGTAAATTGTGTCTTAAACCCGGAACCGGGGATCATGGTCGTTTGCAAATGAGACAATGAGATATTTGCGAAGAAAGTTATTAGTGCATGAAAATACACTAGTTGCAAAAGAAATATACTAATGTACTAGGGCGTTCTTTCTTGGACGAATTGTGCAATTTCAGTTTGACCCCGTTCTTTGCAGTTTATTTTAGCGGCGCTTAATTACGGTGCGACACCGTTTCTGCAGCGCGATGAAAAGGTCCTTGCCATGAGGTTGTGTGTCGTGAGAACATTTTTATTTGTTGGGATGATTTATGACTTAACGGGTGTGGACCGGGATGGTTACCTAAACAACAATATTACAACTGATGTTGTGCACGTACTAGCCATTTATTGATATTATTCGACCTAAATGTTGCGTTGTTATTATTAAGAGTGGTGATTCGATTTCATTATAGATGTTGTGTTTCTCTTAAACAAATGTTTATGACTTGTGTGTAGGGAAATAGTTGGGATTGTGACAGGTTGCATTAATTCCATTTTCATACCTAGACATTATTATATCTGTAAATTGTTAGATCACACTGGCAGGCTGTTTATCTTTTGTAAACATTGTTGATACTGTGTGACTAGATCGGATATAGTTCACTGGAACGATGTTTGTGTTTTATTTACTTTTAAAACAATTGTGCTGACATTAGTATTATTGTTTGTTGGCAGATGACTCGCCTCTGCCGTCTCTTTGTTCGTATTGGAGTGAAAATGTAAGGCCAAAGTTGGCAAACGAACCTCAATAAAAGGATTTTATTCTACGTTAGTGCAGTTGATATTTGACAGTTTGGTGCACTAGAACACTAATAATAATAAGATAACTTCTATTGCGCCCAAATCCTTGGAAACCAAGCTCAGAGGCGCATCAAGAGAAAAGGATTGGTCAATTTCAAAATCCATAAGCAATATGCCAGTTGTCAACAGATGGGTCAAGGCGCTATGGAGCTATAGTGGATAAGCAAGGTTGTAAAGATAAGTTTTTAAATGACGACGAAATTTTGTAATATTTTCAACTGATCTAACACTAAGAGGGAGCATATTCCAAAGAGTTGGTGCAGCAACAGAAAAAGTCCTACTTCCAATGTTTCTGTTGACTCTAGAAATAAAAAGTAGATCAGAAGTAAATGATCGAAACTGGATAGGTTTTCTTACAGGTGTAAGCAGTGAATGCAAATAAGATTGTTGTTCACCGGACAGTGCCTGATATGTAATGGTACATATCTTAAATATTATGATATCGTACAGGAAGCTAATACAAAAACTTCAAAAGTGTTACAGAGCGACAAAGAACAAGGAGATCTTGTAACTACTCTTGCCAGACAATTCTGGACACGTTGAAGTTTTGTAATGTCCTTGCTAGCGATATCAGAAAGATGGGAATTGCAAAAGTCAAGTCTGCTGCTAATAATTGTCTTAGCAACAGAAAATGACATCTACCGGCGAATACGGCGAAGATCATGAATATGATAAAAAAAACAGCACCGACACGTTTGAGATATGTGTTGTCGGAAATTGAAGTTACTATCAACGACCACTCCTGATTAAAAAAGCCTATAGGAAACAAATGTCAAGTTTACCATGCTTCATTGGAGTACCAACAATGATCAATTCAGTTTTAGTTGCATTTAATTTCAATTTGCTGTCAGTCATCCAGTGGAAGATATCTTGGAGGCAATCACTAAGTTTGTTAATGGAGCGATTTGTATCCGGGGTAGCCAATGAAATGTAGATCTGAGTATCATCAGCATAACAATGATGATCCAAATCATGTCTTTGTATAACAGAGCTTAATGGTATGGTGTAAAGAGTAAAAAGACAAAGGCCCAAGAACAGAACCCTGGGGAACAACAAATAAAGTTGGCAGTGCAGCCGAAAAACAATTCCCAATCTTTATTGTTTGGTATCTATCAGTTAAGTATGAAGAAAACCAGCTTAGAGCTGTGCCAGATATGCCGTACCACTTTAATATGCGTCCAATGAGAATGTTGTAATCAATCTTGTCAAAAGCGGCAGAGAGATCTAGTTAGGTAAGTGCAGTCACTTCACTATTATTAATGTTCAAGTTAATGTCATTGTGAACCTTTAAGAGGGCAGTCTCTGTTGAATGAAACTGTCTATTTGCTGATTATGACACATTTGTTAAGACATTTGTGCTAATGTGAGACCTTAGCCGACTCTCTACAACCTTTTTTTAGTATTTTGGAAATGAAGCTGAGTTTAGAAATATGTCTATAACTGATTAGGTCTTGTTTTGGCAGATATGACTTCTTAAGAAGTGGAGTGACGTGGGCGTATTTGAAATCATCAGGAAAACAGCCAGAGCAAAGTGATGTATTTATAATATTTGTTATAGGCCCAATTAATGTATAGACATGCCTTTAGCAGTATTGCTGGAAATGGATCAAGTTCACAAGACTTATTTGGGGAGAACGTAGATATTTTCCTAACTTCATCAACAGTTGCGGGTTCAAGTGATACACGCAGAGAATTTACTTGTGGAGAATCCACATTCACATTACTTAGAGTATGACCTGGGAAAGCTGAACGAATAATAATGATTTTATTCTTAAAGTGACTGGAGAACGAGTCACACAGACACTTAATAGATGCATGATCAGGTAGCGATGGAGGAGGCCGTCTATGTAGAATGTTGTTGATGCAGTTCCAAAACTGACGCGGATTATCAGACTAATTTATAACCATATTTGCTGATTTAGCTTTGGCCATTTGTCTGTTACAGAGGTGACAATGCTTGGAATAGCGTGACCTGTCTAAAGACGAGGGTGATTTGCGCCATACACGCTCTAAATAACGACGACGCCTTTTATATAGTATAATTTTGGAAGGGATCCATGGAGCCGGTGGCCTGTCTGACGCACATTTGGATTTCATAGGTCCATGTTTGTTAAGTAATGCATTGAGTACTTGACGGTTGATAAACAAGAAAACTGTATATTCTATAGTTAAGTCCTAAACATTCAACAAAAGTGCATGCGCTGTCTTCGGTGTTACTAAATGTGTCCGCTTTTTCAAGCAGGTTTTCATTCTTTGACAGGTTAACTCTTGAATGCGATAGGAAGCGCTGATACGTCTGGGAAGAAATGCTCATGCGACTCCTCCACGTACAAATTGTTTGTTTGATGTGGAAAAGGAGTTATGTTTTGGTTATGTTTATGGTTAGGGTTAGGTCGATGGTTAGGGTTAGATTGAAAGTACTTTTGACGAGTTTTACTGCAGGTGTTTTCATGCATTTGTTCGCGGAGGGGACGCACGTAACGTTGCTTTGCCTCGACTGGTGACATCGGCAGACGGGGAGGGTGCTGTTGAAAATATTTCGCCGCCTCGTCGCCGTAACGTCAGCTTATTGCAATATGAACGGGGACACGGCGGCACATTTCCAAGGGACCGGGAGGGAAACGGCCACGTGTGCCCATTCAAAAAGGTCCACGGGGACACCAAATTCCAGTGGTCTAGTTCGTGGGGGCATGTGCCCCCAGGTCCTCCTAAATTGACGATCAACCCTAGGCCGTGTTTAGCTTCCAACAAGATTCCTCCACTAAATTTTCTTGATCATGACATAGTGTTGTGCCTATTTTTAGTTGATGAAGAATCTCGTAAATCACATAAATCTGTTCAATTATTATGTTACCATTTCATTATGTATGTCTTCTTTTTGTAACAAAGCAAAGCTCATCCATTCATTCTCTCATTCATGGCTTTGATTTAATAAACGGCGCATATTTACATTGCGCGCTTTATTTTTAACTTAATTCAACGGTATCCAATGGACAGTCGTGTGGGTTAGCTATATCGAATATATATTTTTGTACTTTACCTGTGGTTGAAGTACATTTGATGATATTTAATTGTTCTTTACCTATAATAAAATTGTATCCATGTACATAAGTATGGAATAGATATATCGAATAAATCGTTCTTGGCATTTCAAATGGTGTTTCGTGACAAAGTCCAACGTGTGTCAAGGAATTAGACGAGAAGTGTCACATTGGTAGGGGTAAATTATCAAACAAAATTATGTTTCCTAATCACCTAAGGCGTTATCTTTCTAATGCACACCCATTTTACATCGGCAGAAACAGCAGTTACTACAAGCGGTTGCAGGAAAAGAACTTGACTAAAAATGTCTTAATGAAAACATGCTTGGAAGTTTGTGACGTAGCGCAAGATGTCCGCTATGTAGTCGTAGTGTACAGTGTTAAAAGATTAGTAGCAAAACCAATAATATGCATACACCATCGGTGATACATCAGTATACGCAAAACGTGTCAAATATGCAAAAATCAATACCTTACTGTTCAATCCGTACATCGCAATAATGTAACGGCAAAGCCGGATCTGTGTATGAAGTCTAGTCTTTCTCCGTACTTTTTTTGGAGAAGTGGCAGATCAGCACACCCTATTTTGTTCACACATAAGTTCGTTGCCTCTCGTGGTGTTAGTGAGATCCTTTTTGAGGCGAGGTGCGGCTGTTTCTCTGTCACGGTTTAGCGAGGTCTCCGTACACTTATGTATCAAGGTCAACGCATATGAGAAAGAACGGTTATTGTGAACAAGCAACAAAGAACGAGGAAAATTTAATAAACTTTATTACAAGACATCTTCCTTTTGGTAAATATCTCGATTAACAAAATAAACAGAATAAAGAAATCCCGTAACCAAATCTTAATAGAACATAATAAACAATAACACTGAATATTTCGATTATCAAATTCCACTTCCTTCCTAAGGTGGATTATACCGCCACACGACCATACACTAGACGCCAAGTGTTATCTAATAATAACTCCCATAATATAAATGCACAGTATATAGCTAGTCCTCGCGGACTCTCATTACAGTAATCTGTTACAACACACACACACACACACACACACACACACACACACACACACACACACACACACACACACACACACACACACACACACACACACACACACACACACACACACACACACACACACACACACACACACACACACACACACACACACACACACACACACACATATATATATGTGAATACTTCAAGGGTAATAATACCTCGCTTCAAAACCACAGATAACTACCAATCATAATACAGCAAATAATAGATTGACACTGGGCTAGTCCCATCTCGAATATATACGAACGTTTGTTGAAGTCAACACGCCGAGCTCAGAACACAATTAGAACGGGGTATCTCGGCCGCACGAGTGATGATGCCAGGCACTTGACGATTGCTGTCGTACGCCGCGAATTCTTGAGTCGTGTCCGTTCAATGATCGCACGGTCGCAAACGATTGCGAAGTCAGTTAAATACGTTCAACTGAAAGACGAAGCCGGGCAGTAGACGCTTACCGCCGACCGCTACGAATTCGATCGAGAAGTCGGATGAACGGGTTCGCGCGAATGACGACGCCTGGCAGTATACGTTTACCGCCGGCCGCTGCGAGTCGCATTCGGTCAAGCTTTCTGACGATGTCGCTGTGAGACCGCTGTTCGAGGATGGCCCGAGCTGGGTGAGCGCGTTGCGATTATCGCTCATCGACGCAAATACGTTGGGGCCGACCGAAACTTAATATTACACACACACATACAAACGCTTGGGAACGTAACCCACGTTAACGACTCCCACCACGCTTTACGACTTGACTTGCCATTCTCTTGGCAGCAGGGCAACCTGTCTCGTTCAACCCTGGATCTGTCCCAGTCCTTCGCCAGCGCCCAGATGGCGAAATGCGTACAACAGACGTTTATATAAGCGGACCTAATTACAAGATTTAACAAGATTGCCATCCACAGAATTAACTCTAGATGGCAGGTGGACAAGGAAGACCTTTTATCTACACATATTTACAGCTGGGTAGATTTTGCATGGAAAGTCATGGGCAGAAACCATGGAGGAAGGATTCACCTTTCAGTGCATTGGATGTTGGAAGGTGGAGTGTTTGCAGAAGGAGATAGTTAGGTTGACAGATATTGTGAAGGGAATGGAGATGGGAATTAGCAAGGAGGCAGGTCGAACGGAGAGAGAAGACAGGGAGAGAGGTGAGGATACTGCAAGACTGAAGGAGAATAGCAGTGGCAAGAAAACTGAAGAAAGGAGATTGAGAGGAGAGAAGGTGATTGGAGGGGAAGAAATTGGAAAATCGACAACAGAAAACGTGACAAGCGTGAAGATGACAGGGAAGAAAGTGACTGTAGAGAAGGAGGGAGGGAAGATGGAACGGGAGAGGAGAGAGGAAAATGAGACGGGACGAAAGAAGAAGGGACGAAAGGAAGTGAGAGCAAATGTGATAGAAGAGAAGTCGATAAAAGGGACGCTGACAGGAGGAAAGGTGACAAGAGAAAAAGCGACAGGAAAGAATGGATCGGAAGAGAATGTGACAGGAGAGAAGACGGCAGGGGGGAAAGACAACAACCAGACAGATGCAAACCGAAGAAGGAGCTATTCTAAGGCAGTGATTGAGGGGGCAATGAGGAAAGAGAGGGTGTTTATGGGTGACTCCATTATGAGAAAGACGGACAAGACACTGAGCGAGGGGGAGGACATCGTTGTTTGTTTACCGGGGGCTAGGATTGAACATGTAACTGACAGGGTAGAGAAGGTATTGGGACATGGCAAGGGGGGGTCTATACTGGTACATGTAGGAACAAATAATGCAGACAGGGAGGGAACAACTGCGATAGTACAGAAGTATAGACAGTTAGTGAGGAAGCTAAAGAAGACGAGAGTCGAACAGGTTATTTTGTCAGGAATTTTGCCAGTAATGGGAGGAAGGGGGGCAACGTATAGAAACTGCAAGAGGATGGCAATCAATGCACTAGCTGAGCAGATGTGTGAAGAAGAGGGGGTGGGATTCACAGATTTATGGGGATACTTTGTTGGGAGGGAAGATATGTACATGAGAGATGGCCTCCATCTTAGTGGAAAGGGGGCAGCAGTTTTCTCAGAGAATCTGCTGCAATCTGTTGACAGTGGGACAGGTTGCATCTATTTAAACTAGATTCGCAGGGGGGACTCACAGAAAAGCCTGAAAATGGAGGCATAGATAAAGACAGCACAAATAAATCAACAAATAACAGTCTGGAAAACTCTTCTGAAGCTGGATATAAATGTGTTTGTTTAAATGCAAGGAGTATAGTAAACAAAAGAAATGAACTAAACATTATGGTAGAAGATATTGACCCTCATATAATAGGTATAACCGAATCCTGGACCACCACCGATATATCAGATGCTGAATTGGGACTGACAGGATATGTAATGTTTATAAAAGATAGAATAGGAAGAAAGGGAGGTGGAGTTATTTTATATATTAAAGAATCTATTCAGGCTTATGAAATAAGATTAGAAAGAGAAGCAGATTGCGAAGAAGCTGTTTGGTGTAACATAGTTACAGGAAACTCAACGTTGACGGTTGGGTTGGTTTATCGAATTCCAAACATAAGCATAGAAGATAATTAAAAAATACAAAACGCTATAAGGGAAGTAAGCAAACGGGACTGTATTATTATGGGGGATTTTAACCATGGGCATATACAATGGAAATCTCTACAGAGTATGGGGAGAGAGGACCACAAGTTTTTAGTTTTAGTTCAAGATACATTCCTTTCTCAACATGTGCTAGAACCAACCAGGGGTGAGAATGTGTTAGACATAGTTTTGTCCTCACAGAATGAATTAGTTGACAATGTCAAGATATGTGAGCCACTGGGGAGTAGTGATCACAACCAGATACATTTTACCATCAAAGTAAAATCAGAAAGGAATAGCAAAAAGCAGTATAGGAGAAATTTCCACAAAGGAAGGTATAAGGACATGAGGAAATATTTAGCAAAGATAGACTGGAATAAGACACTGAAAAATAAGACGGCAACAGAATGCTGGAATATATTAAAGAGTGAAATTAAGTGCATAATCGATAAATTTGTACCCTTCAAAAACCAAGGAAAACGGTCCAAAAAGAAACACTTATCGAAAGAAGCCATTAGAAAAATTAAGTATAAACAAATGATGTGGAAGTCATATAGATGTACTGGAAATGATGAAGACTACAACAATTATAAAGAAGCACTTAACCAAGCTACAGCTGAAATTAGAAATTCAAAGAGAAGCTATGAACAACAATTAGCTAGTAATATAAAACATGACAGCAAGAGTTTTTATGCGTATGTTCGAAGCAAACAGAAAGTTCAAGATAAGGTCGGTCCTCTAGAAGATAGTGCTGGAAATATGATATCAGAGGGATTCATAATGGCAGAAGACCTGAATGAGTACTTTAGTTCAGTGTTTACCAGGGAAGATATTAGTTCACTGCCAATACCAAAGGCTAAGTTCAAGGGGGCAGATTCAGACTATTTAGGACAATTAATTGTAACCCCGGAAATGGTAGCTAAGAAAATAAGGGCTATGAAGGAAAATAAATCACCTGGAGTGGATGGTATTCCACCCAAACTACTATTGGAAATTGTAGAACAAATTAGCATACCACTTGCAACAGTTTTCAACTTGTCATTAGAAGAGGGAGTGGTTCCTTTAGAATGGAAAGAAGCAAACATTATACCGTTATTCAAAAAAGGTTCGAGAAACAAGTCAGAGAACTATAGACCAGTGAGTTTAACATCAGTGATTTGTAAATTATTAGAAAGACTAATTAAAGATCACATGGTGAATTTTCTTGCTAAACAAAACTTGATAAACCCATCTCAACATGGTTTTTTTAAAGCGAGGTCATGCTTAACAAATATGTTATGTTTTTTGGAAGACATCACTAAGTGGGTAGATGAGGGAACACCAGTAGATATCGTCTACTTAGATTTTCAAAAAGCTTTTGACAAAGTACCACATCAAAGATTACTGCTTAAACTAAAGGCCCATGGCATAGGAAATGGTATAATAAACTGGATAGAACAATGGCTGATTGACAGAAGACAACGTGTAGTAGTTGATGGGGAGGCTTCAAACTGGAAATCGGTATTGAGTGGGGTACCACAGGGATCAGTATTAGGTCCTATATTATTCTTAATATACATCAACGATTTGGATGATGAAATAACAAGCAAGGTGTTGAAATTTGCGGATGATACAAAAGTGTTTAGAAGGATTAAAAGTGATGGAGATAGACAGCATTTACAAGATGATCTTGACAGGTTGATGAAATGGTCTGAAAAATGGCAAATGATGTTCAATTTTGGGAAATGTAAATGCCTCCACATAGGACATGGGAACGAAGAGGTAGAATATACAATGGGGGGTACTGTACTAAGTACTACTGTAAAAGAAAAGGACTTAGGGTTAACCGTTAGTGCTGATATGAAGATTTCAGAGCAGTGCGGAATTGCAGCTTCAAAGGGAAATCAAATCCTTGGATTAATTAGGCGAAACATAACGTATAAGGAAAAAGAGCTAATAATACCGCTGTACAAAACAATAGTTAGGCCTCATTTAGAATATTGTATTCAAGCGTGGAGGCCATATCGCAGGAAGGACATAGATATGCTAGAAAGAGTGCAGAGGAGAGCAACTAAAATGATACAAAATCTGAGGGATCTTAGTTATAAAATACGCCTAAAAAAATGCGGTTTAACAACACTAGAGACCAGGAGATTGAGAGGAGATCAGATAGAAGTGTTTAAAATATTGAAGGGTTATGAAAATATTGATAGAAATATGTTTTTCTCAGTTAAGAAAGATAGAAGGACTAGAGGACATGATCTTGCATTAGCAAAGGAGCAGAGTAGATTGGATATAAGAAAGTTTTCATTTTCACAAAGAACTGTAAATGAATGGAACAGATTACCTGCTGATTGTGTGGGTGCTAGTAGCGTGAATATGTTTAAAAACAAAATCGACACATACCTCAGACGGGCGGGATACACATAGATAAAAAGGTCGGACTCTCGAAAAGCCAAGGGCTTCCTTGTCCACCTGCTACCTAGAGTTAATTCTCTGGGTGGCAATCTTGTTAAATCTTGTCTTGTCTTGTTAAATATCCAGCCCTTCTGAGGTATGTGTATATATATATTTTAAACATATTCAAACTACTAGCACCCACACAATCATTAGATAATCTGTTTCATTCATTCACAGTCCTTTGTGAATATGAGAACTTTCTTACGTCTAATCTACACTGTTCCTTTACTAATGTAACTTTATTTATTTCCTCTAGTCTTTCTATCTTTCTTAACTGAAAAAACATTTCTATCAATATTTTCGTAACCATTCAATATTTTAAACACTTCTATCTGATCTCCTCTCAATCTCCTGGTCTCTAGTGTTGTTTAAACCACATTCTTTTAGGCGTTTTTCATAACTAAGATCCCTCAGTGTTGGTATCATTTTAGTCGCTCTCCTCTGTACTCTTTCTAGCATATCTATGTCCTTCTTGTGGTATGGCCTCCTCGCTTGTATACAATATTCTAAATGAGGCCTAACTATTGGTTTGTACAGCGGTATTATTAGTTCTTTTTCTTTACATGCTATATTTCGCCTAATCAATCCAAGGATTTGATTTCCTTTTGAAGCTGCAATTCCTCACTGCTCTGAAACCTTCATGTGAGCACTAATTGTCAGCACTAAGTCTTTTTCTTTTACAGTAGTACTTAGTACAGTTCCCCCCATTATATATTCTACATATTCGTTCCCATGTCTTGTGTGAAGGCATTTACATTTCCAAAAATTGAACAACACTTGCCACTTTTCAGACCATTTGATCAACCTGTCAAGATCATCTTGTAAATGCTGTCTATCTCCATCACTTTTAATCCTTCTAAACACTTTTGTATCATCTGCAAATTTCAACACCTTGCTAGCTATATCATCGTCCAAATCGTTTATATATATTAAGAATAATATAGGTCCCAGTACTGATCCCTGTGGAACCCCACTGAAAACTGATTTCCAGTTTGAAGCCTCCCCATCAACAACTACCCGTTGTCTTCTGTCAATCAGCCATTTTTCTATCCAGTTAATTATACCATTTCCTATGCCATGGGCCTTTGGTTTAAGCAGTAATCTTTGATGTGGCACTTTGTTAAAAGCTTTTTGAAAATCTAAGTAGATGATATCTACTGGTGATCCATCATCTACCCACTTAGTGATATCTTCCAAAAAACATAACATATTTGTTAATCATGACCTCGCTTTTAGAAACCCATGTTGAGATGGGTTTATCAAGTTATGTTTAACAAGAAAATCCACCATGTGATATTTAATTAGTCTTTCTAATAATTTACAAATCACCGATGTTAAACTAACTGGTCTATACTTATTTGACTTGTGTCTCGAACCTTTTTAAAATAACGGTATAATGTTTGCTTCTTTCCATTCTAAAGGAACCACTCCCTCTTCTAATGACAAGTTGAAAACTGTTGCAAGCGGTATGCTAATTTGTTCTACAATTTCCAATAGTAGTTTGGGTGGTAGTAGTTACACATCATATGACAGGTTTCCATCATTTCTATTGGCTAATGCAATATACAATTCAAACTAGGCAAATTAATCTTCCTTGTCATCGTCTTTGAACTTCTGAAACTGGGTGACCGCTGACAGCTGTCGAATATAATAATGTATTCTAAATATCAATACATTAATTAAAAACACCTTCTTCTTTTTTGCGAATTTTTATTAAGAATATGGTTTGATGATGTTTCAGCGGCAGACATGCAAAACTGACGGACATTTATAAGTGCCATTTAAAAATTGTGATCCTCCAAGATCCCCAACCCATGGATGAATTTCGAAAAAAGAAAAAATGTTAATATATGAACCACACCAAAGGACCGGCAAGATCACTTACAACCCAGGCCCCCTGGATCCGTCTATGCGTGACATTTTGGCGTTCGATGTTCAAGCCATGTAGGAAGAAAAGGTCAACATACATACATACGTACAAACATACGTACATACGTACACACATAGTACATACATATATACACACACCATGTCCACTAACACAAATGCCCGTCCCGGACGGGATATCGTGGTAGTTCATACGTTAAAGATACGATAGCAAGATTTACCAAATGTTAGAAACCTCACAGCATCGTTGCTTATGCATCATGACTCGCTCGTATGAGGATGGGATGGTATATTCAGCGACATACAAGGTATTTCGAAAAATAACAGCTGTTGATAATTTTTCTATTTTCGTATCTTCGTCTTCAGCTTCTCCCTTCTCCGCTGGCTCGTCTGGTTCGTCTGGCTCGACCGTAACATCGGAAGACGGGTGGAGGGGTGTGTTTGTGTGTGTGTGTGTGGGGGGGGTTGTAATTTTGTCGCAGCTGCTTCAGCGTAACTTTACATTATTGTAACGTGAACGGGGGCGCATTTCAAATGGTGTAGAGGGCACGTTCGCGTGGGCCCATTATACAAGGTCTACGGGCACACCAAATTACGAAACCCTAGGGGGCACGTGCCCCCAGGCCCCCGGATCAACCTTTGAGTGACAGTTTGACGCCCGATGTACAATCCGTATATGAGGAAAACGTAAACATGCATGCGTATTACAAAAAAACATACGTACATACATACATACACACACAAACATATACATACATACGTACACACGTACATACGTACAAACATACATATATACATGCATACATGCATACATGCATACATGCATACATGCATACATGCATACATGCATACATACATACATACATACATACGTACATACATACGTACATACATACGTACATACATACGTACATACGTACATACATACGTACATACATACGTACATACATACATACATACATACATACATACATACATACATACATACATACATACATACATACATACAAAGGTCAGAACGGGTTGCGCAGTTGGAGGTTTTTGGGAACCTGCAGTCGCAGGTCGAAAATGCACTCCTCAATGAAACATGCAATGCAATGGTCACTTGATTATCTATTAATTTCTGATTACATAATAAAACATTATTCTTGTTTTTTTATTTTAAATGAATGTGCTACAGGTCATGGAGTGAATATACAGAGTGGGGTAAAGATATCCGCCTTATTAATATTACATAGTTACCCCTTGGGGTATTTTGTCAGCACTGATGCTCTCGTTACATAAAACGCACACATACTTCCGACGACAACTGTAACAGCTACTGACTAACGGTATTAGTTTCAGATATTAGTTGTTGTTGTTTATCATTACATAGCGTTTACCCCGAGACCACCACCTTCCCATGTAGGGATTCGCAAAGCTTCCAACCGAAGAACCCCCACCCTGTAAGCGTGACGTACTTAATGAATGGCCCCGTACGTAATCACGTCGGCCGCGTGGCCTAATGGATAAGGCGTCTGACTTCGAATCAGAAGATTGCGGGTTCGAGTCCCGTCGTGGTCAATTTTGGTGTCTTTACTTTACATGATTGGATGTTTGTTGTTAACTCCGAAACAGAACAAATCCGAGATGAACGAAATCCGCCGGTGCAGATCATCAAGGCGAAAGACGGGCGCATATCAAAGTTTGAGGCACACGTGAACGATCTGGAAAAAAATTCGAAAAAAGAACATCATCATCACAGGCCTGAATATTCACAGTTATGCCTCGGCCACCACTACGAACAAACCAATCACCCAGAGCTCGACATCGATCGCCACTGGGGAAACTCTCAGGGCATATATCTTGTGCAGCTCTTTCACAAGGACTAGTCCATGTTTATGTCATGTTTCCTGTAAACATAAAGCACTATTGTTTATCCAATTTTCCAATATGATTAATAACAATTATTTCTTAGCGCAATTTGGTGGTCTAGAGAAAAATTATCTCTATCACATATTATAACCGAATGAAATTAATTAATATTGGGATATTGAACCATTTCAACATTCATCATACATTGACAATGGTAATTTAATAAACCATTTAACGAACAAGTAAAGCAAATTTATCGTGATAAGCCTAAACTGTCAGAGTTTAAATGCAAAAATTAACGAAATTTAAATAAGGCTGTAGACATTCAGACGTAGTGGCTGTGAAATTAGTGCTTTATGTTTACAGGAAACATGGCTCGATGAAGAGGCTGACACTTCTTTATTTCAAATAGATGGACATACATTACTATGCCAAGGTATAATCTGCAGTGCACATGCTGGCTTGGCCATCTACCTCAGCAACAAATACAATTACAAATATGTAAATACCCACGCTAATACAGGCACTTGGGAAGGTCAATTTATTGAAATAACATGTTTATGTTTATTTGAACATTCTACACTATCACGTCTACGGTCTATTGGTGGATATGAACTAATTAATATAAAAGAATAACTAATTAGGTGCACATTGATTTAGCGCGGTTGTTTGTTGGGGTTCCCACCAAAAAAACCCAACTGCACACCCCGTTCAGACCTCAAGCATCACCCTCTCCCCAAAGCATTTCTAACTGCAACACCCTTCAGAGCTCCAACTGAACTTGCTGAGATTCTCTAAACTCTTCAATTGCACTATCTTTGAGAGCACCAACTGCTCGCCCACTGAGACCACTGCACCCTCGATGTCAACAATGTGGAACTATTCTCTCACATAGCAACACTGGCAACAGCCATTAACAAAACGTTAATATGTGAATACTCCAGTAAAGTCACTAAAATTGACCACGACGGGACTCGAACCCGCAATCTTCTGATTCGAAGTCAGACGCCTTATCCATTAGGCCACGCGGCCGATGTCACGTAGTACATAGTACATACATACATACGTATGTACGTATGCACGTATATGTACATATGTACGTATAAGTATGTACGTATCTTAGCGTTAGCGTTTCGGGGGGGGGGGGGGGGGGGGGTCTTCGTTTGAAAGCGTTGCGAATAATTATATGGAGTGGTGGTCTCGGGGTAAACATTATGTAATGATAAATAACAACAACGTGAAACTAATAACGTTATTCAATAGCTGTTAAAGTTTTCGTCGGAAGTGTGTGTGCGTTTTGTGTAACGTCTAACGAGACCATCAATGCTGACAATATACCCCAAGGGGTAACTATGTAATATAAATAAGGTTCGGTAGTCGCCGGTGTAACCGTCTATCTTCCACCCCGGATATATTTATCCAATATGTATATTCACTCCAAGAACTGTAATACAGTAATTTAAAATTAAACAGAGCACCGAAGTGTGACGTCACGCTGCAACCCTGGTTCCAATGTGTCCCGTCCGATCTGCTAGCATGGTGATAATGTTTTGTTCCAAACTGTAATCATTATTCTGAAAGTCCTACTTGTAGTTCTTTATGGTTCCCACAAGTTGAAAGTGAGATGCACATATTTACAAGATATTTGAAAGATTTACGGTTACTCAAATACACGAAAACTTTAATTCCAATAACTTATAATACTATGAGAATCGATACAGGTTTAAGGAAAACCATTCTGCGGAACTTGCCACTCTAGAAATAATAGACAGAGTTGTCCAACAACTTCACAAATCAGCAACTCCAATAAACATATACCTAGACCTTTCTAAAGTCTTTGACACAATTGATCATAACATATTATTACAAAAACTAAATTGTTATGGAATACATTGTGCAGCACTAGATCTATGTAAAAACTACTGACACAATCGTAATTTTAAAGTAATATGTTGAAATTGGCGATTACAAGTTGGAAGAAGGTACCATAAACACAGGTATCTCATAAGGGTCTATTTTAAGACCCCTTCTAATTATTATATATATCAATGACATACTATTTTCCATTGATCATTTTAAATTCATAATGTATGCAGACGACACCACTGTTTTTTGTACATTGAATAAATTCCAATCTCCGGATGGCCAAGTCCAAAATCAAAATATAAATAAAGAATTAGAAGATATATGCAGGTGGCTAAAAGCAAACAAACTTTCTCTTAACATTAACAAATCTAAATTCATGGTATTTTCCCCAAAAGGAAATCGCACTTCCTAAAATAGAAATTCATGGGACAAATATTGAATGTGTACATGATATTAATTGTTTAGGTATCACCATAAAGCAACACCTAAATTGGGACAGCCATAAAACAAAACAGCGAATAAAATCATTAAAATAACTGGAATGTTAAACAAACTTAAACATGTATTACCTAAAATATATTATTTATAATGTATAATTCGCCCATTCTTCCCAAGATTAATTATGGCATATTGATGTCGGGTCATCAAGCCCATCGCATTTTTAAACTTCAAAAGAAAGCAGTGCGAATAGTTACTTCAAATACAATTCTCACTCAGTTCCCATCTTCAAAGAATGTACATTTCTTAAGTTGGATGCCATCTATAGACTCCAACAGCTCAAATTTTATTACAAATTGATCAACAAGCTTATACAAGAATACTTCAGTCGTGTTCCATACAGATACAACTTTGTAATTCACCAATACAACACACGTGGTAAAAACAATTTATTTATTCCCAGAGTTAATCATCAATATGCAAAAACGTACATCAGACACAACATTATACAAAATGTTAACAATGCTCAAAATATCATCCGTGATAAAATGTCTACACATAGTTTGTATGGTTTCTCCACTTATACAAAAAATTACTTTATCAAGAATTATGAATCATATTGTCATATTTCTAACTGTTATATCTGTCATTCTTAAACAAAACATGACTTTGCATTTGTTTAAACTAATTTATGTATATATATACGTTTTCTTCCTACACGGATTGAACATCGAGCGCCAAAATGTCACGCATAGACGGATCCAGGGGGCCTGGGTAGTATATGATCTTGCGGGCCCTTTGGTGTGGTTCATAGATTAAGATGTTTTCTTTTTTCGAAATTCATCCATGGGTTGGGGATCTTGGAGGATCACAATTGGCACTTATAAATGTCCGTCAGTTTTGTATGTCTGCTGCTGAAACTTTGTGTGCAGTTTAGTTGGCCCATTGAGGTGGATCGTAGATCATTATTTGTTTAATGAATACAAGGATGGGGATCTTGGAGGGTCACAACTTAAAATGGCAGTTGGCTCCGTCAGTTTTGTATGTACAGGGACGGAAATTATATATATAGATATATATATATACATATATATATATATATATATGTATGTATGTATGCATATATAGTTGATCACGTGGCTCCCATGATAGCGGCATATAATTGAACCTCCCTGACCTTACAATGAATATTATATTGTAGTTCATGTGCGTATGATGGTCAAAATAAATACTGTCTGTCTGTCTGTATATGGGTGAAATAAATTAGGTATTGTAATCTGTTCTGGCCATCGGCAGCCCTCCGAAGTCGACTCCGCTTAGTTGTACGGAATTTCCCTCGTCTCGCGGGAATTCACACTTGACGCAGAAACTGCCTATTCGCGAGTATCAGCACTACATGTCATTCGACTTCACGCACAGACGTGTAGACCTTGTTGGTCCTCGCTCCGATGCGACTCTCCGGTATTCTCTTCTAGAATATACATGAATGTAAGATTTAATCGTCTACGCAACCGCTCCGTAGTGCTTCGATGTATGGGTTTGATAACCACACTGTAATAACCTCTCGTTACCGAGGAGACCAGGTTACATCGTCCTTTCTGTGGATCATTCTGGCATGGTGTGTTCTATCCCTCCCAAATCTCAGTTAATGAACAATATACTTCTGTCATGTGATCCCTGCTGATGCTGACACCATTGTAATAATTTCACCGCCCAATAGGTAATACAATAATTCAACATGTACATAAATCTTCATTATATCGACATTCCTATATGCTGTGAAATTATCCCATATAAATTTCAACCCGTACCCCAGTTCCTATTCGTATAATGCTGCCTACCATTCTATAATTATTACAAGTTAAATTCAACTTTCCTACTTGTCTACCCTAACTATAACGTAGTGTTTCCCCGGTTCTTTAAAACCTGACCCCATGTCACCTCTCCAGTGCATTCACACTATTGCGTAAGGACTAGCCAGGCGTCAATAGCCGTACAGGGTAACCCCAATAGCACTCGCCAAAATTGTGGCAGTAACATCATTCTATCTTAGCACACGCGCCGCAACGCCGAAAGCACGGGCAAACACATGCGTCGTACAACAGTAAAAATAGCGGGACCGCGCTTTTCCAAAAAAATAAGCTATTAGAAAATGGCATTCCTGTGGCGAAACTGTTTCCTGCAAATGTAGAAAGATACTCGAATACATAGTTAATACAGTGGCTGCAATATCGCGGCCTTCCTTCGAGCGAAGTTTGTTTGAAAGTTGGATATGCTTGCAACAACGATATGACCAGCAATTTGTATTTTCAATCATTATGCCTGATACTAATATAATATATACTGTCACTCACTGACGTGATGTTTTTGCATTTAATTATGTATTTGTCTTATTTATTTTAAAGAAGTGACTAATTGTGTTTGTTATCTATTAATGTTATGTACAGCACTATGAACATTGAATGATATGGTGCTGCATAAACAAAAAAATATATTATACTAGTTAAATACGCACTTTAGTCAGTACAGCTGTATATACTTATTTGTCCGATACTTTATTTCACATAACGTAAGTTATTTCTTTACAAAGGTATATTTTTATATTACATATTATATTTTTATTCTTTCTTAAATTGTTATGATAGTGATTACGCTTTACCAACGATGTATTTTAATATGGACAGGTTTTTTGATCCGGATACACGGCATTGTACAATTAGCAGTTTACTATTAGTATTATGTGTGTGTGGGTGTGCGTGCGTGTGTGCGTGCGTGTGTGCGTGCGTGTGCTGGCTTACTCTCCTAAATTACGTTAATATATGTTGTTTTTACACAAATCTGAGGAAACCTTCGTGTGAAGAATCAATAGTCTAAATTACTAATTATTTAGTTATGTCATAGATTGAGTACAAACAAATTTTTTAAACGTTGTCTTAATTGTGAAATAATTAACATTATCTAACACAATTAAACGCTGTTCGTATTCAGTTGAAAGGTGTAATAGTTCTGGTATTATGTGCAATTGTGAATTAAGTATACATAATAAGGCTGCCAATACCAAACAGTTACTTTATTGTAAGTTCACAATAATTAATGTTGTCAACAATAACTTTTTAATAATATTAATTCGATAGTAACACATACCATACTAAATTAAGACCAAATAGGCCATTACATCAATACAATACATCATTGACGAAGTTTAACAAATTAGCTCATTAATAGAGTAGGCCACGCTGTGGTAAGGATGTCAACAAACGGAACATTTCGGGAATTCGACATACTTATTTGCAACTTTAACGACTTGTAATAAGCGCCGATTGACGCAGCAGCCTCACTGGTCTCGGCCGATTTTATTCTTGTGCTATCGTTTCGACGCAAAATTCCTTTGCAACGCTGTATTGTAATTTTTTTAAAACCTAAATCTTGCCCTGAATGATGGCACACCAACCAGGTTTATTAAGACTGTAGCTGCCAGTTTAACATAGACTTTCACCGAAGCAGTCAAACGAGACAACGTCCATGGGATACCGAATTGGACGGTGCACGAATTTAGGACGTGCAACTATAAACACAATGGATCTGCAGCTGAAATTTTCATCGACATCCCTAGCTGCAGTAAGGTCGATACATTTTCCCAAGGCTTCAGGAGCCCGGCATTGGTTGTAAGTTGGTGAAGCCTTCTCTCAGACCAACTGCAACTAAACATGTACAAGTTGTGTCGTGATGCGTGCGTACTTTAACTTTAGCGGTTTAACCTTAGCTTAGCCTCCTTAGCCTTAGGCTTAGGGCCGGCTTAGCAAAGTTTAGGGAAACGGAAACGGGAATAAAGAAACACCCCGCGGGTGCTGTCAATGAGCGTATTTTGAATCATTGATGCTAGTCACATAACTGCAGTGCGTGTTAACCATGCTGGACAATCGGGTTGCCCGAAGAAGGTCGCGCCTAACTGGCTGCACCGAATGTAGTCTCTGGAATATCGCTGATTTTTGCCACTTTTAGGGAGTTTACACCGTCACCAATTTACGTATAGTTTTATGAACATACCAGGCATTCGTTTGACTGCCTTTTACGGCAAATGTTTGCGTCTTTTTATGATTTGATGACTTTTTAAGTTTGCTGTTTGCACCTGTGTGCCGCTACCATGCTGGTGCGGTCATGCACATCCACTGCTGTTTACACGTCAAGTGTGGTCAGTCAAGCATGACGACATTCACCGCAGAATGTTTGCATTGTTTCCGCCCCTGCAGAGACACCCGTCTCAACAATGTTGCCTGGAGAGCGGCGTGTAAAGCAGGGGTGGCACTACACCGACCCGCCCACCGGGGCTGCCGTGGGGGTGCCCACAAGCAACGGCATATACCGGTAATTACAACAACACGACCGGTAACCTTTACCAAGCCGAATAGTACGACCAGACCATCGACGGTCAACTTGTCTGCTGCATTTTCAACACGCAACCTGATCCGCGCCACGACGAATGGTGCGACTAGACCATCGACGGTCAACTTGTCTGCTGCACTCCTGAACGCTCGATCTGTCCGAAATAAAGCCACCACCATTAATGAATTTGTAACAGATCATGATATTGATATACTTGCGATTACCGAGACGTGGTTGAAGAAGTCTAGCGACAAACCAATAATTGCTGAATTAACGTCGACTGGTTACACTTGTATCAACGGACCCCGTGTTACGGGTCGGGGAGGAGGTGTGGCCATCTTACACAGAAACACATTACCGTCCAAGCCGATTCCTTCATCGAACTATGTTTCACTTGAACTGATGGGCTTGCAGCTGACTGGTGACTTTTCCAGGAAATTTAACTTGTACACGTTATACCGGCCACCGTCGTCTACAAAGACTGTGTTTTACATCGAACTTGAGCACATTTTTTACAGAGTTATCATTATGTGTGATTCCTTCCGGCATTGTTGGTGATTTTAACATCAAATATGACGTTGAAACTGAAAAACGACCACTACTTGAGCTACTCAATTCTTTTAACCTTGTCCAGCACGTCAGTGAAGCCACACATTCAGCTGGTCACACACTGGATTTCGTAATTAGGTGCAATAACGATAATCTTGCCACCGCAGTGCAAGTCGTGCGCTGTATCATTGATGCCAGTAGACCACCCAAGACATCAACAGAAATACTCAAGCGTAACTACCGCTCGTTTGACGATTCAACCACGACGTAAGAAGAACGTGTGATTTGTTAGCCGCTGCTGCATTAACATCAAACGCTGTGGAACTTGTATCACGCTACAACACTGACTTAATGAAAGTCATAGACAAGCACGCGCCTGTGCGCCAGACTATCGCCCTGTTAGATCCTTGATCGCGGAACCGTTTACCATGCCCCGTTTCCTCTTTTCCTTTTCATGTCAATGTGTCACAATAAACGTGTTCGTACTTTCTCTACGAGAATCTTCATTCTATAATGTCGCTGTACGCACAGCCCACGGTCAGTACACGACATTAATTGGCGACGAGGTAAACTGACAACTCTACGAGTTACTTTGAACTAGACTACGTCTAATTTCTGTGTGAAAATGGAAACTGTCGCTGACGTCGCACATTTTTCGCTGGAGCCGACTGACAGCGCAGGCCATCGTTGGGAACGTTGGGTGAGGCGCTTTGAGAACTTTGTGGTGGCTAAAGACATTCAGAACGATACAAGAATGAGAGCGATGTTGCTTCATTATGCTGGTGAGGCAGTGTTTGAATTGAGTGAAGCAGTGGGGGTGACAGAAAATGATGATTTCGCAGAAACCAAGCGGAAGCTCACTGCTTACTTCAGGCCGCAGTGCAATGAAGAATATGAAATATTCAAGTTCCGACAGGCTGAACAGACGTCGTCAGAGACGATGGACCAATTCAATGCACGATTGCAGCAACTAGCCAAAAACTGTAAGTTCCATGAGAAAGACAGAGAAGTGAAGTCGCAAATCATCCAAAAATGTGCCATGTCAAAAGTGCGTGACAAGGGGTTAAGTGAACCTACAATCACGCTAGAGAAGTTACTGACGTTCGGGCGCACACTGGAAGCTACGCTACAGCAGTCGAAAATCATGAGAAACTCTTTTTCGACCGTACCGAGGCCTGTCCACGCCGTATCGAATGACGAGGGGCGGCGCAACTCTTCACGTGGAGGTTTCAGCTTTGGTCGCCAGGTGGCGACACACAGAGATAGCAATCCACCAAGAAAGCGTTTTCCGCCTGATCGCCAAGGGACGCCACGTCGAGACGATCGACCAGTCGTGAGTAGTCAGCAGCGGTACAGACGTCACAAGGGGGCAGCACCAGCATGCTCAGGCTGTGGTGGACCGCCACACGACGATCGGCGAATGTGCAAAGCTTGGGGCAGGAGATGCTACAAGTGTCAAAAGCTAAATCACTTTGCTAATGTGTGCAATGCAAACACTCAACAGACACACTTAGTAGAAAATGACACACACTCGCAACGCAATGACAAGTTATGTGAAGACACATACACACTTGGCCTGTATCATGCAAGTGCCACCCACACCATACCACCGTACATTTGCAATGTCCAGATAGAGGGAAGTGAAGTGGCTATGGAGATAGATACCGGAGCAGCAGTTTCGCTTATATCGGGGGATGAGTGGGCTAAAATCTGCAAGACATCTGTGCTCACTCTCGACACGCGTAACGTTCCGAGGTTGCGAACGTACGGAGGTACCACAATTGAGCCTTTAGGGCGAGCACAGGTGAACGTTTGTCACAACAATCAACAGCACAGGCTGCAGGCAATCGTAGTGCCTGGGTCGGGACCTAACCTGCTGGGAAGGGACTGGCTGACAGTGTTGAAAGTGAACTGGGCTACCGTGAACCAGGTAGACAGAGAGGACTTCCTAAAGCCTTACGAATCAATGTTCAGTGAGGGACTAGGCACTCTAAAGGGGCTGACTGCGAAGTTCTACGTTGATGACACGGTTAAACCGAGGTATTGTAAACCTCGACCTGTACCTCTTGCTTTACGAGCCAAAGTAGAGGACGAGTTAGATCGTATGCAGAAGGCCGGAATCATCCGTCCTGTGGAGTATTCTGAGTGGGCCGCGCCCATTGTACCGGTCTTGAAGTCTACCGGCGCAGTCAGAATCTGTGGCGACTATAAGGTAACCATCAACAGAGCCGTCAAGGTAGACAAGTACCCGATCCCGAACGTATCTGATCTGTTTACAAAATTAGCAGGTGGTACACTGTACACAACGCTGGACATGAGCCATGCGTATCAACAGGTCGTACTGGATGAAGAATCACGTCCGTTGACTACAATCAACACGTTGAAAGGGCTGTTCGCATTCGAACGTCTGCCTTTCGGTGTGAGTTCTTCTCCAGGTATCTTCCAGAGAATCATGGAGCAGTTACTACAGAACATACCCATGACTGTAGTCTAACTCGACGACATCCTGGTCACAGGAAGAACGCCAGAAGAGCATGATCGTAATCTGGCTACTGTGCTAACGCGACTACAAGACGCAGGGTTACGCCTGAAGAAGGAGAAATGTGCGTTTCGTCAGAAATCGTGCACCTATCTAGGTCATGCGATTGATGCTGAAGGTATTCATCCTACGGAAGACAAAGTGCGAGCAGTACAGAACGCGCCTGCACCACAGAATGTACAGGAGTTGAGGAGTTATCTAGGACTCATTCACTACTATCACAACTTCTTGCGCAATCTCAGTACGCTGCTTGCTCCGCTGCATGAAATGACACGCCAACACACAAAGTGGAAGTGGGGTCCGGCGCAACAAAAGGCTTTCGATGAGTCTAAGGCACTGCTTGTTTCTTCAGATGTGCTTGTACACTACAACCCTGAACTCCCGATCATCTTGAGCAGTGACGCATCTCCTTACGGGATTGGAAGCGTACTGTCACACAGATTGCCCGATGGCAGTGACAAGCCTATCGCATACGCATCACGCTCTCTCTCCACAGCGGAAAAGAAGTACGCACAGCTGGAAAAGGAAGCGTTGTCGTTGGTCTTCGGGATATCCAAGTTCCATAAGTACCTTTACGGGAGGGACTTCACGTTGCAGACCGACCACAAGCCGTTGGTCGGGCTGTTGAAGGAAGATCGTGCCATCTCCGCAATGGCTAGTGCACGCATTCAGAGATGGGCACTAACACTAAGCAACTATCAGTACCATCTGGAGTACAGACCGGGTACGAGTATCTGTCATGCAGACGGATTGAGTCGCTTGCCGCTACCAGACACTCCTGAACGAGTACCAGTCCCGGAGGAAGTGGTTCTAGCACTTGCAACCATGAACGATACACCCATTACGGCAGAACACATCGCTAAATGGACAGCAAACGATCCGATGCTGTCACAAGTTCTACGGTTCGTGGAAGGAGGATGGCCTAACGATGTACCATGCGAGTGGGAGAGTTACTCTCGAAGGAAAGACGAACTGAGTGTCCAACACGGGGTGCTGATGTGGGGAGCAAGAGTCATCGTACCACCAAAGGGTCGTGACACGTTGTTGAAAGAACTACACGAGACGCATCCGGGCATAGTGAAGATGAAGGCGTTAGTCCGAAGCTACCTCTGGTGGCCAGGTTTTGACGCTGAAATCGAGATGTGTGTTAAGACTGCACGACATGCCAAACACACAGCAAACAACCACCAGTGGCACCACTGCATCCATGGGAATGGCCGGGACGAACGTGGCATCGAATACACATTGATTATGCGGGACCGTTCGAGGGACGTATGATACTCATCATAGACGATGCTCACAGCAAGTACATCGATGCACACGTTGTATCAGCTGCGACAACCAGTGCAACTCTCACGAAGCTAAGACAGACGTTTGCGATTTTGGGTCTACCAAGCACAGTGGTATCAGATAACGGAAGCTGTTTCACCAGTGAGGAGTTTGAACAGTTTTGTCGAGCTAACGGAATCAAACACATCAAGTCTTCACCTTATCACCCATCCAGTAATGGCTTAGCTGAACGCGCCGTTCAGACTGTAAAAGCAGGGTTGAAGAAGACAAATGGCAACCTAGAAGATCGTCTCTACACCTTCCTAGCACGCTACAGGGTAACTCCACAAGCTACAACCGGCAGAGCTCCAACAGAGTTTGTGTTGAAGACACCACCGAGCACACGACTGGATCTTCTACGACCATCCATTCAGAACCGAGTCTTGCGCAAACAGGAAGAAGACAAAGAACGCCACGACCAGAGAGCAGTGGAGCGAAGTTTCATGACAGGAGACTGTGTCTGGGCGTTGAACTTTCAGGGACAACCGAAATGGGTCGCTGCGGTGATAGAGAACCGGCTGGGTCCGCTGACCTTCGAGGTACGTCTGCAGGATGACAGAGTGTGGAAGCGTCACCAGGATCATTTGCGCGAGAGAAGGCCGATCGAGGCGACGGAAGAGCGTCTGGTACCATTGAGGGTTGAAGAACCTCAACTTCCACCGAGGCTTGCAGAACGTGAAATACTACCTTGGTTCGAGCGAACAACATCGACACCACTATCATCTGGCAACTCGGACGTGACTACGGGTACCGCCACAGGTGAGGTGATCTCAAGACCAACAGTTGAACGGTCGCAGTCCTGTGTAGTACCAGACGTGGTAGTACCGCTGAGAAGATCACACAGAGTGGTGAAGCCACCGGACAGATTGAACTTGTAAACTTGTGAACTTGTCATAACGGACAATGCATAGATCAAGATAGCCAGAATAGACTAGGTTTCGGTAGATGTGGCTAGTCGCGAGAGCACTAGATTAGTACTATAAACAATGGCATACTAGCTATCTTAAATATGACATTGATACGTATAAGGGACTCTTGTTTGCGTTAAAAGTTTACATTTTAATAATTATACTAATTATGTTCTTCTTAAAGGGGGAGGAATGTTAGATCCTTGATCGCGGAACCGTTTACCATGTCCCGTTACCTCTTTTCCTTTTCATGTCAATGTGTCACAATAAACGTGTTCGTACTTTCTCTACGAGAATCTTCATTCTATAATGTCGCTGTACGCACAGCCCACGGCCAGTACACGACACGCCCGACGCCACAAACCCAATCCGTGGTATAACAGTGACATTGACGATGCGAGAAGACAACGGCGTAAAATGGAGTTGTTGTGGAGGCGTTCGAAACTGGAAGTTCATCGCCAAATGTTTGTTGCTGCACGCGATGAGTGTAATAACATTATATATCTCACAAAGACGAAATACTACCAGGACAAGTTGCTAAATGCTGACAACAAGAACCTGTTTAAAGTCGTCAGTTCTCTTAGTGGGAAGCCGCCACTTGCGTACCCAGAACATACCTGCGCATTTGATTGCTGCAATGCATTTTCCGTCTATTTTGAAACTAAGGTTGCCGGAATTCGCAGTGAGTTACACGTTGCCCGACAGCGCATCACGCCGCCGCATGAACCGCGTTGCTACGTGACGCCGATTGACAGTTTCACGCCAACAACAGTTTCTGAAGTAACATCTATCATCAGAGCGAAGTGTAAAACGTCTACACTTGATCCTCTGTCATCTGATCATGTAAAGCAGAACATTGACACACTTGCTATCACTCCTGCCAGTATAACAAACGCGTGCCTAACGGAAGGAGAAATGCCGCTTGAATTGAAGCGTGCTCTTGTGCACCCATTATTAAAAAAACCATCTCTGTGCAAAGACACGATAAGCAACTACCGCCCAGTCAGCCATCTATCACAACTCTCAAAGATAATTGAAAAGGTGGTGGCCACCAGACTGAACACTCACTTGGTCAACCAAGCACTGACTGATCCTCTTCAGTCTGCATACAAACGACACCATTCAGCGGAGACCTCACTACTTTGTGTGGTAAACGAAATTAGGACGGCCCTTGACCGTAGACAAGGCACTGTCGTCATGCTCATTGACCTAAGCGCTGCGTTCGATACGATCGACCACACAATACTTCTCAATCGTCTACAACGGCGCTATGGCCTCGCCGGAGTTGTATTACGCTGGGTTGAGTCGTACCTTTGCGATCGCAGGCAAAGTGTTGTTGTCTGTTATGCAATTTCAAGAGAAACGACTCTGCACATCGGTGTACCGCAAGGATCAATGTTAGGTCCACTGCTGTTTTCTTTATATGTGCAGCCGATCGGTAACATAATTCGTAACCATAATTTGAAGTATCACCATTATGCCGATGACTTACAGTTGTTATGTCATTTTGACTTGAATGTCATTTCAATGAATGTCATGTCGTGTCGAGCAGTGCATCGACATCAAATCCTGGATGACTTTCAACTACTTGCTGATGATTGATGCAACAACCGAGGTTCTACCGGTTGTACCCAGGTCGGCATCTGATTTGGTTGCTGGATTGCATGTGCGCGTTGGATCTGAAGTCGTCTATGCCGCGGAGTATGTGAGAGATCTTGGTGTCTACTTAGATAAATTTCTTGATATGACGGTGCAGGTTTCTCGTACCATTAGTACCTGTTCACTGCATTTACGTAACATCGGCCAAATTCACCGTTACCTGCCACAGTCGACAGTAGAACGTGTTGTAACTGCAATGATAACATCACGCTTAGATTATTGCAATTCGCTTCTGTTTGGCACTTCTGCCAAGAACATCGGCAGGCTGCAGCGACTGCAGAATGCTGCTGTTCGTCTAATAACTCGGCGTGCGCGATGCGACAGTGCGTTACCACTACTGCGCCAACTCCACTGGCTGCCTGTCCAGCAACGCATTACCTACAAAATAGCAGAACTTACATATAAGGCGTTAAATGCTGAACTATCGCCACCATATATGCAGTCACTTGTGTCAGCTTATAAACCAGCCAGACATCTTCGTTCTGCTGAGGGTAATAATCTTGTCGTTGCGAGAGCCCGAACCAATGCTGGTGAATGCGCATTCGTTCACGCTGCCGCTACAATATGGAATAATCTACCAACTACTGTTACTTCCAAAACCTTCCTGCAATCCTCCAAGGCAGCCTTAAAAACTAACCTTTTCATTACGGCGTATTCTGCTTGAAAGACCACAGAAACATTTTTATTCTAAGTTATTCATATATTTATCTTGATCTTCTTAACAGCCATGAGAATTGTTTTCTTTTTAATCTATTGATGTTTACACAGCATTATTATCTTAATTGTTTTTACTTTTATCTTTAAATTTGTTTAATTTTTACTATTTATATTTTAGTTTTATGTAAAGCGCTATGAACGCTATGGATATGGCGGTATATGAAATAAAGATTATTATTATTATTATTATACTGGCGACCTAGAATACTGAATACAATAGCGTTTATCGCCAATGATCCAACATTATTTTTGCCTTAATATCATTCATAAAGTTGCAATAAACATATATTGAGTAGCAGTTGTGCTTAAAGTTAGTTAGTTAAAGTATTTTAGAACACCTTAGTATAGTGAGTGATAATAGGGTAACTCACTTAGGCGGCTTAGCCTTCGATAAGTTGTAAACAAGATTTAACAAACCTGATTATGTGGTAGAATATATAGGAGATAAAGTAACAACCATCAAACTACTTACATAAGATAATATCTGTGTAAGCCAGTACTTGCTATATATTTTGGTTAGGTAGCATTGTTGTTAAAATTAAGCAAGGGCGATAGTCGGGCGGCGTAACCTAAATAAATAAAGCAGCCTAACATAACGTAATTTATTGTATTTAAATTAGGTCACTACCGGTGATGTTAGCGTTCGTGTTAGGATAAATAGTCGGCTGTGTAATTGAAATTTGTAACCTAAAGTGTGCTGTAGTACACAGGAAACAGTCTTTATAAAGACTAAGTTAGTTAAGTTATTAAATAAATTCTGATCGTGATATGGCGCCATGCAAGCGGCAAGTCAAGGCAAAGCGACACTTGGCGTGCGATCACTGCCACAGCTGGGTAGATTTTGCATTGTCCGGGTGTGGAAAGTCATGGGCAGAAACCATGGAGGAAGGATTCACCTTTCAGTGCATTGGATGTTGGAAGGTGGAGTGTTTGCAGAAGGAGATAGTTAGGTTGACAGATATTGTGAAGGGAATGGAGATGGGAATTAGCAACGAGGCAGGTCGAATGGAGAGAGACGACAGGGAGAAAGGTGAGGATACTGCAAGACTGAAGGAGAACAGCAGTGGCAAGAAAACTGAGGAAAGGAGATTGAGAGGAAAGAAGGTGATTGGAGGGGAAGAAATTGGAAAATCGACAACAGAAAACGTGACAAGCGTGAAGGTGACAGGGAAGAAAGTGACTGTAGAGAAGGAGGGAGGGAAGTTGGAACGGGAGAGGAGAGAAGAAAATGAGACGGGACGAAAGAAGAAGGGACGAAAGGAAGTGAGAGCAAATGTGATAGAAGAGAAGTCGATAAAAGGGACGCTGACAGGAGGAAAGGTGACAAGAGAAAAAGCGACAGGAAAGAATGGATCGGAAGAGAATGTGACAGGAGAGAAGACGGCAGGGGGGAAAGACAACAACCAGACAGATGCAAACCGAAGAAGGAGCTATTCTAAGGCAGTGATTGAGGGGGCAATGAGGAAAGAGAGGGTGTTTATGGGTGATTTCATTATGAGAAAGACGGACAAGACACTGAGCGAGGGGAAGGACATCGTTGTTTGTTTACCGGGGGCTAGGATTGAGCATGTAACTGACAGGGTAGAGAAGGTATTGGGACATGGCAAGGGGGGGGGGTCTATACTGGTACATGTAGGAACAAATAATGCAGACAGGGAGGGAACAACTGCGATAGTACAGAAGTATAGACAGTTAGTGAGGAAGCTAAAGAAGACGAGAGTCGAACAGGTTATTTTATCAGGAATTTTGCCAGTAATGGGAGGAAGGGGGGCAACGTATAGAAACTGCAAGAGGATGGCGATCAATGCACTAGCTGAACAGATGTGTGAAGAAGAGGGGGTGGGATTCACAGATTTATGGGGATACTTTGTTGGGAGGGAAGATATGTACATGAGAGATGGCCTCCATCTTAGTGGAAAGGGGGCAGCAGTTTTCTCAGAGAATCTGCTGCAATCTGTTGACAGTGGGATAGGTTGCATCTATTTAAACTAGATTCGTAGGGGGGACTCACAGAAAAGCCTGAAAATGGAGGCATAGATAAAGACAGCACAAATAAATCAACAAATAACAGTCTGGAAAACTCTTCTGAAGCTGGATATAAATGTGTTTGTTTAAAGGCAAGGAGTATAGTAAACAAAAGAAATGAACTAAATATTATGGTAGAAGATATTGATCCTCATATAATAGGTATAACCGAATCCTGGACCATCACCGATATATCAGATGCTGAATTGGGACTGACAGGATATGTAATGTTTAGAAAAGATAGAATAGGAAGAAAGGGAGGTGGAGTTATTTTATATATTAAAGAATCTATTCAGGCTTATGAAATAAAATTAGAAAGAGAAGCAGATTGCGAAGAAGCTGTTTGGTGTAACATAGTTACAGGAAACTCAACGTTAACAGTTGGGTTAGTTTATCGAAGTCCAAACATAAGCATAGAAGATAATTAAAAAATACAAAACGCTATAAGGGAAGTAAGCAAACGGGACTGTATTATTATGGGGGATTTTAACCATGGGCATATACAATGGAAATCTCTACAGAGTATGGGGAAACAGGACCACAAGTTTTTAGTTTTAGTTCAAGATACATTCCTTTCTCAACATGTGCTAGAACCAACCAGGGGTGAGAATGTGTTAGACATAGTTTTGTCCTCACAGAATGAATTAGTTGACAATGTCAAGATATGTGAGGCACTGGGGAGTAGCGATCACAACCAGATACATTTTACCATCAAAGTAAAATCAGAAAGGAATAGCAAAAAGCAGTATAGTAGAAATTTCCACAAAGCAAGGTATAAGGACGTGAGGAAATATTTAGCAAAGATAGACTGGAATAAGACACTGAAAAATAAGACGGCAACAGAATGCTGGAATATATTAAAGAGTGAAATTAAGTGCATAATCGATACATTTGTACCTTTCAAAAAACAAGGAAAACGGTCCAAAAAGAAACACTTATCGAAAGAAGCCATTAGAAAAATTATGTATAAACAAATGATGTGGAAGACATATAGATGTACTGGAAATGATGAAAACTACAACAGTTATAAAGAAGCACTTAACCAAGCTACAGCTGAAATTAGAAATTCAAAGAGAAGCTATGAACAACAATTAGCTAGTAATATAAAACATGACAGCAAGAGTTTTTATGCGTATGTTCGAAGCAAACAGAAAGTTCAAGATAAGGTCGGTCCTCTAGAAGATAGTGCTGGGAATATAATATCAGAGGGATTCATAATGGCAGAAGACCTGAATGAGTACTTTAGTTCAGTGTTTACCAGGGAAGATATTAGTTCACTGCCAATACCAGAGGCTAAGTTCAAGGGGGCAGATTCAGACTATTTAGGACAATTAATTGTAACCCCGGAAATGGTAGCTAAGAAAATAAGGGCTATGAAGGATAATAAATCACCTGGAGTGGATGGTATTCCACCCAAACTACTATTGGAAATTGTAGAACAAATTAGCATACCACTTGCAACAGTGTTCAACTTGTCATTAGAAGAGGGAGTGGTTCCTTTAGAATGGAAAGAAGCAAACATTATACCGTTATTCAAAAACGGTTCGAGAAACAAGTCAGAGAACTATAGACCAGTGAGTTTAACATCAGTGATTTGTAAATTATTAGAAAGACTAATTAAAGATCACATGGTGGATTTTCTTGTTAAACAAAACTTGATAAACCCATCTCAACATGTTTTTTTTAAAGCGAGGTCATGCTTAACAAATATGTTATGTTTTTTGGAAGACATCACTAAGTGGGTAGATGAGAGATCACCAGTAGATATCGTCTACTTAGATTTTCAAAAAGCTTTTGACAAAGTACCACATCAAAGATTACTGCTTAAACTAAAGGCCCATAGCATAGGAAATGGTATAATAAACTGGATAGAACAATGGCTGATTGACAGAAGACAACGTGTAGTAGTTGATGGGGAGGCTTCAAACTGGAAATCGGTATTGAGTGGGGTACCACAGGGATCAGTATTAGGTCCTATATTATTCTTAATATACATCAACGATTTGGATGATGAAATAACAAGCAAGGTGTTGAAATTTGCGGATGATACAAAAGTGTTTAGAAGGATTAAAAGTGATGGAGATAGACAGCATTTACAAGATGATCTTGACAGGTTGATCAAATGGTCTGAAAAGTGGCAAATGATGTTCAATTTTTGGAAATGTAAATGCCTCCACATAGGACATGGGAACGAAGAGGTAGAATATACAATGGGGGGTACTGTACTAAGTACTACTGTAAAAGAAAAGGACTTAGGGTTAACCGTTAGTGCTGATATGAAGATTTAAGAGCAGTGCGGAATTGCAGCTTCAAAGGGAAATCAAATCCTTGGATTAATTAGGCGAAACATAATGTATAAGGAAAAAGAGCTAATAATACCGCTGTACAAAACAATAGTTAGGCCTCATTTAGAATATTGTATTCAAGCGTGGAGGCCATATCGCAGGAAGGACATAGATATGCTAGAAAGAGTGCAGAGGAGAGCAACTAAAATGATACAAAATCTGAGGGATCTTATTTATGAAATACGCCTAAAAAAATGCGGTTTAACAACACTAGAGACCAGGAGATTGAGAGGAGATCAGACAGAAGTGTTTAAAATATTGAAGGGTTATGAAAATATTGATAGAAATATGTTTTTCTCAGTTAAGAAAGATAGAAGGACTAGAGGACATGATCTTGCATTAGCAAAGGTGCAGAGTAGATTGGATTATAAGAAAGTTTTCATTTTCACAAAGGACTGTAAATGAATGGAACAGATTACCTGCTGATTGTGTGGGTGCTAGACTAGCACTACACGTCATGTACTATATTTAGCGCTACGCCACAATGCTGGCGAGTGCTACTGTATTCTTTCGCAGTCGCTATCAACTTATGTTATGTTCTTAACACCACATCGTGACAGCGTCTTACTTCGAATCAGAAGTTTCCGGGTTCGAGTCCCGTCGTGGTCAATTTTTGTGTCTTTACTGGTGTATTCCCATAAACATGATCGTTTATTTGTTGTCAATGGTTGTTGCTATGTTGGAGTTCCACATTGTTGTCATTTAGGGTGCTGTTCATCTGACGGGGTGGGGTGAGCAGTTCGAGGTCTGAGAGAGGTTACGTAAATCTAAACGGAGTATGTCTGAATGGGGTGTGCAGATCAGGTTTTTGGCAGCCTGCGGTCGCAGGTTGAATGAATTATGATAGCAATAATAATGATATATAAATAAATATACTTATATAAGGCCAACTCTAGTTAACAACTATTCAAGGCGCTTTCCATGTAAAATAGTAATAAATCAAAAAAGCAATTAATTCAGTAAAAAACGAATACAATTGCAGTTAAAATATTGATTAAAAGAGAATGTTTAAAAGTGCTCTTAAAAGTCTCAGTGTTCACTACATGCATTGAAAACAAGTAGATCACTCCGCAGAACCAGGACTGCTGCGGCTACTGGAGTTGAAATATCGATTAAAATACAGTGTTTTTAATGCACTTTTAAAAGTTGCTTCACTGTTTAGTTCACGCATTGATGTGGGTAAATCGTTTGACTAAAAAGAAATACTTTAGTAATTGCTAAACCTTATAAATTAACCAATCAGCACATTAAAATGTAATTGTATAAATGTGGTGCTATATAAGTCTATAAACGTTTACATCTGCATTCATATCACATTGGCCGCATGGCCTAATGGATAAGGCTGACTGACTGTTGCTAGTGTTGCTGTGTTGGAGAACAGTTCCACATTGTTGTCATCGGGGGTGCAGTGGTCTGAAGGGGCGAGCAGTTGGTGGTCTCAAAGATAGTGCATTATCTGACCCCTTCTCAACTGCGCCGACCTGCCCGTGTACGGGGTAGGTTGACGCACCCCTGGTACGTTGTCGCATCCCATTAAACACATACGCATGTGTGGCATATAAGTATTTGTTATATAAAATGGTCTACGGTCGTCAAACCCCAGTGTCACATGAATGCCTTACCTAATACGGATCGCCGTGCACCGGTACGATTTATGCGATAAGTTGCTGTACTTTCATTTACTGGACCAAACAATTCCCTGATTGTACGGTGCAGTGATTAGAGTTTACAAGTGCAAACAATGCGGGGGGATTACTTGCAATGACACCATCTTCTTGCCCCCGAAACCATCGTTTCATAGGTGCGATTCGCGAATGTCTGGCAGTTGGCCTATCAGTATTTTATTGCCGAATATTGGAATAACATCAAGTGAGAAATGTAAAATGAAATCAAGAAAACAGTGTTGGTAAACTCAACGTTGTCACTTTGACGACCGCAGTAATTAAGTTTTTTGTTCGGAGAAACATCGACGTAGGTTCGTGCTGACGATGTCATTATAGTGTTGCTGTATTATTATTTGTTCTTGTCGTGTGAAACACTTTCACGTGTCAAAGTGGCATTCGTGTAGACAATGAAACATAGTTCTCAGTTAATGATATGTTGCTGTATACAACAACTATATGTTGGAAGAAGAATGTAAATAAGTAACATACATTTAAGCTGGAGAAAGGGTGCATGTTTGACAATGAATAAAAACACTTTAATTTGCATTTGGAAGTCACAAGAGACGGGGTGCAGTTGATGTTTTGGGAACGTAAGTAGGGTGCAGTTGGAGGTCTCAAAGAGGGTGCAGCTGGAGGTTTTGTTGGAGCCTTCGAGTGTTCGCCTGGAATTCAGAAAAGGCCTCCTGCTGGAGGGTCTGTTGGAGCCTGAAGGGGTGTGTGCAGCTAGAGGTCAGAACGGGGTGTGCAGTTGGGGTTTTGGGGGAACCTGCAGTCGCAGGTCTAAACTGCATTCCTCAATCAACCATGCAATGCAATGGTCACTTGATTAACTATTAATTTCTTATTAGATAATAATAAAACAATATTCTTGCTTTCATTTTATTTTAAAATTCATATTTTTATAGGTCGTGGAGTGAATATACAGAGTGGGGTAAAGATATCCAGGAGCGGAAGATAGACAATTACACCTTCGACGACTGAACCTTATTAATATTACTTGGGATCTAGTATTTGCATTGATGCTCTCGTTACACAAAACGCACACACTTCTGATGACACCTGTAATAGCTATTGAATCAAGGTATTAGTTTCACGTTGTTGGTATTTATCATTACATAACGTTTACCCCGAGACCACCACCATCCTATATAAGGATTCGCAACGCCACCAACCGAAGACCCCCACCCTGTAAGCGTGACGTACTTAACGAAGTGTCCCGTACGTGAGAAGATTGCGGGTTCGAGTCCCATCGTGGGCAATTTTTGTGTCTTTACACATAGACATGATTGGCCATTTGTTGTCAATGGCTGTTGCTATGTTGGAGTTCCACATTGTTGTCATTTGGGGTGCAGTTGGTCTGACGGGGTGAGCAGTTGGAGGTCTCAGAGAGGTTAAGATAACCTGAACGGAGTAGGGTATTCTTATTCTTAGTGGTGTGTGCAGACCATGTTTTGGCAGCCACAGCGACTGATAAACGTATCACTGAGCTGCTGGAGACCATCAAAGCGAAAGACGGGCGCATATCAAAGTTGGAGGCACGAGTGAACGATCTGAAGCAAAATAAAAAAAAAGAACATCATCATCACAAGCCTGAATATTCACAGTTATGTCTCGACCGCCACTATGAAGAAACCAAGAACCCAGAGCTCGACATCGACCGCCACCGAGGAAACTCCGACCGTCTCCGAGAATGTCACAATGAGAACGAACTTCGTTAACTTCGCCAGAGAGAAATTGAACGTCACGATCGAACCGTAAGACATCACCGCGATCCACGACCTTCCGCCGCTACGTGATGGTAAACGCCCCATCATCTTGCAGTTTCATTCGGCTGACAAGAAAGCCGAGCTAATGATGAAACGACACGCGTTGAGGTGAACGGACATTTATCTGAATGACCACCTATCAACGCACAACACCGAACTCTTTCGTCAAGCGCGATAACTGAAGCCCGACAAGAAGATCCACGGCGCGTGGATACAAAACTGCAGCGTCTTCATCAAGGTTCACGAGGACGGCCATCGATTGAAAGTGAAGACTCTCGCAGATCTTGCGAACGTTTGAAGTCTGTAATGTTCAGTATTGACCATGGCTGGTGTAAATCTTAGCTCCTCCACGTGCCATACTCTAGTTCACTGGATATATATGAATAAAAAAAATCGCCAATCAACGAAAGGTAACTATATTTTATGCAGTGTGTTTTTGTATTACATATTGTCTATGTTAATATACGTAGTTACAACATTGTGTGATCAATTAATAATAACTACTTCATATCATAGCTATATACGATATGTTTTCTACAGTCAATATTCAAGTTGTTTTCATTTTGAGAGGAGGGCAATGTTTATACATTTTCTTTTCAGTACGTTTAATACTAGTCATTTAACATTTTAATTTTGGGACAGTGCATACTATATAATATTTACACAATAATAATGTTGTGTTTTGTTCAATATACTTACGTTACTCTCACTCTACGTTCATGTTGTGGCAGGACAGAACTCAGAACTCAGAATCAATTTATTTGACTAGTAAATACGATACATGTACAATGAATAACGTAAGTAGTAGATAAGTACATATGCTGTAATTCATTTTAACACATTTTGTGCTGATGCAATAAGTACGTTGTGTTATATTTGCATGCGGAATATTCGTAATATTATCTTTTACAGTGTATTTGTATTACATTCAGGGCATAGCTTGTGTAGTTCTTTCACAACGACTAGTCCATGTTTATATGAAGTGTCCTGTAAACATAGAGCACTATTGTTTATCCAATTTTACAATATGATTGATAAAAATTATTTCTTAGCGCAATTTGGTAGTCTAGAGAAACATGTTGTTTATCACATGCTAAAAACGGATGAAATGAATGAAGATTTGGATATTGAACTATTTCAACATTCATCATACATTGACAATGGAAATTTAATAAACCATTTAATGAACAAGCAAAGCAAATGTATTGTGATAAGCCTAAACTGTCAGAGTTTAAATGCAAAAATTAACGAAATTAAAGTAAGGCTATAGACATTCAGACGTAGTGGCCTAGAGGGGCACCGAGTGGAGTAGCACACGCAATTAAAGTACATAACATAAGTAGCGTCATGGTGAAGACCGCGAACTATGTTCACCCTCCTGTACTGCTAATAGCGCTAGCTGAGTCGATGCGCTATGCTGCCAAATCGGAGGTACCGGCCGCAGTAGACGAATCTTATGCCGCAAGTCGGCCACAAACCCCGGATCTGCAGCCCAATCTGACGACACAAAGAACTCGCCGGGCAGGCGTAGAGGTTCTCCAAACACCATCTCGGCGACAGAACAGTGAAGATCGTTCTTGACCGCAGCACGCGTACCAAGCATCACCAGAGGCAACGCATCAACCCAGTTAGGATCGGCCCCAAGTTTTGCCTTTAGAGCCGATTTCATCGTACGGTGCATACGTTCGACCATCCCGTTCGTTTGCGGATGGTACGCTGTCGTCGTGTTCGTGGACGCTCCGAGCAGCGATGCAGTTTTCTTCCAAAGCTCTGAGACGAACTGCCTGCCACGATCACTCGTCAGAGTAGATGGCACACCATGACGAGACACCCACCCGGCGCCACTATATGTCGCGACACCTTAGCACGCTGGCAGGCCACACATGTACGAGCCCATTGTCTTATGTCTCGTGCCATTCCATGCCAGACGAAACGGTCACAAATCATACGTCGCATAGCTCTGGTGCCCGCATGAGCCAAATCGTGGTTGATGTCGAAGATTTTACGTGTCCATGCAGCCGTCAGCAACGGGCGAGGCTTTCCTGTAGACAAGTCAACGATCAATTGTTCATGAGTATCCGGTAACTGACAGCGAACTATCTACAATGCCGAGTCGGAGTCAACGACGAGTCGTTGTACTCCAGTGTCGATGGCTTGCTGTCTAGCCATATCAGCGTAGTCTATCATTCCAGTAACAACGCTCTCCATGTTCGCGATAGCTCGTGACTCCTCTACAGGTGCTCTGGACAGTGCATCTGCCACTACATTGTCGGCTCCTGGAACGTAACATATGTCGGTGGTGAACTCGGATACGAAACAGAGATGTCGTTGCTGACGAGGCGACCACTTGTCCGATATGTTGTTGAAAACGAACGTCAGCGACTTATGGTCGGTGGACAACGTGAACTGTCGTCCCTCGATGAAGTAATGGAACTTTTTCACCGCCAAATACATCGCAAGTAGCTCCTTATCGAAGGTGGAGTATTTAGTCTCGGCTGCGTGTAGCTTGCGCGAGATAAAACGATATGGGCGTCCAAACTGCATCTAGCCGCTGCTGTAGAATTGCTCCTACTGCTGTATCCGACGCATCTGTGTTGATACTCGTTTCTGCTGTGGCTGAACGATGAGTCAGGTATGTCGCTGCAGCCAACACCACTATGCTGCGCTGGAAATGTTCATCATGTCGAGTAGTCCACGCTGCTTCAAACTCATCGTCTTTCACGATGACTAGCTCATCCAGAGGTAACAACATGGTGGCAGCGTGTGGCACGAATCGCCTGTAGAAATTCAAAATTCTTAAGAATTCTTGCAGTGCTTTAGTAGAACGTGGCCGTGGAAAATCCGTGATGGACTGTACCCGGCTCTGCAGTGGCTGAACCCCAGAAGATGTGATGCAATGCCCCAGAAACTCCAAACTAGATTGACCCAATACACATTTCTGAGGATTCACCACCAGCCCGTAATCAGCTAATCGACGGAATAGTTGACGGAGATGTTGTCGATGGTCATCGACTGAAGAACTCGCTACCAAAATGTCATCCAAGTAAACATATGCGAACGAACAATCTCTGAACACATTGTCCATAAAACGTTGAAAAGTCTGGGCAGCATTTTTTAGTCTAAAAGGCATACGTTTATACTCAAAGAGCCCTAATGGTGTCACGATGGCTGTCTTAGCAATGTCTGCTGCATTCGTAGGCACTTGATTATAAACCCTTACTAAGTCAATCTTGGAGAATATGCTTTTTCCTTCCAGCTGAATAGTAAAGTCCTGCAAATGCGGCATCGGATATCGGTCATCCTCTGAGACTGCATTTAGCGCTCTGTAATCTCCGCAAGCTCGCCAGCTGCCAGACGGTTTCGCCACCATGTGGAGCAGTGACGACCATGGTGAATTAGAAGGCTGGATTATGTCCATCTCCAGCAACTTCTGGAACTCTTCCTTAGCCACTGCTAGCTTGTCTAGCGACAGCCGACGAGCACGCGCAAACACTGGCCGACGGCAACACGTGTCGATGCGATGTTCCACCTTGCCCTGCAGCCGACATTCTTTTATACACGGTGTCGTCACTTCCGAAAACTCTTTCAAAATGTCAGAATAGCAGTCAGTCTTAACCAACACACATAGTTTAGACACGATAGAACGTCTGTACGAAGCAGGGACTGTCAAAAATGTCTCAGCGTCCATTAATCGTTTACGCCTCAGGTGGACCAGTAAACCGTAGTGCCGCAGAAAATCTGCGCCGAGGATCGGTTTTGAGACTTCGGCAATGGTGAAGCTCCACTCAAACGGCTTTGCCAAACCAAGCTCAACTATCACATAACGTCACCCAAACGTTCGAATTGCGGTACCGTTCGCTGCCTGCAACTGCATATTATTGCTCGGAGGGTGACCACGGTCCTCTGAACGTGGCGTCAGAACTCAACTTAGACACGGGGTCCTGAATAGTTAGTAGGCGACATGAGCTTGTCGGCAGGTCAGTAATCGCCTCTACCGACCCGCGCGGCCGTTTCCCGCGCGACGACAGCCATCAGCGCATCTGCTTGCAGACGAACCCCACACTTGATGATACCAACAGAGACCATCGGCGTTGATCCCCCTGTACATTATCACACGGCGTGGGGCATCTCGAGAACCGGCGCGAGAACGTCGATAGTCGGATTGGGCAAACGCCGACGATCTTTTTAGTTCACCTCTCCGGAAATTCGGTCGTTACTGGACGCGAGCTTCGACAGTTGCTGATTAATTGACGCCAGCATAACGGTGTCCTCGTCACGTGACAACTCCACTTGCGAAATCGCGAATTCCTGCGACATAACCGGCACGCTAGCTTTCCGGTCTGCCATTTGAGCTAGCTGACTAACTGTGAAGACGTCCGTTTGAGCTCTGACGATCAGTTGCGTCTGCGCCGGCAACCGACACAAACATTCCTCCTTGGCGATCTCATCACCATCAATAGCCCGTCCGAGTATTCGCTCCATGCTGGTCTGACGTCAGCGGCCCCAACTTCCGTAGTCTCTGTACGCGCTCTGCCGTGCTCGGTGTACGCCGCTCGATGTAGGCGGTCTTCAAGTCGTCATAGCACGTGGGCGAGGGACCACTCTCCATCAGGTCCATAACCACGTCCGACTGCTCTGTCGTCATGGCCTGTATGCAATAATCGAACATTGTCTGCTGTGAGGAAATCCTGTGCAAACGAAATTTGCCCTCGCAGTGTAAAAACCACTTTAGTGGGTTGTCCGGCCATAGCGCTGGTAGCTTTACGGCGACTGCACTTATCATCATGTCCACGGGCCGAGGTGGCGTGTCAATTGTAGCAAGACTTCGTTTCCTAACCCAATATAATGGCGAATACTATTCACAGATCACGTCAGGGTCACCACTTTAGAGTCAGTACGTATGCATACTCTAATGCCACACTTGTTAGGAATGTCAGTGAAACCACATGTATTTATTTTTCCTCTACATCAACACACCACTCTCGTCCCGCCTCGCGAGACTCTCGTGCACTCAACTAACACGGGGCCTACACTATCTTTTTGATGATGTCATTGGAGCGAGAAAGATCCAATCTGCACGCAGTCTATCAAACTGAAAGCAGAGTTAACATCATTTTGCATAGGTACGTCAAATCATGTACGTAGTTGTCGCTGTGAAGTTCCGTGGTCCTCAACTACGCAAACGGCTGAACGATACAGGAAACTGACGTATCATTGAGAATGGTGCTAGCGCTGAAGGATTTGGGTGAAACGGAACGAGACATGGTAAAATAGGAATACACACGTTTGGCAGAAATGTCATGCAGTTGGGGGAGTTTATTAAAAGCATCAAGCACCCTTGAATTAGACAGTGACAAACTATTGTCGTTACTCCCCGGGTGTTGACGACGGTGTTTATTAAAACATATGGCCAAGTGCATGATATAAGTATCGCCTCGGTACTTTGTCCTTGTGCTTAACAAAGTTCTTCTCGTGACCCTATTATCTAAGGATGATGAATGTACTGTTTCGTGATCAACAAGGGACAATGTCTGAAGCTGGTTTGTGTATAGAAACCTACCCGAACTTGTTTGGAGGATATTGCTTGTGACCGACGCAATCAACTCACCGTTTCTGCTACCGAACATTACTGTATACGATCAATAGAACGAGCGCCCACGACAACTCATATAGGACAAGGTGAACCTCACACGCCTGCAAGAAGCAAGTTCTGGCAATTGTTCATTTCGTCGTACATTGACCATCGTAGCATGTGCTTCGGCCCCCAAGTATGTATGTTATCCCACATGCAAACGTTGCAACCGAAAATTCACGGTCGATGCCAAAGGTCAGCATAGTTGTGAGATCCACGTGCGACAAAGACGAACGGTGTGAGGCATTGTTTGGCCTACGTGGAAAACGGGTCAAGGTCACCATTAGGAAATCAACTAAAGACGGCTACGATAATTTATCGATGTCTGGAACTGATGTGGTCGTGATTCTGTTCGAGGGACTGGGCATTTCCGAAAAAGAAGATGTGTTGAAAGAAATTATCGGCGCGTTGGTATTGTTCACTATCACAAAGAGTAAGCGTGATTCGTATACTAATTACGATGTATCGTCGGTGAATCCTTGAGCATACTGATTTTTCTGTATGCAGAACGACTACGCCGTTGTAGCACCTCATAAAGAAACGTCCCGAGATTGTATCTTGAACGAGGCGGAAGCCCGTATGAAAGACCTGTAAATGCAACGACAGGGTAAATTTATTACTCAGCTGTAGGCGACTACCTGCTACAGATGTATCCATCATATTTCCCTCTGTATCCAACAGGCTAACCAACTCAGATAGTCGATTTCTCCGTCACTTGTCTCAGAACGTTTAAGCGATGACGAAGGTAATTACCTTATATATGAATGGTAAGTGCAGGCGTGTGAACGTGACGTGTGTGAAGGTAATTGGTGGACTTATGTGGCTTCTGATGGCTGGTCCAGCAGACAACAAATACTTCAAATAAATCACTAAAACGAATGACGGTTGGCACAGAATACTTCAAAGGGGAACTATCAAAACCGTTGCATTATTAATTAATAAAAGCGAGAGCTCAACAACAAAACAATTTCACCGCTGTTGCTGTGTTTTTAATTAAAAAAATCGTGGTTCATAAGAATACATGCATGACACACAGCACACGCATGACACGCAGTACACTCATCAAACAGTACATGCTTTACACACAGTACACGTATGACACATGCGTGCGCGTGTTACAGGTCCTTGTACATGCGTGTGAACTCAGACAGAGGAATAGTGCGTGCGTACATATGCGTGAGGACATAATTCATAACGCAGAAAGATTCGATACGAAAGGTCTAATAACAAACAACTTAAAGTGCAATTTAAATTAATTTTATTCTACTATGAGAAATAAAACAAATACAATACCATTTGTTATACCTGGAGTATTCGTTACAAAAGCCAGTGTCGTCTCAATATAATATTAATGTTTACCATCAACCAGTATCGGTTTTACACAAAAACACGACTATAGCATACTTAACTGACGTATTAGTCACTAAATAAGAACAACATAGTCTTAATTACAACACTGCATTATACTATACTACAAGACCTATAATATGTGTTTATCTATAACTACTAAGCTAAGTATTAATCCTGACTGGAGGGTTACAGTTCACAATCTCACTAAATCGTCCAGTTCCTGCTTACTAGCCGTGTGACAGGTCGGAGGTCCTCTAACCCCAACTTTCGTAGGGGCGCATTTCCCCTTACCGCCACACATATATTTATTGGGGCTGCGCAACCATGCCCTATAAAGGGACATTACCGTGACCAACCATAAAAAACACAACGGGTCCATCCTCAAGATACGACACTATCTGTTGTTTCATGTCATCGATCCAGGTGGAGTGCATCGAATCACCGTACAGGAAGGGTATCACTCAACAACGATCATTGTTTTAGAATGGCTAACCAGTCATTCATTATGTTGACATCTTTTATTCGGTCGTTAGCATCGTCAAATACTCGAAGAGCTCGTCCGTGGGAAGGAAACACATATCGTGTTGACGCTGGCTGGGATGATCGAAGATATGCCTGTACGATTTGGTGGGTCAGCTTCTTTCTTTTCGAACTTTAACCCTTGTCGCCTCGAAGTGTGCGGTCCGGTGTTCACGTCTGTCAAACATGCTTATCCGTATAGAAAGGCGATATTTACTGAAGACGCCGAATGCGCCGAAAGTATCAACGAGGCAAGGTCAGCGCACTTGGCGAAATAGAGAAGTATAGCCTTAGGGAAAACGAGAAGAGTCTTCGAGTGGGACACTATCCGTGTCGATTGTATGCGGATCTTATTGATGACAAAGTTCACGACTTTGAAAGAGTTGAGAGATGACTTGCTGGCTACTGGAAAAGTTGAACTGATGGAGAGGATACCGTCGAAAGAAGCTTTTTTTTTGGGGGGGGTCTGCTACGGTGATAAAAAGGTCGAAATAGGCTCGGAAAATTATTGATGGCGGTGCGTATTGAATGCAGAAGATAAACCGCGTTTTATGCGGCGCTGCGTCTTAGTAGATGACACTGTTTTGACATATATTTGCTAGTGACGTGTTTCGGTATTGATCGGCACCGTGTTTTATTAACAACAAATTATAATAATCATCACCATCGATTGAGCCTATGGCACGGGAGTCAAACACCCATTAGCTCACGACCACTGGCGAGTGGTCGGACAGCCGCATGTCGTGTCAGTGTTCGCTTGTATCTTCAGTCAATCAAATACGTGTGCATTCGTACACTATCGTGTTTTTTTTCGTTTTTTCAGATACGCGTATACATACAATGACACACACGCACCCCTCGATTACTCTTACACCCTCACCGTCTAAACTCTCCTGCACACGCACGTGTACGCACACACCCGCTAGGAGGTGTAAATTAACCAATCCGAACTACCCACCCGTATCGCCAGTAATAGCTCGTTCCGATTACACACACACACACACACACACACACACTCCTCCTCTAAGTGGATCCATGATCCGCCTTCCCCCCGCTACACGCCCGTGCCGCCAGGGAGCGCTACCTATTTCCTGTCACTGTATATGATATCCAATCCGCCCAAAAAGTCGTTCAACCCACACGTACATGTTTTTATCCAGTAATGTAATATTGTAACTAATGCATGAAAGTCTTATTCTGTTGTCATCTCTTCAAGACGTGTGCTAAGACATCAAACTCTCTTTTATTTTTCCTGTTACAGGGTTGTGTTCTTACCCATATCATATAATTTTGGTATAATGTATGGAAAGATTGTGGCTCTCCTCTGTTATCTCTCTCTGTTATTGCTGACGTCATGCGCAGATCACGCTCTCAATATCACAGTGCAGTTCGTTTTGTTAAACGTAATCAAAATAATGTTAAAAAAGAAAGTATGGCGACAGCTTTACTTGGAAATAAAAATATGGACTTCTGGAAAGAAGCAGATAAAATTACAAAGAACAATAATATGCTACTCAACATGGTTGATGAAGTGATAGGAGACGAAAATATTTATAAACACTTTGCTACTAAGTATGAGGACTTCATTAGTCTAACATGATGCAGATATGACGTCATTGCTACAAAACATGCATAGTAAAGTAGATGCACATTGTAACGAAGGTGAAAATACTATTACGGTGGATGATGTTTTGAATGGCATTAATCAAGTTAAGAGTAACAAATGTAATGGATATGGAGTTATATATACCGACCACTTTATTCATGCACCAAACAAATTACATGTTTTTTTCTTTGCTATTCACAGCAATGGTATATCACGGGTATACCCTGGATGGTTTTAATATATCAACAATTCAACCTCTGATAACAAAAAACAAGAAGAAATCAGCAAATAATTCTGATAACTATCTAGCCATTGCTCTTAGCAGCCCTCTGTCGAAAATATCTGATTGGGTTATAATGATAGAAAGTTCTGATGCTCATAAAACGAGTGATCTACAGTTTGGTTTCAAAGCTCTACAGCTAAAGGTACATTTGCGTTAATGGAGACTGTGAACTATTTCCAGCAGAATAAATCGGATGTTTATGTGTTATTACTAAATGCGACTAAAGCATTCGATACAGTAAATTATGTTAATCTTTTTAACTTACTGATGGAAAGAGGAATGAATCCCCCTTTAATCAGATGTTTATTTTATATGTACACTAATCAACATTTAAATGTATCATGGAACAATTCCATGTCATTGCATTTCTTCACTACCAATGGTGTGAAGCAGGGTGGGGTGTTGTCCCCCATTTTATTTTCTATCTACATTGATGAAATGTTAACAAGATTCTGCATGTCTGGTTTCGGCTGTATGATTGGTCATAAGTACTATGATGCTGTTGGCTATGCTGATGATATATCTTTGGTAGCTCCATCGATATACGCATTGAACAAAATGTGTGATATATGTCTAAACTTTGCATATGAATATGATTTACAATCAACCCGGCAAAATGTCAACTTATTAAATATGGCAGTGGTACCGACTACCCATTTTACTTTGATGGTCTAAAAGTGAAACATAGTAAAAAAGGGTTGCACTTAGGCCACATTATTGGTTCTGACACTCACCAGGCTATGGTAAAAGATATGTGTCATGATTTTATATGGCGTGTAAATGCATTATCTGCTAATTTTGGATTTTGTAATATAAACATAAAACGTCAATTATATATGTCGTACTATACATCTTTATATGGTGTATGTCTGTGGAACTTACAAAACAAACATCTTGATATGTTTTATACTACGTGGCGCAAAGGTATCAGAAAATTGTTTAGTCTACCAGTTTGCACGCATTATAATATGGTGCCATTTTTAGCAGACTGTTTACCGATTCAAATTCAAATTATGAATCGAATGGTACGATTTATGCAGAGTTGCTTGAAATGCAGTAACTCCAGTTTGAAAATGTTCTCTCATCTAGCCCTTCAAGGTAGTGGGTCATACTATATCATGTCCAAATTCAAACTTGAGGCCATGACATTCTTTCGAATGAAGTCTAATCAGTTTTATGGTATGATTCAAGACCACTACCAGGAGGGGCTGGATGATGAACTAGTATGTAGAGTCTCATTTGCAAAATATGTATTACATAATATAGATGATGCGGGTAGCTCTTCTTTTTTAGCCATTGACGAGCTGCGCTCAGTGCTTACTGTTTTATGTACACAGTAACTTATATACATTGATTTAGTCGAATTGTACATTTTTTTAGTACGAATAAATGTATGATTATTATTATATGGTGTTGCAGTATATGCAATACGTCAACAGTTAAATCATACATGAATAGTTTCCTATATACCTCTCTCAACAATGTGTATCTTCACAGTCACTACTGCAGAAGGAAGTCAAGTGATCAGACAAGCCTAAGACCGAACACGCTTGCTACACATAGTTACCTATACTTGAGCTTGTTTGCACAGAAATGCATTGCTGAACTTGGAAGACAAACACTCCTTACAAAAGAAAAACTCGCGACACTCCTTATAGACAAACACAACCCCTTTCAGGGAAAATGCAAGTACAATCAAAACAGGCAAAACACCTGTTACAGACAGCACCCCCTTACAAGCAAAAGCAATCGGTGTTCAGTACGTGTACCAACGCGTGGTTGCGATGAACGAAGGTACACCAGCGGCGGCGGCGACAGCGCACTTGCGGTAGTGGCGGACTGGTGGTGCTGACATCAACTGGTGGTATCGTCGTGACAACTCGCCGGATAGCGTCCCACTCGGATGCCCTTGTAGTTTTCCTTATGGCTCTAATTCTCCATTTCGCCATGTACGCTGATCTTGCCTCTTTCATACTTTCCTCGCATTCGGCATATTCGTTAATCATCACCTTTCTATACTGATAAGCATGTTCAACAGACTTAAACACCCGACCGTACGCTTCAAATCGACACGGGTAAAAGTTCATCAGGGAAGAAGCTGACCAACCAAACCATACAGGCATATCCATCATATTTCTGTCTCTATATAACTGCCTCATCAACTGGTATAGTCACTATCTTGTCTTTGAACATTTAAGTAATGACAAAGTTAATATTATCCTATATTTGATTGGTAGGTGTAGGCGTGGTTAGTAAGTGCGCACGTATGAACGTGAAGTGTGTGAAGGTGACTGATGGACTTATGTGGCTTCTGACGGTTGGTCCAGCAGACAACAAAGACTTCAAACAAAGCACTAAAACGATTGACGGTTGGCACAGTATATTTTTAAAAACTTGAAAGGCGAACTATCAAAACCGTTGCATTATCAATTAACAAAAGCGTCGACTCAACAACAAGCAATTTCACCACTGGTGCAGTGTGTTTCTAATAAAAAAATCATGGGTTCATAAGAATGCATGCATGACATACAGCACACGCATGACAGTTGCGTGCGCATGTGACTAAGGTACATGAACCCAGACAGAGGAATAGTGCGTGCGGGCGGGTGCGTGGGGGCATAATTCATAACGAAGAAAGACTCGATAAGAAATTTCTACATACAAACAACTCAAAGTGCAATTTCAACTAATTTTATTTTACTATGACACATAAAACAAATACAATACCATTTGTTATAACATGAATATTCGTTACAAAAGCCAGTGTCGTCTCAATAATACATTAATGTTAACCGTCAACTAATATCGTTTTTACCAAAACCACTACCATAGCATAATAAACTGACACATTAGTCACTAATTAACAACATCCTATAATTAACTACAACATAACATTCGACTATACAAAAATAATTATAATACGTGTTCATTTATAACTACTAAGCACAAGCTAGTATTAATCCTGACTGGAGGGTTACAGTTCACAATCTGACTAAATCGTCCAGTTCCTGCTGACTAGTCGTGTGGCAGCCCGGAGCTCCTCTAACCCCAACTTTCGTAGGGGCGCATTTCCCCTTACCGCCACACATATATTTATTGGGGCAGATATTAATTTTTATAGTGAACATAACCAACGCGCCGATTATTTCTTTCAACACGTCTTCCTTTTTGGAATCGCTCAGTTCCTCGAACAGAATCACGACCCCGTCAGTTCCAGTGACGACACCGATAAATTATCGTAGCAGTCTTTAGTAAATGTTCTGATGATGAACTGGACCCGTTTTCCACGTAGGCCAAACAATGCCTCATACCGTTCGTCGTCGGATTTCAGAGATATGTATTCTCCAGCGATGAAGCCACCTAACACTCGCAGGACTACGCAATCAAGCGCCGTTATACACAATTCCGTGCCTTCACGATCGCCCAGAAGGACACACAAAGCATATCTGTATAGAGGAACCCCCTTTGTCGCCCATGGGTCTCACAACTATGCTAACCTTTGGCATCGACAGTAACTTTTAGGTTGCAACATCGATCTGCGTGTGGGATAACATACATACTTGGGAGCCGAAACACACGTTACGATGGTGAAAGGACAACAGAATGAATATTTGCCAGAACTTACTTCTTGCAGGCGTGTGACGGTCATCTTGTCTTGTTATGATTTCTTGTGGGCGCTCGTCCTATTGATCGTACAAAGCAATGTTCGGTAGGTGAGACGATGAGTTGATTGCGTCGGTCACAGGCGATAAACTTCAAACAAGTTAGGTTAGCTTTATGTTCCACAAACCAGCTTGATACATTGTCCTTTGTTGATCACGAGACAGTCAGTTCATCATCCTTATACAATAAAGTCACGAGAAGAACTTTGTTAAGCACGTTCTCGTTACCTAGTGCGCTATGTGATAAGCAGCAAGAGAACAAACTACCAAGGCGATACTTATCTCATGCACAAGGCCATATGGTTTCATAAACACCGTCCTCACCACCTGCAAAATAAGGACAATAATTTGTCGCTGTCTAATTCAAGAATGCTTTATGCGTTCTAATAAACTGCTTCAACTGCATGATAATTCTGCCGAACGAGTTCTTTCCTATTTGACCATCTGTCATTCTCAAGAGACGTGAGTTTCCTGTATCGTTCAACCGTTTGCGTAGTAGAGGACCAGGGAATTTCACAGCGACAACTGTGTACATGATTTGACGTCGTTCACCTATGCAAGATGATGTTCACTCTGCTTTCAGTTTCATAGACTTACTGAGATATTTCGTATGTAAACCACTGCGTGCAGATTGGATCTTTCTCGCTGCGATGACATCATCAAAAAAGATAGCATTCCTGAACTGATAAGCTGATTCAGCACAAGAGAACCATGCACTCCACACGGATATTTTACACGGAAAGAAATTTGATAAATAATGCCAGGCTCTCCATCTTCACCATATGTTATAAATGCAACTACTCTAACTCGTCAATAGACCACCAACATCTGCACTCGGTTAATATCTTACAAAGAAGCAAAATCGCATACTTTCAATGCTCAACACCCACAAACCAGCAAAGTCAATACGTTCACTGCATAAACGTGTTACTTATAGGAATTGCATCATCCAAAGAAAACTAACACGTTGAGTTACTAGGTGATGCTTCTTAGTAAGTCAGTAGGTCAAACTATAATACGAGTGATGGGTAAGACTATAACAATTATTCACACTGGGTCCAAAGTCAGTACGTTCAAACACAATGATCTAAAAAAATCTAACGTTCAACAGATATGAAACATGAAACAAGAGACATACAAACATACAAGATGAAATACCACTCAAAGAAACAAAATCGCTGACATACAAGGCTAAACACACACACAAACACACACATACACACACACACACACACACACACACACACACACACACACACACACACACACACACACACACACACACATACACACACACACACATACTCATACAAACACACAACCACACACACAAACTCTAACACACACGTATTACATCATACACACGACCGCGCGCGAACACACACACACGTACCACACTACACACGCACAAACACACAGACACAGACACCCACACACACACATACGAAAACATCACGTGCGCGCGTTTGCTTGGTGATTAATCAAAAACAGCAGGTGACGCGGTGTCGACAATAAACAACATGTGTTTCTAATCAGACATTGTTAAGTGGCTGACGACTTTGATTATACCTTAGTACACTAGTCGATTAAACATAAAAGCATCGTTTACAAGCCGAGTTGATTAGATATGTGGACACTGCATGGGTTTCATATTTCATACTGTTGATTTCAAAATGCACTCATTAGGATTCAGTCACGCACAAAGATTCATGCATTCAACACAAAGGAAAACGGCGCCAAAAACTAAGGTGGGCCTCCTCGACCTCTAGTCTTCACACCGAAACTTCCTGAAACGTGGCGGGGCCACCGCAGATGACGTCGTCACATACGATGTCAACAACAACGTTTTAAAAATAACCTGCTATTTGTATCACATCCGGGCATTTTTTAAATAGTCGTCGCTGATTGGTCACCATAACAATAGTGGCGCATTTAGCGTGTAGCTCCACTTCCATTTTTTAACACAGAAACTTCTAAAAAAAGGGCGGGACCATAGCTGATGACATACATTTATAAATACTCGTTGCTGATTGGTAAATTTCATGCAATTAAAATAATTTAAAAAATTAGAAACAAAATAGATGTCACTAGTATTTTTTGTGATATCGGGACCTCAAATGCGTCGAAAGATCAAACGATTCTGGTTTTGAATGACAGGTAATGTGCTGCATTTTTTCATTTTAATTACCCATTAATTACCCATAATTACCCATTAAAACCTTAAATACCCCTTAAGTATCCCTAATTACCGTTATTTATAAACAATTAACCCTTAATTACCCCTACTTACCCTTAATCGCCCATAATTTTCCCTTAATTACCCTTAATTGCCATCGAATTACCCATAATTAGCCATGAATTACCCACAAGTACCCCTTAATTACCCTAATTACCCATTAATTACCCCTAGTTACTTTCAATTTCCGACAATAACCACTTAATTATCCCTAATTACTCCTTAGTTACCCCGAAATACCCTTACTTCAATTAAATTACCCATAACTATCACTTAATTACCCCAAAATATAATCGCACACAAAGACAGTGACAAAGTATCGAGACGACACTTATCCCAATGCACTTGGGTACATTAATCATCGTTATGCGAGAGGGTAACTAGAAGAAATGTGATATAAGTGTGGGCTCATTATAAACCGTTGGTTGCAAAGTTCGTGTGTTCTCTCTTCCGACCTGTGCTCAGAGAATTAACAGAAAGAGTGAGAGTTGTCGACCCCTTTCCCTATAACGATACACGTCCAGCCATTGACAACGGCAACCAAGAAGTATGGCTCTATCATTCAGACGATGAGAGCGGCTATGAAAGTACCTGAACAAGATGTTTGTTTTGTTTCACACACGCGCATACGTACAATGACACACACGCACCCCTCTAGTAAGAGCCACCGATTACGCACGCACTCCCCCATTAATAGGACCCTTGATCTCCCATATCCATCCGCTACACGCCCGTGCCACCAGGAGACACTACCTCCTTCCGGTCACGTGACTACAAAGATGGCCACACCAGAAGCTTAATCAACGGCCATCTTAGAATTTCATCATGTATCCTCCGCCTCCGCCGCCGTTGAAGTCTCAGATGGACTAAAGAACTACTCATGCCTATATATCACCAATTTCTTCTTGGGATATTTTTCAGACTCGCTCACTCACTCACTCACTCACTCACTCACTCACTCACTCACTCACTCACTCACTCACTCACTCACTCACTCACTCACTCACTCACTCACTCACTCACTCACTCACTCACTCACTCACTCACTCACTCACTCACTCACTCACTCACTCACTCACTCACTCACTCACTCACTCACTCACTCACTCACTCACTCACTCACTCACTCACTCACTCACTCACTCACTCACTCACTCACTCACTCACTCACTCACTCACTCACTCACTCACTCACTCACTCACTCACTCACTCACTCACTCACTCACTCACTCACTCACTCACTCACTCACTCACTCACTCACTCACTCACTCACTCACTCACTGCACGCACGCACGCACGCACGCACGCACGCACGCACGCACGCACACACACACGCACACACACGCAAGCACGCACGCACACACACACACACACACACAAAAATATAGGGGCGTGTCTAGAGAAGGTAGTCTACGGGGGCGGGGGCCCAAAAATTTCCACTGGCGGCCAAAACAAACGTTGTATAACATTTTTCGCTTCCACGCTAACTTCAGTCACGGGGGTACATTAAAAATGGTCTAGAGGGCACGGTGACGGGGGCCCATACGAGAACGTCTGGGGGTACGCCAAATTCCAAAGGTCTGGGGAGCAAGTGCCTCCAGGCCCACCAGACGCGCCTATGCACACACTCACTTAAATTATTTCAAGTCGCGTCGTATTCAAAGTTATCAATATTGTGAGTGAAAAGAGCCCGCGTTCATCACTAATGCATATAAATGAGGTATTCATTGAATCGTCGATTGATCTTGAATCAGCCAACGTCTCCGAAATAGCTATAATGTCAAACGAAAGTAACTGTTCATAAATAAAATTCTTTTAATTCTTATTTAAACTTTGATCATTAACATGTCACTCTCTAATTCGACATTACGTACACATTGTTGATCATCATAATATGTTGAATTGGCTGCTATATTTGTTGTAAAAGTTATTGTCTCTATTTATTATTATTCATAAAGTAGCCCGGTCTGTCATCAACAATATTATCATCATGTTCGTATGGTTGAAAGGTAATGCTGAGGTAATATTAAATGTACTGTCATCGGTTGTGGAACTAAATTTAGAAAACTCATTATCGTCAACATGGTTAAAAGATAAATCATGACTACCCATTGTCAATGTTCGTTAACGTGTAGATCGTTACATGAATTAAGTCTAGGTACGACTTTCAACCCAATCCCTGATCCCTGAGTTTGTCGTACAATAGATATGCGAACTTGCTCTTCTCTGTCGCCTCTCGTGTCCTGGTTAATAATACCTTCCTCCCGTTGCGGTAATCGTCATGTACGAATTAACACTCCACGCGACTTCTCGATCCTTTTGCGCAACCTGTAGAATTGTACCTTTGTAGCTCTCAAATTTCACAACGACGGTCCTCTACCGGGTCGAGTGGCTGTTGACGCCCGTTCGACGCGTCGACTCGGTCCTTACGTCTAGTGTCAGCTGTTCAGGCTGTTTCAGCGAGAAGTGAATAACGTTTTCCGCACGGCTGCGTCTGTGTCCGCTCGGGTCTCCGCTGTCATTTCTGCGCCGCCGTCTACACGCAGGTTGTGTCTTCTTGTTTCATTCTGCACGTAGTCTTTGCTCAAACATCAATGGAAAAACATATAAGTTGTGTGTACAAATCAAGCACAGTAGTTGGAATTTCGGTAATAGTTTATAATATATATATATAATTTACATTATAGAAGATAAGGAAGATAAACATGTTTTATTACCAACTCAGGTAAGTTTGATTCACATTATACAATCGGTAAAGTGATACATTGAAACGGGCGCGTCACGTAATAGTAATAATGTTTATTTTTAACCTTTCCCGTGAATTCTTTTGGGTTCGTGACCTGGCAGCAAGGCGATCATTGTGGTGATCACCCCGACAGCGTCAAGACAGACCCGGTTGCGACAGTTGTGAAAATTGACATGTAACGTTCCTTGTAGTGCTTACGTTGTTGTAGGCCCAATACATTTTCTGGTGTCCTGACAAATCATGGCACACAACCAAACACGTAGCACACAACCAAAGGGCGCATTACAATGTAGTTGTGGTTATCTGCAGGTGTATATACAGCTGTAGATGTATTAGGCAACGTCATGCCGATGAAGTGTCTGACTGACGACGGTGCTCCAGAATCAGCAGCGCCACCTATCATTCTCGACAGTGTGATTGACCTTAATTCGTTTACGTGTATTATTTTTACACCTTCTTAGAGACACACTGATCGGATATATTTAGTAAAACCGAAGACAGCAAACACTCTTTTGTAGAACGTATAGGACATAACTATGGTATGTACAACGTTCGTCTATATTTATTGTGTGTATGTGATGACGAACATCGTCTGCTCATGACACGTCGTCGTCGCATTTGCTGAACATGACGTGTCACTGCAGCGTAGTAACTGTTTGCAATCGGCCATGATACCCGAATGTCTCTTTGTGAGAATGTTTACAAGAATCGTTGGGTGGATCAAAAGGACTGGTAATGTCTTTAGTTTACCATAATTGTTTAGTTTAGTTTATTTATATCCTATGCATAATATATATATATATAAGGCCTTTTGTGACCAATGGGGATTTCATATCCTTTTTATATAACAGTCAGTTAGTATACTTATTTATTTATTATTGTTTTGTTATTATACATTATTTGTATTGCTATACTTGCATATATGTGTCGGTGCGGGTTTACTTGAATCAAAAGGATTCAAAACGTGAAACCAGGTCAATGTCGTACATGAAATTAAGTTCCAGGTTTGTTCAGGTGGATCCAGTAGGATCGATTGATAAAGCCACTAGTTTACTACCGAAATGAGAAACTAGGGTCATTTGGTCAAACAGTACTTAATCACAAGCTAAGAAAACTTGAATCTGCTCACACATCAAAATTTAATGTTCTAAGTTTAAATTTGAGTATTCATTAATCAGTATGCCGTGACTGCTGAACAGCTGAAGCTTTAAACGGTGTACGGCTGACTCGTTCCTAAAATAGTCCCACAATGTATATCATGTCACTAAAAGAGCGATTGTCGTGAATACAAAGTAGACAGGCGCTTACGTGTAACAGGCAGCTGAGCAGCTGTCGTGGAGTGTAGGTGTACGTTGTATTTGTGTGCTTTTATATGTGTTTGGGGCCTATTTACCAAAAAGTGGCTTATGTTGCAATCTTGTCTGGGTTAGTCGATTTGTGGTTATGTGGATGTGGAGCACCTCCCCGGAGATACATATACATATGTAAGTCCAGCGTGGAGCACTACCTCTTGGTTAGATCATATTATATGTACTTATGATGCAAAAGACTGCATTACTGATATAAAAGTTATGTATGCATGTATTCTGTCTGATCATCATCCAGTGTTATATACAATTACACTCAGTAAGCTGCCTGAAAATGAGGGTAGTACGATAAATGAATCAAATCAGCGTATACAGTGGGATAATCTCTCATCCAGTGAAATAGAATACTATGCAAGATGTACGTGTGAGGGTTTGTGTAATATTGCCTTCCCTGAAGGGATTAAATGTTCTAACGCGAACTGTCATAATCATAGCCATACTGCTGACATCGACACATTTTATGATGAGATCATTACTGCATTATCCAAATCAGGTGAAAAAATGTTAAAGCAAGTATCTGGAAAGAGGAAACCGTTTACACCTGGCTGGAACGACCATGTAAAGGATTTACACATGGCAGCTAGAGATGCATATCTTTTGTGGAAGGACATTGGCAAACCCAGAACGGGTGCTGTTTATGACGTTATGCGGCAGGCTAGGTCCAAATTCAAACATGCACTTAGAGTTTGCAAGAAAAAAAAGAATTCCATTATTGCGGATAAAATTGCTGAGAAAATGAGTGGAAAAAACGATAGAGATTTCTAGAGGGAAATCAAAAACTCCACAAACAGTAATGTTAAATTACCAAACACTGTGGGTGATGTACATGGCAGCCAGAACATAAGTGGAATGTGGCAAGAACACTACAGTCAAATTTTTAATGTAGTTAGAGGAAGTTGCAGCAAGGAATTTCTTGCTGATCTGTGTCAGGAGCATGCTGTCTTTGACCAAGGTATGAGGGTGACTGTTAATGAAGTTAGTGAAATTATCAAAGATTTATCTTACAATAAGTCACCTGGTTTAGACGGCATTACTAGCGAGCACATGAAGTGGGCAGATCGACAGCTGTCAGTTTTATTGGCTATATTGATGTCGGCTATACTTACACACGGTTACGTACCGGGAAATATGCAAAAATCTGTCATTGTTCCCATTATTAAGGATAAAAATAAACGTGTCAGCGACAGAGATAACTATAGACCGATATGTCTGTCTAATGTATTCACAAAAATAGTGGAAAAAATACTGTATAATCGGATGCAAAGTCATCTACGAACTACAAGTAACCAATTTGGGTTCAAACCCAAACATGGGACAGAAATGTGTGTATTTGTGTTAAAGGAGCTCCTTCGATATTACACTAATCATGGGTCATGCATGTATGTTGCCTTCCTTGATGCCTCCAAGGCATTTGACAGGGTGAATCACACAACATTATTTACGAAGCTACTTAAGCTTGGAGTGTCTAAATATTTAATTAAAGTGATATGTCAGTGGTACTGTAATCAGGCTATGTGTGTTAAATGGGGTTCGGTATTTTCCAACTTCTTCTCTGTGACTAATGGAGTTAAACAAGGGGGTATGCTATCTCCTTTCTTATTTAATTTATACATGAATGATTTGAGTTTGCTACTGATGAAACTACCCATCGGATGCTATTGTGGTGATACAACTGTTAATCACCTCATGTATGCTGATGACATTGTACTACTGGCTCCATCGGCTAAGGGGTTGCAAAGACTGCTAGATGTATCATACAATTATGGATGTGACAACGACATATTGTTTAACAGAGTAAAGTCGCAGTTAATGTTTTTTGACACAAGACAAACCGGTTTTGAAGTAGCTATTAAGCTTGGTGATGCAGTTCTGAATACAACGAAGGCATACACATATCTTGGCCATATAATCTGTAATGATCTGTCAGATGAAACGGATATGAAATCCAAAAAAAGGAGTTTGTACGGCAGAAGCAATATTCTACTCAGGAATTTTCACTTTTGTTCAGTAAAGGTGAAGAACAAACTGTTCACATCCTATTGTAGTAATGTGTATTTATGTTCCTTATGGGCTAATTATAGAAAAGCCGCTATGCAGCACTTTATTGTTTCCTATAACAATGCATTTAGAATTATGCACAGCCTATCTATGAGGTGTAGTGCTAGCCTAATGTTTGTTAGTTCTGACACGGACTGTTGCAATACTAGATTTAGAAAATGCATGTACAGTCTTATGAGCAGAATATCTGCATCGACGAACAACATTGTTGAGAGTATTATACACAGTGATGTTTATACGACCTCTGTATTGCGCAGGAAGTGGATTAGTGCAATATATACACTAATATACTTTTTATTTTTACTTTGTTACTATGGACATAGTGCATATTACATGTATGCTTTTTTGTCTGAAATAAAGATTGATTGATTGATTGTTACGTTAACTGGACTATGTTAGTCCTTGAGGCAAGCATCGAAATATTGAAGTTGAATATTCAAATTGGGGGACTAATTGACCAATTTCAGTCACAACAGTGAATGTCGACTCTGAAAACGTTTTATGTATATTTCAAATGCGTAGCATAAATATTGCATTTTTAGACGCCATCTTTATACAAGCCAATTTCACGTGAAATTCAAGCTACTTAAAACTAATGATAAGTAGCAAAATCTCGTTGTTTGAGCTAACAGTTGCTTTAGCAAAAGTAATAAAATTCCGAGTTTACTGGTGGACATTTAGATTAATTTGATGCATGTTTGTCAAACATATCTGGGAAAATGTCAATAATGAATTTATAATTTTTCACTTTTGTATTTTTGTAATTTTAATGTGATATTTTATTAAATGAAATTATTGTTTTTTTATTTAATTGGTGATACTCTATAACGATGGATGTCCAGGTCACACATAGAGCAACGTCGTGCTCCAATCAAATTCAAAATACTTGGCAAATTCTGCATTGTATCGCCGGTGATGCATCTAAAACCCTGGTGCGTGCGTTCTCGTTACTTCACGCAGCGACTTCTCTAATTCATTGCTTTACGGCCTTTCCCTGACAAAGCTGCAATGTTTGCAAAACGTGCATAGTCCGGCTCGTTTGCCACAAACATAGTTTGACAACATCACTCTTGTGTTGATACCTGCATTGGTTGCCGATTTGGATACAAAGTGCTTGTGTTTTTACCTACGCTACGACGAACGATCTATGACCGACATGTATTGTGGGAATAGGGGCGTTTGTGGCACCGCTAAATGTGAAAATTCCGCTAAATGTGACAGGTCCGCTAAACGTGACAAAAATACTACGCTAAATGTGAAACATAGGGAGGCCCGCTAAAGGTAAAAAAAATTCCTACGCTAAATGTCAAAACAACATTCATATTCAGTTCCGTATAAGAATGGAGTGTGTGTGTGTGTGTGTGTGTGTGTGTGTGTGTGTGTGTGTGTGTGTGTGTGTGTGTGTGTGTGTGTGTGTGTGTGTGTGTGTGTGTGTGTGTGTGTGTGTGTGTGTGTGTGCATGATAAATGATTAATAAATCCCCTGTTGTCAAATTCTTGTTCAGGCGAACTACTCCACGTTATTTGATCTCTAGCTACGACAACCTCTCGTACATCATCACTATTTGCGTCTAAGCATACGTGGTGCTCGCCGTTACCCTCATGGAAATGCCCTAAGTTAACACTAGGTTGATCATTTGTCACCTGAGAAAGTCCATCAGGTCGAAAGAGAGTCGTTCCATGATTTAGAGTAGATACTGCAATTATTTGGAGATTGAACAATTGAGACATTACTTGCAAGTTATTTGATCCCCAAATTCATGTTGTAGGTTCATGCGGTGTAAATACTGAAGTATCGATTCGGTGAGATAACTGCTCCAAGGTACACACTGCTCGGAGCTTCCCAATGCCCTATGGGTATCCAGATAATTCACTACTTCTCGCGCAATGTATATGCGCTTCTATGAATTCCCAGCTTTGCCAAATTATACGCCATTGCAGCGAACTGATAACTGCCGTCACCTGGCGGATAGTAGCTGATATGACGACCGAATTCTGACACAAGATTATGTCGATTACTATCCGTGGTCATAGGTATGTAATAATTGGACCGATGGGAATGTCTACCACGTGACTTGAGAGTATTGTTCCGTGTCGATGCCAATTCTGTCACGTGACACCATTTTTCTATAGCGTGCTTTGTACGTTGAGGGAAGAACCTCACTCTGTAGATATGTTTCTCTTTTTTGCATTCTATTATGATGCCATGCAGTGGCCATATCTTCTTTGGTACCTTGTACCTTGCTCCCAGCTCGTATACAGGGGTTTTCAGACTCCGCATCAACGCTTTATTTTGGCGCTCATTGCAATGACCAGTGGCTTTTTCGGCTACTTTTCGCACCGCGTTGCATATGTTTAATCGACTCTTGACATCACCTTCACGAATTTGCGATCCATTCATAAAGATAACTAACTATAAGAATTTTCGCTCATGAAAGTAGGCAATATATCATATGTACGCACGCACACACTCCATTCTTATATGGAACTGAATATGAATGCTGTTTTCACATTTAGCGTAGGAAGGTTTTCACCTTTAGCGGGCCTCCCTATATTTCACATTTAGCGTTGATACTTGTTCACGTTTACCGGACGTACTTTTAGTGTAATTGTTTAACATATAGCGGAATTTTTACATTTAGCTTAGAATTTTGTCACGTTTAGCGGACCTGTCACATTTAGCGGAATTTTCACATTTAGCGGTGCCACAGGCGTTGTTGTGGCAACTTGGAGCGTTTGCATTTAACCTCTGTGTTGTTTAGTTAAAAGCTCAAGTCGTTTGCCAAGATAGTCTTTATTGAATTTTCGTCGGCTTTCAACACCATTCAGCCACACGTCATCATTCAAAATGAATTCCACATCCAAGGGACAATAACGTATTGTGATTGATTGTGATTGATATCGCAGATTTACTGAGCCGACGCCAACCAAATCTACAATTGAGATCAGTGTCTTTGCCGCTATTTATTATTACTAGCAGAGAGTTGTCGATAAACGAAAAGAGCTTCTCCCGAAACTACGGGAAGCACGACAACAGGGAAAGGTGGCGTACCTCTCTTTCAACTGAGAGAGGTACGTTGGTGATCAAGGATTCCGTGATTACCAAATAGACTGTGCGTGTGGAAAGTAGGGATAGATAAAACGCATTCATTACGCAACATTGTATGTCTTAATGAAACTACCGATGACGAAGAAGATGTCGGTATAAAATTAATACAACGTTCTCTATATGAAGTGAGTGAAAATCTTATTGATATGTTGAAATCAAAGGGAAATTGTTTCGCAATTTTAAGTAATAATATTGAGAGAAAACGTTCGACGTTTGACGAATTGCAAATATTCGTAGATGAACGTAATGATGCTGGTTTTCAATGTAGTGCTATTTGTTTGCAAGATACATGGCTTAGCGATAACGACGATGCGTCCCTTCTACAGTTGAACGGTTAGCATTGCATTGTAAAAGGGAAACACTGCAGCAAAAACAAAAAAGTGGACTGATTATTTACCTTAATCAGAAATATAAGTACAAAACTATGTCTCTATTTAACTCATCAACTCTATGGGAAGTTCAATTCATTGACATATTTAGTAAATTTTAATAAAAAAAATTAATTATACTTGGAACTATTTACAGGCCGTCCAGAGACAATATTGAAAATTACAAAGTTTTTATTGCAAATGTATTCCTATATTAGACCCATAGAAAAAATAAATAAAGAAGTAATAATTGCTGGAAATTTCAACATCAATTTACTAAGAGTCAAGACAACGGGTGTGTTTGGGGACTTTCTCGATGCACTAATTACTTATAGTTTTTACCTAAAATAACTTTACCGACACAGTTTTGGAATTACAATGCAGCACTAATAGATAACGTTTTCTGTATCCAAACCCACACCAAATACTACATATGGTACTCTTTTTAAAAAACCACCAGCCTTATTTTAGATGTTTGAATACAATATGTGATCATGATGACCCAAAGCCAAAATATGCCAATGTTACAAGACATTCGTTTAACGCGTATGTAATTTTTGTTTAACGATTTGGAAAATAGTAACATGCTAGAAAAAAAAATTAACACAAATTCAAATAACAATCAAAATATAAACCTAAATATTGTGGGAGGTATTCTTGAAAAACTAAAAGAAAAACATTTCCCAAGTAAACGTGTAAAGTTCAACAAACATAAACATAAAAAGTCTAAATGGATAACAATAGGCATTGTCCGATTTATAAAACACAGGAATAAAGACATGCATCACCGGAATATGTATTACTAAAACCCAATTACACGAATACAATACTGTATTGAAAAGAAATATTATATTCGCAAAGAAAATGTACTACGAAAGGTGTTTCAAACAGTACAAAACAAACATAAAGAACATTTAGTTAACAATAAATGAAATGTTAAACAGGACTAAACAGAAAACGTCATTTCCTAACGTGTTTAACGTGAATGGAAAACAAGTCACAGATAAAGCAACCATTGCAAATCATTTTAATAACGTCTTTACAAACATTGGGCCAGATCTCGCCAACATAATACACAGTCCAATTAATGTTTCTTTTGCAAAGTATCTAACTGCTAAACGCAATTCAGAATTTATTTTGTGAAAAACTTAAAAAAAATTACTTAGGAAATATTATTGATAACCTACATGTAAAATCTAGTTATGGAATACACGGTATATCTACAAAATTATTGAAATTTGTAAAATGATAAGTTTTAACAGAGCTACTTACACTAAAAATAAATCAAACTATTGAAACAGAAATATTTCCAGACAACCTAAAAATAGCAAAGGTAATCCTATTATTCAAAAACGAAAATGATAGTGTATGTACAAATTATTGACCCACAATACTGTTGCCTGTTATATCAAAGGTAATTGAAAAATTATGCTTAATCAGCTATATACATTCTTCCAACAAAATATACTTTTCAACCGTCAGGGCAGATTTAGAAAGGGACCCTCAATAGAACTAGCTGCATTGGAACTAATTGATAAAATCACCCGTGAATGCATAAAGGTGAAATTCCCATAGCCATATCCTTAGGTTTATCAAAAGCCTTTGATTCACTAGACCATGACATTTTAATAAACAAACTACTATCATATTACGGAGTCAGAGGATGTGTAAATGGTCTCATAAAGAGCTGTTTAATCAACAGGACACAGTATGTTGAAATGGAAGGCACATCATCTGACACGTCACTAATCACTGTAAGAGTGCATGATGGTTCTATTATAATTATTAGGTCCTCTTCTAGTTTATATATATATATATATGAATGATATTGTATATGCAACTTAACGTTTCGAATTACTTCTATATGTTGACGATTCAACTTTATCAAGTTCATTGAGTTCTTTCAATACACAATCTATTAATTTTTATGTTATCAATGCTGAATTTGATAAAATAAGCGTATGGTTAAAATTAAACAACCTTTCACTAAATGCTAGTAAATCAAAATGCATGATGTTGTTCTATCATCCTCAGAAACGAATTCCAAGATTGCAATTTAATATAGATGACACACCATTAGAATGTGTAGATCATTTTAATTTTCTATGATTAATGTTAGATAAACACCTAAACTGGAATAGACGCATTAATAAAATATGTAATAAATTATCAAGAACAATTGGAACAATAAATCAACTGAAGCATGTGTTGTCACCACATGTTTTATTAACACTTTATAGTGCACTTGTCATAACACTTGAAGTAGAAAAGATGTTCACATTGAAAGAGGAAACACAGAATTTGTTAAGAAGACGTAGCTGACGTTACCGTCGAGTTCACTGGCAGATTTTGGGTTCAAATGTGATGTTCAAATGCAAGAATGTCGCCTACATCCCAATATGACTAGGGTGTTTTGAACCTATGTCAAAACACTACGGTAGTGTTTTCAAAGTACGGTCTAGCCATTACTGTTGTGCTTTGAACCGCACAACGTTTCGAATGTACTACACCGGATAATGTGCATTTGTAGTCCTCGTAAGGATTGCTCCGGCCTTTCACATACCGTGTATGACCCACGAAAACCGGCACAACAATAGAAACGAAATTGGTATTCACTAACAATTACGTTGGATGCCGATGCACAAGATGACAGCTGTTTTTGTAAGTAGACTTATGTCGCTTGTGGGAAGTAAACATAGCCACCATGACCGTATGCATCAGGGTGCAACGTATTGGATAATTGGCCTCTATGAATACACACTTTGTGTCTATTCTTGTGCCTGTCTTTTGCGGTTTTACACGGAACGAGCCGGAACAATCTGTCTAGTATATTCAGCGGAGGCCATGTGCGTGGCATCCGGTTTAGGACATTCAAAGCACTCCCAGTTGGGCCCACTAGTGAGTGGCTTAATTGAACGGTTCGGCAGGCACATACTCATAAAGTAAATCATCTTGTTGTTATTGTGACCAGTAGCATTTAGGACACCGACTGTAGTGCTGTTTCTACCCGTTATACATTAATTTTTGATTTGAGATGGTTGCCCTCTGGAGTATTATTCAGGAAGGTTTGAAGTCTTAAACGCAGCAGGGCAACTAAAAATCGCTCCGTGCTCCCTGATTAGACACGTCTTCATTTACGAAAATAGGCATTATAGTTGTAACAGGTGGGACCGATGTGACAGGTGTGACAGGTGTGACAGGTGTAACAACTGTAACAGCTGTAATACGCGTGACAGTTGTAAGACGTGTGGCAGGTGTAACATGCGTGAATAGTGCAACACGTGAATAGTGTAACACGTGTAACATATAAGTAAAGGTTTATTTTTTAAACAAACGAACACTACATACAGTGTTTATGGTATATCAGAATGATTATGTCAGAAAAAGGGGTATACTGAAGAAACTCTTGTATTTGTATAAGAATTAGTTACTTACGACACATGGAATATGGCAGATATTACGTAATAGTACAATGTTAGTTATTATTGGCTATTACAATATAAATACACATAAATAACACATTGCTAGTAGTAGATATTTAACAATTAATAATTTATATTGGCTTGCAGCAAATTACAATACAACAACATTTTAAGTTGCGATATGCTCACTTATTGATAATAGTGAAGTGCAAGTTAGAATTAAATATACAGTTTATGACCAATTACATGTTTTAGTTATATTTGTCGATCATATATGTAACAGGTGTGACAGACGTGACATGCGCAACAGGTGTGATTTATGTGACATGTGTACTTCTTGAGGTAGACAGCAACAGGATCCAAAGGGTGCATTACGACTGCACCCAAGGCGTGGATCGTCTCACCATAGAAAGTATGCTGCTCCCGGTAGCACTGATAGGACTCATTACAGAAACAGCAAATGCAATATTATCCTGCACATACGATGATCTGCTGCTTTTCATCGCCATGCAAGACGGGGGCGGGGTCTGTTGAACATTGTTCGCCGCCGTGTCGCCGTAACTTCAGCTTATTGTAACCTGAACGGGACACATTCAAATTAGTCTGAGGACACGATAACGGGGACCCATTCAAAACGGTCCACGGGCACGCAAAATTACAATGGTCTAGGGTGCACGTTTCTCCCAGGCCCCCTTGATCCGCCTATGAATAGTGAGGCACATGCACAGGAAAATCCATTACGTGTTTTCGTGGGATCGTCACATCGACTACTATGAACATATTCAAATGAATAACACATGCACGTATTGTGGTTAAAACGGCATAATATCAGTCGGCAGAAGTCACACCAAATCCCTGTTTCCATCCTCTTGCCGTCCTTTTGAAGCTTCGGAAATTTCGTACACTCCGCATTGTCTCAGTTTACTCAGCCATCCAGATCAGTGTCTTGACAGTGATGAATTTGTGTAGAAGCATACACCTAGCACAGTAACTGCAGCGAGTCCAGATAAGTCCGGATGGACAGGTTTTCATGGGAGTTAAACTGTAAAATGCTCCAGGCATTGCAATAGAAAGGATAACGCGCTACAAAATAATTGACATTGATGAGATTTTACGTGTTTTGTGTTACACAATTATGTGATATTCTACTTTGTAAACACATGGTTAGTGGTATAGTTTGAATGTACTATGGTGCCTCTATATATGTAAAAAGCCAACCCAGTTCGCCATGTTCACGTCCTCTAAAGTGCTGAAAACAAACACACGTTAAGAAACCACACGGACTAATGACACAATAAAACATAGACTTTTCTTTTTCAGTAAGTTTTGGGCATGAATGAGAAACTTTATATTGACTCCATACTAGATAGATGTTTTGATCAAGGCTCTTTGCACAAGACTTTGTTCTCGTGTCAATGTTGAGAACCTCACTTCAAGTTGTGTTGTTAAGTTCAGTGACAATGTATCATTGATTACTGATGGTTGGAATTGCAAAATGCGTTCAGAGTAAAGTGCCGCGGCACACCGGAGACGTTATCGCGACACACTAGTGCGGTTCGGTAAACCGGCTGAGAAGTCTGTTTTACTGCAACACGTTTTCACCTGACATTTGTTGTTTGGAATTTCGAAGTCAGTTTTTATGCAGCCCACCGGTAATAATCTTCAATATCTCAACGTTTGAAACGCTACCCAAGTTCAAAACACCATCGCCAGTATATTTGACAAGCCGGTTAGAACTGTCACGCAAATGCTTTGTAAGTACGTAGGCATTAAATCGACATCGTCAATTCCATTGTGGAGCGCGGTGGCGAAGCTAGAGCTTCGGGATCTCAATCAGGATATTTAGAGTTCTAATCCTCTAGCTGCCGTTTTGAAGTTATATTACTCCATGTTACTCCAGTTTACTCACCTGTAAGAAAGAGTACCTGGCTGTGGGCACTGAATGCTTACAGGAGATTGTGTTCGAATGAACAGGTCCGCCAGGGGCGAAGGTGTAATGTGCTTTGAGCCTCTTAAGGACTGGATACCGCGCTATATAAGAACACACGTTTACCTTTACCATTGTAACGGTTTCCTAATGTACCATTAGCAGGCTGTGCGTGTTTTTTATTTATGCATATTTAATATTTTTCCGGTTTTTCGTGATTAATTTACCAAGGTGTCAGAGCACAGTTAATCTTCCTGTCGTGTTTCACTCAAATGTAGGCCCTAAAAGTTGCAATACACAACTACGTTTGATGTGGAATGAGTGCAATTGATTAGGCATATTAGCAGGTTAAGTAGTAAAAAATAGTGCAAGTGAAAGTATACCGTTTTTGTAGAGATTAATTCGCGGAGTGATATGATTTCCTTGCCATTTTTCTTCCCACATCGCACATGGATGCAGTGATACTTGGCTTTGTTAAACGTAGATTTATCAGTTCGAGTTTTCTTAACCTAGCAAAACAAAACAACAAGTACAGAAATCAACTGTTACCTGTGTTCCATCAGAGCGATCGACTGCAGATTCGTTGGAAGCTTAATCCAAAATAACCCTAACTTTCACACAAACCATCCGTAACTAACCCCAATTAAAACTAACTTTAACACTTTAACTCCAACCCTAATTAATTATATAAATACCAATCAGAAGGCACCATTCATCATAGAGTCCGGACAACCAATGAGAAAGTTTGTTTCTTCTCATAGACAATGTACACAGTTGGATGTCATGAGGTAGAAGTCGACGTAGTTGTTTGGTGGTGACATTTCCTCATAAAAAGACTTGACACTGATGTCATAGTCGGTTATGCCGGATCTCGAAGAGAGAGAGAACAAGTTTAACAGAGACATATTCGGAGTCTGCCGTAATCCCAGACGGTGCTGTTTGCAACGACGGTTAATTAAGTTTCTGTCGACAATTACCTTGGTGGTAGATTAACCCGGCACTGCATCCGGGTCCACCTCGAGTTCGTCGATGTAACTATAATTTTGCCTAAATTTGATACCTCAGTACATTAGTTCCATCATTCAACATCATCCCAAGTATAGTAATGTTACGAAACTATCGCGTTTTGGCGCACTTTTCAGGCACAAAGAGTGACGATCGCTCATTTCGGTAACCATATTGTTTGAATTCATAGAATTATACTACATCTTCCTGTATATTTCCATTTCCACCAAAACAATAATTTTACCAGAATTCAATAAATGTATAATTCCACAATTTAAGCTGGTCTTCTTTGAATATGCATATTTTGGCGCGCTTTTCGGTTTGCCTAGATGTGATATCAGAGGCGCGAATGTCACGCAACATGCCAGCACTTTCACTACATTCACATCATGTATACACATGATGTGAAACGATAGATGTTGGGTCGAAGCAAGCGTCTGAATGAGTTAGTGTGTGGTATTCCGATCTCATATAAACAGTAGTCATAATAGAAAAACAAGCAGTTATTTTACGGTTCCACACGAATACCAACTTTTTTGAAAAAAATGAAGCGACAGAACCTCCGCTACAGTCAACCTGATAGCGTAAACAAGACAAGCCGACCGCAAAAACTTACGCCGCTTCAGTTTATTTTGATAAAATGGTTTCGATTGCGACCCAGGAAAACATCTACACCAGTAAACATACTCACGCACGCACGCACGCACGCACGCACGCACGCACGCACGCACGCACGCACGCACGCACGCACGCACACACGCATGCACGCACGCGCACACACGAAAATATTGTATCCAACTGCAGAAAATAACGTTATATAATATCATAACATTACACGAAGGAAGCGCTGTACAATTTAGCATAATCCTGAATCTGATTAATTATTGTTCCGTCAATCCCTGTGGCCGAGTGGTTAAATGCGTTGGCTCGGCGCTCCCGGTTTTTACTGTGCGGGAGATCTAGGTTAAAGTCTAACACCAAACGTTTTAAAAAGTGTATTTTTATTAATTTGTTGGCAAAGTAATATAAACCAAGCCATTTTATATCCTCTGGACTTGCATGAATGCGTCTGTCGAAGAGCGCCTCCTGCTCTCTTGATAAGAGCATTATTCTGTCTGCAGGCGCGGTCAGTGGGATTACTTGAGGACTTGCTGTAGTCTTCTGCATAGAGAAATAGTCAGCATTGAATTTGTGATTGTAAGCCATCTCGCACAGATATATTGGGAAAGAGGGAGCTTAACTGGTTCGGTCTAAGGTATTGAACTATCGAAAACTGTCTAGTCATAACCAGAATCAGTGTATAATTATAACGTGTTAACGTTATGGATAGTATTACACTGTCCTGTTATGGCGCATGTTAAATATAACCTACTGTTAACATAATGAATGCATTAGTAACTTATGGAATGCACCTGAAATTTGTAATAGTTTTGCATTTAACACAATTCATTTCAAGTCTGTAATTTAAGAAAGAGGCAATCTGTTCCGCATTTTTCTTTATTAATTATACATGTTCTTAAGACAAGAATAAATATGTTGTTGGCAGGCTGCCTGCCAATTTGTGATTAGCAAGCCAATAAGAATATTACCAATTGAATGTTTCGTCCTGCGAAATTTCAAATTGTAAAAAAAATATTCGGTTTCAAAACAAGCTTTATTGGTAAATTTGTCGAGGTGGGCTGGATTAAATGCAGTACCCTTTGATGTTCAAAACGTTTGTATCTTCCCATAGTCAACACATTCAGTTAAGCAGACTACATGTTTAAAATTACTAACCTTGCTGATTCCAGGTAACCCTGTTCTTGAAATATCAATAATTTCCATAAATCCGATAGGGACGTCAAATATTACTGGTTTGCCATATGACTAAAATTTCAAATAGCGAACTTGATCGACTATCTGCCATCGACAAAATACTCAGTGGGACTGTGTCGTGAAATTACGGGGTGTATTTGGAATACGTTAAAGTTTCACTGAATGAATAACTAACTTGTATAAATAAAACATTGGCCACCAAATATCAATAGGTTGCCATATACATAATGTTTACTCTCACATGACATATTTGAGGGATTTAAAATTCCTGATTGTTTTTTGACACAAGGATACACTTGTAATATCATAACATTTGACTGCTTGCATATGGCTGATTTGCGTATAACAAATGTGATCACAAATCTGGAATATCAATATCAACCGCTGGGCTATAGTTACACATTGCTGCTTTGATCTTGACAATTGATCTTGCACAACTGAATAAGCTTTTCGCTAAATTGACTCTTTTGAAATTAAATATAACTGAAACATTTCCATGATTGCCATCATGATTGTTCTCGATCTTTGGGGTATATAGAGATATCCAGATATATGTGATTTTACAATATCATTTACTGCCCCCCCCCTCCCCGACTAATAGTGACATACGATGAAACTCTCGCATTAGACTGCAATGGGCGAAGATTCACACTAACGTTTTAAATATATAGTAAATATCATAATGCTATGTGTAATTGTTTATCATGAGAACTATGTCAGATACGTCTGAGATAAAATATTCGATGTGAGTTTGAATACCGCTGTTTCAATTTGTTTCAGTGTTGCGGGTTGCTGAACGTATTGGTGCGAAAGTCTTCTTTGGTCTCATTGCGTCGATCCACGTACTTGTTCTCCGTTGCTCTTGTTATGGTCATCTACTTCGTCAGATTTGTATATTTTAATGCGGGCCAGCCTGGTGATATTCACGAAGTCACATATAATTACGAAGGTGTTTTATTAAATGACACACAGTATGAGATGGTACGTGTGACCCGTCCAATGCGACGCCTAATTGAAGGAAGCTCAGTTGAGGCGCCATCAAAAAACGTACGCGTGGAGCTGGCAAACACGTTGCTCTCCGATGTGGGATTCAAATATGTGGTACGACCAGTGAGACAGATAAAGAAATCGGAAAAGAATCCGCTGCTGTCAAACGACAACATATACTACGCGAAAAAGGTATATACATACATCTGGCGTGAAATACAGGGACACATTATACAATGGCCTTCACATTCACCAAAGGACCCGTTCTTGACTCGGGACGAGATCAGTCGTTCGAACGCTCAACCTCGGTGCACAATGTACGCATACGCAGGCATGCACGCACGCACACATGCACGCATATACACGCGAGCGCACACGCACACGCACGAACGCACGCACGAACGCGCGCACGCGCACGCACACACACACCTTTACCTTCCTGCATAAACAATGCTATCGGCTTTAAGCGTCCGAACGGTTATCAACCAATGAAATACAGCTGCTAACGTAACTGCCTTGGAAGTCACGCTCATTCTCGTAAGCCATATAGAGATGACGCCGATCTAGCGGCGATAATAGTTATGGGGTCAATCTGGATCCGCAAATGCGGGTGCATGAAAATGTGGGGCTGAAGATGCTGACTCACTTCCAGTTAGGAGCGCCCCCTAGCGACTGTTGACCTAGTTAATGTGACTAGGTCATTTCCCATAATTATCGTCCACCCTCCCAGCGAGTGTTAGACGTTGTTTTAGTGCGTGCGTGCGGGCGTGCGTGTGCGTGTGCGTGTGCGTGTAAGGGAGGAGGAGGGTGGATGAGTGGTGGACGGTTTATGACTAACTTTTATGGGTTATAGCATAAGGATTTGGGACATCAGATGATGATGCATGAAATGAGGGACTGGAGATGCTGTCTAATTTCCGGTTACGAGCGCCCCTAGCGACTGTTGACATAGTTAATTTGATGACGTTACATCCCTTAATTATCGCCCAATGTTGATGTTGGACGTTGTCTTCTTTTTCTTCTTCCAATACACGCCTAGCCTCAACATACTGAGGATACAGGCGGTGCCGTGGCATGGCAGGCGAACAGGAATTTGTGTGTTTGTTTTTAGAGTGCAATATATAAGGTCACAAATTATCGTGTAAATAAACAGAAATACGTGCAGAAGAACTTGTTAACGTCTAAAACATGGGGTAGTGCAAAGTCTGGATGTTGCTTTTAAACGCATCCAGGCTGTTTTGATTTACAATATATTGAGGGAGGGAATTCCAAAGTCGAATGGTACTGGGAAAAAAGAATACAAGTGGTAGTTGCATCTGGAGTGAGGGATAAGGTAAGATAAGGAATGTTGTTTTCTAGTGACTATATTTACAGGAATAAGGTATTGGTTTGCTGGTATACCCACTAGGCCATTTGCTTTCTTGTACATCATACATAATTTTGCATCGGTTCTTCTGTCTGATAGGGATCTCCATCCTAATGTCTGGAGCATGTCTGTTACACTGGATGTATTGTGGTGGCGATACAAGACATATCGGGCTGCACGGCGTTGAATCATTTCTAGTTTGTTTATTTGTGTGAGGGTATAGGGATCCCAGACAGTATAGCTGTTCTCCACGGTGGGTCTGACAAAGGTAATGTAGGCCTGAGTTTTTATTTGAATTGACGGAACTTTGAGATTTCTGCGGAGGAAGCCTAGTGATCTATTTGCTTTTAGACAAATGTTATTTATGTGGGCATTCCACCGGAGATCTGAGGTTATGGTTACACCAAGATATTTTATCTGTGAAACAGTTTCTAGTGTTTGACCATGAAGCATGTATTGGTTGCTAATGACAGTTTTGTTTCTTGTTACAGGTATGACATGGCATTTTTGAAGATTGAATTCCATGTTCCAGGTTATGGCACATTTTCCAAGTTTGTGAAGATCTTCCTGGAGCACAGCTGTATTTGTCTTAGGCTTAAGGGCTATATACATTATGGTGTCATCAGCAAAAAGTCTAAATGTGGATGTGATATTGTCTGGGATGTCATTTATGTAAAAGAGGAATAGACAAGGGCCAAGTACAGAGCCTTGTGGTACTCTTGATGTTACGGGTACCTCAGAGGAGGCCTCGCCCTCTATTATGACTCTTTGAGTTCTGTCTGTTAAAAATGATCGAATCCAGGAATTTGTTTTGCCTTGGATGCCATAGTGATGGCGTTTGTAAATCAGTTTTTTTAAGGCTTACCTTATCAAATGCTTTAGAGAAATCCATCGCTATGACATCCGTTTACGTGCCAGACTGCATATGGGTAACTAAGTCATGTATGAACTGAATAAGCTGTGTCTCGCAAGATACTTGGGAGCGAAAGCCATGTTGAAGATGATAAAGAATGTTGTGTGAATGTGCATGTTTCATTATATTACTAACCAAGATATGTTCCATTAGTTTTGATGCTATGCATGTCAGGGAAATGGGCCTATAATTTGAAGCTATGTAATTTTGACCGTTCTTGAAAATAGGTGAGACATTTGCTTTTAGCCAGTCTGTGGGCACTTCTCCTGTAGCATATGACTTCTGGAAGATTAAAGTTAGCGATGGCGCAATTTCAACAGCCAGATCTTTTAGAATCCTTAGGTTGATGTTGTCTGGTCCTTGTGCTTTATAAGGTTTAAGATTTTGTAGGAGTTTTAGTACACCAGCTTCTGTAATTTTAATTTCTGGCATTTCTGGTAGTGTTGGATTGGGTAGTTTGGTTACTTGGGGAGATGGGTCATCTGTAAAAACTGATTGAAACTGCTGATTTTGTATCTCCGCTTTGGCTTTAGGGTTTGAGTGTAGGATTCCATTTTGTTTGAGAGGCGATACCCCTGTGTGGTTTGTACGGCAGTGTTTCATGTAAGTCAAGAATCTCTTAGCATAACCTTGTTTTGTTGACTATCTTCAGTAGAGGTGACAATTTCATTTACATAGTTCCAGTACGTAGTTCTCAGTTGTTGTTGTATAGTTTGTTTTAGATGTTTGTATTTTGGAGTGTGCTTGTGACATTTGTACATTCTGTCCTTTTTTTGCATTTTTAGTGTTGGTGTAATCCAGGGGTATCCGTCCCTACATCTAGCCATTCTGGATGGTATATACAACCCAGTACCTTTGACAATGCTATCCCGAAACATACACCACAACTTGTTTCCACTGTTCTGTTCATAGCAATTTTGAAGATTTTTGCTTACATCTTCCATATGTTTTCTAAATTTGTCCCAGTCTGTCTTATTAAAAAGAGGAATATTTCTAGGTTTCTGTTTGTGTTTCATTGGATTTATGTCTAGCTCTGTGTAGCAACAGTCATGGTCAGAGATTCCTGGTAATATCTCTGTTCGGTTGACGTTGGTAGGGTTATTTGTGATCATTAAGTCTAGAGTGTTTTCTCCCCTTGTTGGCTTGTCTATAATCTGGATAAGGCCAAGGTCATCTAGAATGTTTCGAAATTTATCATGAAGTAATACGTTTTGGCAGTTTGGTTTTAGCATTCCATTCTGCCAGTCCCATCCAGGAAAATAAAAATCTCCTGCAATGAATAAGTGTTGCTTTTGATTTACTCTGCCTAGAGATGTTCTATGCTGTGTTCGTCATTTACATCAGGTCTGTAATAGGCACATATATGACGTAGTTACAACCAGCTATGCTAATCTTAGCCCAAATGATTTCGCAGTCTGTCTCTAATTCAAATTCCTCTTAACTAAGCAGGTCAGAATATATTGCAATGAATACACCTCCTCCTCTCTGTTCTTCCGTTCTGTCCTTTCTATATACATTGAATTTATCTGGGAAATATTCAGAATCTAAAATGCTATTGCTAAGCCAGGATTCAGTGCCAATAATTATGTCTGGTTTGGAGCTATCAATGAGTGAAAGAAATTCTGCCTTCTTGTTTTTTAGTGATTGACAATTTAGGTTGATGATTCTCAATTTTTTTTAGTGTTAGGAGTATAACGGTAATTGTGCTGTTTCCTTTGATTCGATGGAGATGATGTATGTAGTGGAGGTCCTAACCCTGCTGGTGTTGTAGGGAGTTGAATGGAGTCATCATTTGATTGAGAGATGTGTTGATATATATTTTCAGAAAGTTCAATGTCATCATAATTGAAAAGGGTACTACTGAAATTAGGCATTCCACATTTTAGGCAATTCCACGATGTGTTGGTGTTTTGCATCGTTTCATATATTGTGTCTCTGACATTTTCACATTGCGTGTGGAACCAAGTATTGCAGGAGACGCAACAAATTGCTTTCTGTTTCCATGTTACTGTTTTTCGGCAAACACCACAAGGGTACTTGGGTGCTCTGGGGCCGGGATTTAATTCAATGTCGTTTGCCAGTACAAGAAGATATAGTATAAAGTATGATGGGAATTTTGTAGGGTTTGCTCTGGACATCCTTGGTTTATGCAGCAAGTTGATGGACAATGCATTGATGAGAGAAATCGATCCTGATGTGTTTACAGAAATTTCATGTGAAGTTGCATAACAGTCATTCGTACTTTTTTAATGTCTACAAATACAACCATGAGAAAAACAACACTCAGGTAAAACATCCTGTAAACATAAAACCTAGTATTTATGTTAGTCAGGAAGTGTTACAGTATGGATGGTACTGCTATGTGCTAAAGGACACAAGCAAAATAGTAGATAGTGTAGAAGAAACATTTGAACTGGAAATGTAGAGTCTTCACAAAGAGCAGCACCATTTTATTTTATTTAAAAAAAAATATATTTTAAACTTATACTAAGACAGGAGTATAACTAATTCCTATGTTTATGTACCAGTCTCAGTGTATTTTAACCGATTTGCATATATATTAACGGATCATAGGTACCTTGGTTACCAGTTGTTTATTGGGCGATAATACAGTGTTTTGATAAGTAATGTTCGTTTTAGAAAGAAATGGGTGTTTTTTTAGTATTTGTGTTGGTCACAGGACGCCAACTAATAGCACTTATCGAACACCTTACCGTAATATAAATCAAATTAATTGTTTTAGTGCGTGCGTGCATATGCGTGTAAGAGAGCTTACCAGGTATGTGATCTATGAATAAAACACAACACCATATTTTAAATTTGTTTCACAATTTAATTTTCAGCCTCGGATTCGTATCCGGAATCTGTTTCATACGTGTGGATAATCCACCACTGGATAGGTGGAAGTGGCGGGGGTGGTGGCGGTGACCCATGAAAGAATTCCAGTGGTTCTTCCATCCCTCGGTAGTAGCTGTACCAATGTACAGCTTCCAAAACACTGAAACATACAATTAGAAACAAAATAAAACAGTCAATTACAAGAATGTCTACTGCATTAACAATGAACGAACGTTTTTAAAGTTTGAAGAAAAAAAAAATTAACTTCATAAAATGCATGCATAAATGCATATTTTTTTATCACCACTAAATAAATTACAGGAACGGTTAGTTATGACAAATGACACATTTTAAATATTATCAATGAATCCTCACTTTTAAATGTTAAACATCAAAGCATTTCCTTTCAGAAAAAGCTTCTTGCTGACACATAAAAAATAGAGTTAATAAAATCTTGCATAACTCTTCATTTTGTAAAGGGGAATGCTTTTCAGACAACAAAGAGAACTGTTGGTAATGTCATACGGCATCTGCTTTTTATAATTGAACGTGTGCGAGTGCACACTTTTTGAATGTATATGAAACATCCTTTCAGACAACAAAGAGATATACAATACGAACGGTTGGCGATCACATTTGGTTTTATTTACCGAGCGTATGTGAACGCGCATTTTTTATTGTGTCTTTCCTTGACTTTGAAAACACAGAGCCAGGCAGTCAGTCTAGAATAACTAATATATATATTGAAGAATGTGCCTTTTTCTTCATTATTATCAATTCATAACTATACTGCCCATTAACCTGCAAGGTGTACTGCCCACTAACTTGCAAGGTATACTGTCCACTAGCCTAAAATATTTGTACTGCCCACTAATTTGAAAGTGTGCACTGCCCACGAACCTGCAAGGTGTACTGCCCACTAACCTGCAATGTGTACTGCCCAATAACCTGCAAGGTGTATTGCCCACTAACCTGCAAGGTGTACTGCCCACTAACCTGCAAGGTGTACTGCCCACTAACCTGCAAGGTGTACTGCCCACTAACCTGCAATGTGTACTGCCCACTAACCTGCAAGGTGTAATGCCCACTAACCTGCAAGGTGTACTGCCCACTAACCTGCAAGGTGTACTGCCCACTAACCTGCAAGGTGTACTGCCCACTAACCTGCAAGGTATACTGCCCACTAACCTGCAAGATGTACTGCCCACTAACCTGCAAGGTATACTTTCCACTAGCCTAAAATATTTGTACTGCCCACGAACCTGCAAGGTGTACTGCCCACTAACCTGCAAGGTATACTGCCCACTAACCTGCAAGGTGTGCTGCCCACTAATCTGCAAGGTATACTGCCCAATAACCTTTCATTGAATACTGTCCACTATCCTGCAAGGTGTACTGCTCACTAACCTGCAAGGTTTGCTGCCCACTAAACTAAAAGGTGTGATGCCTACTAATCTGCAAGGTGCCCACTAAACTAAAAGGTGTGCTGCCCACTAACCTAAAAGGTATACTGCCCACTAGTCTGCAATGTGTACTGCCCACTAACCTGCGAGTGTGTACGGCCAACTAACATGCAAGGTGTACTACCCACTAACCTGCAAGGTGTATTGCCTACTAACCTGCAAGGTATACTGCCCACTAACATTTCAATGTATACTATCCACAAACCTGCAAGGTGTACTGCCTACTAACCTGCAAGGTATACTGCCCACTAACCTGCAACTGTGTACTGCACACACGCACGCGCACGCACACGCACGTACACTCGCACACACATACTCTTTCTAGAAAAACACACCCTAACTACGCGATGTGATTGTGATTAATTGTTGTGTACATCGACGAACAGGGTTATGTCTAACTAGTCAAAAACAATCGTTGACATAGGCTCGACACGCTGGTTGTAGTTACAATGGTTTTCTGAAAGAGATGTCCTTCAAAGGCGGTAGCACTAATATGAAATCTTTGTCAACCACCACCGAAACGATTTAATGATATTACACAATTATTTTGCACCACAATTCAAAGATCGTCAACGGACTAACGATATCGATTTATCGACTCAGCAAAAGGAGCCCAGATAAAGCACGCGCGCGCATCTCTGTTCCATATTTATCGCTGCTGTTGAACCACTGAGTGTCACTTTGATCGAGAGATATGACGGAGATGTCTATATGGTTTGGTGGATCAGCTTCTTTCCTCATATCGTGAACCTGTACGGTAACCGGAAGTAGGGTTAAACAGACATCGTGAATGTGTTCGGTAACCGGAAATAGGATAAAAATGACATCGTGAACCTGTACGGTAACCGGTAGTAGATCATGTTAGTGGGCAGTATGCCTTGCAGGTTAGTGGGCATTATACCTTGCAGGATAGTGGGCTGTACACCTTGCATGTTAGTGGGCAGCACACCTTACAGGTTAATGGGCAGTATACCTCGCAGGTTAGTGAGCAGTACACCTTTTCGGTTGGTGGTCAGTACACCTTGCAAATTAGGATAAAAATGACATCGTGAACCTGTACGGTAACCGGTAGTAGATCATGTTAGTGGGCAGTATGCCTTGCAGGTTAGTGGGCATTATACCTTGCAGGATAGTGGGCTGTACACCTTGCATGTTAGTGGGCAGCACACCTTGCAGGTTAGTGGGCAGTACACCTTGCAGGTTAGTGGGCAGTACACCTTGCAGGTTAGTGAGCAGTACACATTTCAGGCTAGTGTGCAGTATTCCTTGCAGGTTAGAGGGCAGTGTACCTTTCAGGTTAGTGGGCAGTACACCTTGCAGGTTAGTGGGCAGTATATCTTATAGGTTAGTGGGCAATACACCTTGCAGGTTAGTGGGCAGTACACCTTGCAGGTTAGTGAGCAGTACACGTTGCAGGTTATTGTGCAGTATACCTTGTAGTTTAGTGGCAGTACACCTTGCATATTAGTGGGCAGTACACCTTGCAGGTTAGTGGGCAGTGTACCTTGCAGGTTAGCGGGCATTACACCTTGCAGGTTAGTGGGCAGTACACCTTGCAGGTTAGTGGGCAAAACACCTTGTAGGTTAGTGGGCAATACACCTTGCAGGTTAGTAAGCAGTACACATTTCAGGTTAGTGTGCAGTATGCCTTGCAAGGTAGTAGGCAATGTACCTTACAGGTTAGTGAGTAGTACACATTGCAGGTTAGTGTGCAGTATACCGTGTTGGTTAGTGGGCAGTACACCTTGCAGTTTAGTGTGCTGTACACCTTGCAGGTTAGTAAGTAGTATACATTGCAGGTTAGTGTGCAGTATACCTTGTTGGTTAGTGGGCAGTACACCTTGCATATTAGTGGGGAGTACACCTTGCAGGTTAGTGGGCATTATACCTTGCAGGTTAGTGGGTATTATACCTTGCAGGTTAGTGGGAATTATACCTTGCAGGTTAGTGGGCATTTCACCTTGCAGGTTAGTGGGCAGTACACCTTGCAGGTTAATGGGCAGTACACCTTGCAGGTTAGTGGGCAGTATATCTTGTAGGTTAGTGGGCAGTATACATTGCAGGTAATTTATTCATTTATATAATTAACGTATTCAGTGATTGAAATTGATAATAATGAGGGAAAGGCATATTCTTTAAGATGTATATTAGTTATACCAGACTGACTGCCTGGCAATGTGTTTTCAAATCCTGTATAAGGAAAGGCATATTAAAAAAGTGCGCCCTCACACAATCTCGGTAGTGTAACCCAGATGTGATCACCAACCGTTCGTATAACTCTTCGTTGTCTAAAAGGATGTTTATACACATTCAAAAAGTGTGCACTCGGACACGTTCAATTATAAAATGCAGATGCCGTATGTCATTACCAACCGTTCCTGTTGTAATCTCTTTGTTGTCTGAAAAGCATTCCATTTTCTGAAATGAAGTGTCGTGCAGGTGTTTTATTAAAGCAATTTTTTATGTGTCAGCAAGTGGCTTTTTCTGAAAAGAAATGCATTGACGTTTATAATTTAAAAGTGAAGATTCGTTGATGCTATTAAAAATATGTCATTTTTCATTACCAACCGTTCGTGTAATTTCTTTCGTGATTATAGAAAAGATGTTGAGTGCATTTATGCAAGTTTTTTATAAACGCAATTTCGAATCGTAAGCAAAAATATTCGTTTGATAGAATATACTTTGATTTTCAAACTTGTTGTTATATCTTTGTTGTCTGAAAAGCATTCCACTTTCTGAAATGATGTGTCGTGCAAGTGTTTTATTAACGCTATTTTTTGATGTGTCAGCAAGTGGCTTTTTTGAAAAGAAATGCATTGACGTTTATAATTTAAAAGTGAGGATTCGTTGATACTATTATATGTAAAAAGATGTCATTTTTCATTACCAACCGTTCCTGTAATTTCTTTCGTGATTATAAAAAAGATGTTGAGTGCATTGATGCAAGTATTTTATAAACGCAATTTCGAATCGTAAGCAAAAATATTCGTTTGATAGAATATACTTTGATTTTCAAACTTTGAAAACGTGCGTTCATTGTTAATATGCATTTTTTCTAATTAACTGTTTCAATTTTTCCTAATTCTATGTTTCAGTGTTTGGGAAAATGTGCATTGGTACAGCTATTACCCGGTGATGGAGGAATTACTGGAATTCTTTCATGGGCCACCATCACCAACCCCGCCACTTCTACCCATTCAGTGGTGGATTCTTCATACAGATGAGACAGATTCCGGATATGAATCCGAGGCTGAAGATTAAATTGTGAAACAAATTTAAAATATGGTGTTGTGTTCATTTTATTCATAAATCATATACCTGGTAAGCTCCCTTTCACGCACACGCACGCACGCACGCACGCACGCACGCACGCACGCACGCACGCACTAAAACAACGTCCAACATCAACACTCGCTAGGGTGGGCGATAATTAAGGGATGTAACGTCATCACATTAACTAGGTCAACAGTCGCTAAAGGACGCTCCTAACCGGAAATGAGTGCCTAATTTTATGCATCCTCATCTGATTTCCCAAATCCTTATGTTATACCCCATAAAAGATAGTCATAAACCGACCACCACTCCCCCATCTTCCCCCTCCTCCATTACCCGCATACGCACGCACGCACGCACGCACGCACGCACTAGGACAACGTCCAACACTCGCTAGGAGGTGGGTGATAATTAAGGGATATGACCTCGTCATATTAACTAGGTCAACAGCCGGTAGGGGACGTTCCTAACCGGAAGTGAGTCAGCATCTTCAGTCCCACATTTGCGTATCCAGATGGGACCCCTAACTACTGGCGAAATCTAGCAAGATTTCGGGTACACATCATTATGGTGATGGGCGGATAATGATCTGCTGGTTACATATACACATAGAATACACACATATGGGATTAGGTAGGAACTTTCAGGATATGTGCCAGTGTGAAGTCCTGCTCTGCTTGTGCGGAATTTGTCTAATAAAAAATCATAATTAGTTTTTATCTCTCATGGATTTTACGACAATAAACGTTCAACTCTGTATTTTGGCGCAGGTAGGTGCCTATGTGTGTGCATAGGCAATGATGCGACACTAATTCCGGCTATTTTTTTTGCAGCGGACTGGCATGACGGACACGGTTGATCCACAGAAGGTCATCAATCCACACTCCTTCACATACACCCTCAACAACGAGAAGATATGCGGCCCAGATGCCGGAAGTGATGTATTTATCCTGATGTACGTACATTCGGCTCCAGAGAACGCTGTCCGACGGAACCTTATACGAGCCACTTGGGGCGCCCGCAGGTTCTACGGACACAAGAACATACGTTTGATCTTCGTTCTTGGGACGGCCTCGACACCTGCAGTGACGAACATGTTGATGAACGAAAGTTCCACCTACGACGACATTGTACAGTCGAATTTCATTGACGACTACCGCAATCTCACATACAAAGCGATATCTGCGCTGAGGTGGGTTTCGCTGTATTGTCACAACGCTAATTTCGTGCTAAAATCGGACGACGACATCCTTGTGAATCCGTTCACGTTGATGACCTACCTAGCTGTAATAGACAAGCCAGTCACGGGGCTCATCATATGCAAAGTGTACGAGCGAGGCAAAGTGTTCCGTGCCGGCTACCGGCGACTCGTTACACGGGAAGAATATGCAGGTGACAAATACCCTCCTTTCTGTTCCGGTTCTGCCCACCTCATGACAACCGATGTGGCGGTCGCCCTTTACCGTACATCCTACACCGTCGAGTTCTTCTGGCCCGACGATGTCTTCATCACCGGTCTGCTTCCCTTCAAACTCGACAATATCACATTTTTGCAGATAGGGAACCGGATCGAAGTGATAAAAACAGACAAGGAGGTGGCGGCGGAGATGACCGGTCGGAACAGGAGGCGGTATATTTTCGGACACATTCACGACACCGACCTTTTCAGAAAGACTTGGTCGGATATCTCGTTGAATCTCACGTGAATTCTGTAATAATGATGTGACACACATGTGCTAGAACTGTAATGTATGTCGCACGCACGCACGCACGCACGCACGCACGTACGCACGCACGCTCGCTCGCACGCACACACGTACGCTCGCCAGCACGCACACCCTTACGCACGCACCCTGAAACCAGGTTATATTATAGGTATTCTGTGGTGCGTTTTAAGCCTCTCCTAAAGACGACATGTGACAATCATATAATGCAGTGGGGTACAGTGTGTTTTGGTAACCACCACGTTGTACTATTTGAATTCAAGACGCAGCGGCACCGCAAAACAATAATTTAATAATTAATGCAATGATATATTATGATGATATAGACAATTTGGGTCTAAAGTCGTTCTGGTTTGGGCGCAATAACTTTTATATTTCAGGTCGTGATCTGTTAAGTAAGAGTCGAGTGTAGCTTGCAGCAGTCTCTGTTAGACGAATTCCACAACTAGTTTTCAAGAAGTTTCAAATTTCCTTTCCTCCGTATTTGTAATATGGTTTTAGTGTCTTACTACTTTTCATTGCAATTCTTTCCCTCTCTCACGCAGTGACTACGAATGTCACACGATTCAGGAAGTTTTTAGGAGTGATCTGAAACACGTACTCGTTTTCGAAATTCTGTATATAAGCACATAATATGATACACTTATGTATTATTATACACATATATAATCACAATGTTTATTTTTTATTGTGTTAAGTGTTGCAACAAATGTATTGTAATATTATAGTAAGTACTAAGTGGTGTAGTCTATGCTTAGTTTATGTTTTACTATGTTTTTTAATTTGTAAACACCACTTATTCATTTTTGGAGGCATACGGTGTCTAAATAAATTTGATTTGATAATATCTGCTGTGGTTCACTTTGAGCAATTTAGCTCGTTGTTGGGAGCGGATCACAGCGAACACGTAACAACGCAACAACGCAACAACGCAACAACGCAACAACGCAACAACGCAACAACGCAACAACGCAACAACGCAACAACGCAACAACGCAACAACGCAACAAAGGGTGTTTCGGCACCGCAAACCTCTGTCATGTAATTTGTATCCCGTCTGTCTTGTATCACAAAGGATCACTTGGTATTGTAAGCCTCTGTCATGTAATTTGTGTTCCGTCTGTCTTGTATCACAAAGGATCATTTGGTATTGTAAGCCTCTGTCATGTAATTTGTGTTCCGTCTGTCTTGTATCACAAAGGATCATTTGGTATTGTAAGCCTCTGTCATGTAATTTGTGTTCCGTCTGTCTTGTATCACAAAAGATAATTTGGTACTGTAAGCCTCTGTCATGTACTTTGTATTCCGTCTGTCTTGTATCACAAAGGATAATTTGGTACTGTAAGCCTCTGTCATGTACTTTGTGTTCCGTCTGTCTTGTGTCACAAAGGATAATTTGGTACTGTAAGCCTCTGTCATGTAATTTGTGTTCCGTCTGTCTTGTGTCACAAAGGATAATTTGGTATTGTAAGCCTCTGTCATGTAATTTGTGTTCCGTCTGTCTTGTATCACAAAGGATCATTTGGTATTGTAAGCCTCTGTCATGTAATTTGTGTTCCGTCTGTCTTGTATCACAAAGGATCATTTGGTATTGTAAGCCTCTGTCATGTAATTTGTGTGCCGTCTGTCTTGTATCACAAAGGATCATTTGGTATTGTAAGCCTCTGTCATGTAATTTGTGTTCCGTCTGTCTTGTATCACAAAGGATCATTTAGTATTGTAAGCCTCTGTCATGTAATTTGTGTGCCGTCTGTCTTGTATCACAAAGGATCATTTGGTATTGTAAGCCTCTGTCATGTAATTTGTGTTCCGTCTGTCTTGTATCACAAAGGATCATTTGGTATTGTAAGCCTCTGTCATGTAATTTGTTTGCCGTCTGTCTTGTATCACAAAGGATCATTTGGTATTGTAAGCTTCTCTCATGTAATTTGTGTTCCGTCTGTCTTGTATCACAAAGGATAATTTGGTACTGTAAGCCTCTGTCATGTAATTTGTGTTCCGTCTGTCTTGTATCACAAAGGATCATTTGATATTGTAAGCCTCTGTCATGTAATTTGTGTTCCGTCTGTCTTGTGTCACAAAGGATAATTTGGTACTGTAAGCCTCTGTCATGTAATTTGTGTTCCGTCTGTCTTGTGTCACAAAGGATAATTTGGTATTGTAAGCCTCTGTCATGTAATTTGTGTTCCGTCTGTCTTGTATCACAAAGGATCATTTGGTATTGTAAGCCTCTGTCATGTAATTTGTGTTCCGTCTGTCTTGTGTCACAAAGGATAATTTGGTATTGTAAGCCTCTGTCATGTAATTTGTGTTCCGTCTGTCTTGTATCACAAAGGATCATTTGGTATTGTAAGCCTCTGTCATGTAATTTGTGTTCCGTCTGTCTTGTATCACAAAGGATCATTTGGTATTGTAAGCCTCTGTCATGTAATTTGTGTGCCGTCTGTCTTGTATCACAAAGGATCATTTGGTATTGTAAGCCTCTGTCATGTAATTTGTGTTCCGTCTGTCTTGTATCACAAAGGATCATTTAGTATTGTAAGCCTCTGTCATGTAATTTGTGTGCCGTCTGTCTTGTGTCACAAAGGATAATTTGGTACTGTAAGCCTCTGTCATGTAATTTGTGTTCCGTCTGTCTTGTGTCACAAAGGATAATTTGGTATTGTAAGCCTCTGTCATGTAATTTGTGTTCCGTCTGTCTTGTATCACAAAGGATCATTTGGTATTGTAAGCCTCTGTCATGTAATTTGTGTTCCGTCTGTCTTGTATCACAAAGGATCATTTGGTATTGTAAGCCTCTGTCATGTAATTTGTGTGCCGTCTGTCTTGTATCACAAAGGATCATTTGGTATTGTAAGCCTCTGTCATGTAATTTGTGTTCCGTCTGTCTTGTATCACAAAGGATCATTTAGTATTGTAAGCCTCTGTCATGTAATTTGTGTGCCGTCTGTCTTGTATCACAAAGGATCATTTGGTATTGTAAGCCTCTGTCATGTAATTTGTGTTCCGTCTGTCTTGTATCACAAAGGATCATTTGGTATTGTAAGCCTCTGTCATGTAATTTGTTTGCCGTCTGTCTTGTATCACAAAGGATCATTTGGTATTGTAAGCTTCTCTCATGTAATTTGTGTTCCGTCTGTCTTGTATCACAAAGGATAATTTGGTACTGTAAGCCTCTGTCATGTAATTTGTGTTCCGTCTGTCTTGTATCACAAAGGATCATTTGGTATTGTAAGCCTCTGTCATGTAATTTGTGTTCCGTCTGTCTTGTATCACAAAGGATCATTTGGTATTGTAAGCCTCTGTCATGTAATTTGTGTTCCGTCTGTCTTGTATCACAAAGGATCATTTGGTATTGTAAGCCTCTGTCATGTAATTTGTGTTCCGTCTGTCTTGTATCACAAAAGATAATTTGGTACTGTAAGCCTCTGTCATGTACTTTGTGTTCCGTCTGTCTTGTATCACAAAGGATCATTTGGTACTGTAAGCCTCTGTCATGTACTTTGTGTTCCGTCTGTCTTGTGTCACAAAGGATAATTTGGTACTGTAAGCCTCTGTCATGTAATTTGTGTTCCGTCTGTCTTGTGTCACAAAGGATAATTTGGTATTGTAAGCCTCTGTCATGTAATTTGTGTTCCGTCTGTCTTGTATCACAAAGGATCATTTGGTATTGTAAGCCTCTGTCATGTAATTTGTGTTCCGTCTGTCTTGTATCACAAAGGATCATTTGGTATTGTAAGCCTCTGTCATGTAATTTGTGTGCCGTCTGTCTTGTATCACAAAGGATCATTTGGTATTGTAAGCCTATGTCATGTAATTTGTGTTCCGTCTGTCTTGTATCACAAAGGATCATTTAGTATTGTAAGCCTCTGTCATGTAATTTGTGTGCCGTCTGTCTTGTATCACAAAGGATCATTTGGTATTGTAAGCCTCTGTCATGTAATTTGTGTTCCGTCTGTCTTGTATCACAAAGGATCATTTGGTATTGTAAGCCTCTGTCATGTAATTTGTTTGCCGTCTGTCTTGTATCACAAAGGATCATTTGGTATTGTAAGCTTCTCTCATGTAATTTGTGTTCCGTCTGTCTTGTATCACAAAGGATAATTTGGTACTGTAAGCCTCTGTCATGTACTTTGTGTTCCGTCTGTCTTGTGTCACAAAGGATAATTTGGTACTGTAAGCCTCTGTCATGTAATTTGTGTTCCGTCTGTCTTGTGTCACAAAGGATAATTTGGTATTGTAAGCCTCTGTCATGTAATTTGTGTTCCGTCTGTCTTGTATCACAAAGGATCATTTGGTATTGTAAGCCTCTGTCATGTAATTTGTGTTCCGTCTGTCTTGTATCACAAAGGATCATTTGGTATTGTAAGCCTCTGTCATGTAATTTGTGTGCCGTCTGTCTTGTATCACAAAGGATCATTTGGTATTGTAAGCCTCTGTCATGTAATTTGTGTTCCGTCTGTCTTGTATCACAAAGGATCATTTGGTATTGTAAGCCTCTGTCATGTAATTTGTGTTCCGTCTGTCTTGTATCACAAAGGATCATTTAGTATTGTAAGCCTCTGTCATGTAATTTGTGTGCCGTCTGTCTTGTATCACAAAGGATCATTTGGTATTGTAAGCCTCTGTCATGTAATTTGTGTTCCGTCTGTCTTGTATCACAAAGGATCATTTGGTATTGTAAGCCTCTGTCATGTAATTTGTTTGCCGTCTGTCTTGTATCACAAAGGATAATTTGGTATTGTAAGCTTCTCTCATGTAATTTGTGTTCCGTCTGTCTTGTATCACAAAGGATCATTTGGTATTGTAAGTCTCTGTCATGTAATTTGTGTTCCGTCTGTCTTGTATCACAAAGGATCATTTGGTATTGTAAGCCTCTGTCATGTAATTTGTGTGCCGTCTGTCTTGTATCACAAAGGATCATTTGGTATTGTAAGCCTCTGTCATGTAATTTGTGTTCCGTCTGTCTTGTATCACAAAGGATCATTTGGTATTGTAAGCCTCTGTCATGTAATTTGTGTTCCGTCTGTCTTGTATCACAAAGGATCATTTGGTATTGTAAGCCTCTGCCATGTAATTTGTGTGCCGTCTGTCTTGTATCACAAAGGATAATTTGGTACTGTAAGCCTCTGTCATGTAATTTGTGTTCCGTCTGTCTTGTATCACAACGGATCATTTGGTATCGTAAGCCTCTGTCATGTAATTTGTGTTCCGTCTGTCTTGTATCACAACGGATCATTTGGTATTGTAAGCCTCTGCCATGTAATGTGTATGCCGTCTGTCTTATATCACAAAGGATCATTTGGTACTGTAAGCCTCTGTCATGTAATTTGTGTGACGTCTGTTTTGTGTCAACGAAGGATCATTTGGCGCTGTAATAGTCTGCCATGTCAGTTGTGTCCCGTCTGTTTTGCATCCTCATTCGCTCCCTTGCCAATTAGTGTGGTGACCAAATCATCCCGTGAGATTCGCTTGCCAAAAGCGATTTTTTGTATGAGTGTTATCTTTAAACAAAAAGGATTTTACAAAGTTGTTATGATTTTTTTTGTCCACCAGGTGGCGATGAAAGTGGCGTCCATCTTGATTTTCAACACAATCACCGGAATATATATATCAGGATAATGGCTTGGCTAAATTTACTGTAACTTTACACATACATTGTCTATACATAGACACACGACTTGATAGTTTCACTTTTTTTGTGGGGATAATAAAAAAATAGATATGATTTTTTGAAATTTGGAGACAAAAATACAAAAACAGGTTTGCCAAAACAACTTCACATTATATAATCTACATGATTATCCTGAAATGTGAAACTATCAAGTCATGTGTATATGTATAGACAATGTATTCTGAAAATGTCATAAGATTCTGGCGATAAATAGCCGGTCCAGATAAAACAAGAGAAGTCAAGTTGATAAAAAATGTCTTATTCAGAAAATCGATGTCAAAGTTCCTGCAACATGTTTTACATACAATAAAGACAGTTACAGTTCTGAAATTACACATGTATGTCCCCTGGCTATTATTCTTTCTGGTGATATATTATGTACGAATATTATGTACAAATATTGACTGTAAAAATATAAAAGTAACGTACAAAGTGAGATATACTATATATCCGTCCACCGCTATAGTGACTTAGTTTCAGCAATGATCTTTACATGCACAAAATAGAGTCAGTCTTGAAATTACACAAGTAAGGCTACTATTCTTTCATAAGATATAATATATAACCATTATTGAGTAATAAGATGTAAACATAAATACACACACACATAAACTAACAATGAATGTGTAAATTGTTGAAATGATTCGTAATGTAAACACTACAGCTACAGTGTTCTTCTGCATCCAGCAGCATTGTCCATCTCAGTGGCAGCCATCACCATACTCCGCAGTTGACTGGACCTCGGCTGCCCGAGCAACTCGCCGAGCACGTCGTGATTCCTGTGTTGCAGCTTGAACTTGCCGCTCGGCTTGTCGAAGCCGCCTTGTGTCAGTTCTCTCTGCTGATGCCAACAGCTGGTCCCCAGGTGCAACTCCCATCACCTCGCACAGGTGCCGCATGGTAGCTGTCACCCCAACGTTGAATTCTGCCACAGCAGCACATGTAGCAGACAGAACTCTGTGGACACACACAAAACCCGTCTTTGGGCACTTGGCCCAAACCTTCGAGTGGAGGCTTTCGTTTGGGTTTTGTGTCCGTCCACGCAGGCACCGGGTGAGAAGGTCATCGTGCGACAGTCGTTCGTACACCTCCTTGACCGGCTTTGCGACATCCACCGAGAGAGGTGTCCCCACATTTGTTCGATGAGGTCCCGCTGTCTGCCCGGTGGTGAGTGCCTTCTGGTAGAAGCACCAGCTGTCAGCTCCCACCGGGCAGCGGCCATGCTGGGGCCTCTCATCTGTTGATGTTGCGTGGTAGAAGGTAGCCCACACAGCGTCTCGCATGGCATCCAGGTCGTTGGGGTGTGCCCGCACTGCCTTCCCATAGTAGGCTGTCAGTTTCACTATAGTTGCCTGTGTAAGTTTGCCATGGCCACGACCTCCCAGGACAACCCCAGCCTTCTTGCCAGAGGACGCCAGCTTCCTGAGTGCTGTGCCAAGGCGTTTGGCGACGTGGTTGATACACTCCTCTTTTTTCAACTCCACGTCGCCATACACTCGTCGGTCACACAAGTGTTTGTATGTTTTTGCGTCACCGTCCGACAAGATCGTTGTATATCGGAACCGGTGACGCTCGATGGATCGCTCCCACAGCATTTCGGCGGCAGCTGCCTCCATGCCACCGGAAGTGCCATTGAAGTTTCGATTGCACTCATCCCGATGAGTTTCAAACCAGTCTTCGAACTCTTGTGTATCTCTTCCCCCGAATCGCCTTCGTGCATATGAGCAGCGCTGGCAGTATAGCGAAAATACTGCCAGGTCGACACACAGTCCTGTCACAGTATCGATGACGCAGCCGATCCCGTAGGCAGACTTGTGCCCGCGCGTCATCCACGAGCCATCGAAGCTCACTACCAGGTCGATAACTGCATCTTCCTGTAGTGACGGGTCGATCTCGTGGTAGACGCGACGGATGGTGGTGGCTGCGTCATCCAACACACGTGTTACCACACACTTGTTGGCGTCAGTCACTGCTAGCATGTGCTTGGTGTATGTCGCCTGTGACATCGGCACCATGTCTAAGAAACGGCAAAGTTTCATCAGACCTGCATGCCCCACACCCATATCCATCGTGGCAGCAACGGCTTGTCGAACCACGACAAATGGAGCATTCCCTGCAATTGATCCATCGAGTCGATCGGATGACAATGTCGAGTTGATGACAGCGTTACACACCGTGCACCATGTTTCGTACGCTGACACCACACCAAGGCGATGGCTGACGGCACGAATCTTCAGCGACGGCGATGTGCACTCAAGGCAGGCCAAACCCTTGACCAGTGCCGACATCATGTCGCAGCGTGTGATGCAGGTCTTGATCACTTGACTGTGGTCACTGTCGTCACGTCCAACGCCAAGTTCAAATGGTGAACGGTACTCGAACTTCCTTTTTGTTGCCGAGATGCTGGTTGTTGCCGGGGTGGTTGCAGAGGTGGTGGCTCCCGTTGAAGTACTCGGCTCCTGAGAGTCTGGTTCAGTGTCAACCTGCACGAAAATATGTATTGTTTAGTTTGTTGTATTCACAATAGATTACATTGATAATTAGTTAGTTCTTCAAATAATGACATCAGAAGTATGTTATTTTCAAGCCTCTACTCTAGGCTGTGGTTATTTACAGGCTGTACATAACTCTAGGCTGTGTTTATTTTCTGGCAAAATAAATTGTAATTATATATATTATAAACATTTTCATAGGCCTGGAAGTCAGATAGTAAAACAAAACAAAGGCTAGCAAGGCCAAGCCCAGTCCAGGCCAAACATCGCATCAGCCTCAGGCTTATATATATAACAATGAATAGGACTTCTACTGAATATATACTCGTTGACGTCAATATTGAAAACCAGGTAATAGTAATTTATGACTGTCAGATAAAATAACACACCGTAAAAAGCGCTCCGTAAAATAATATACGATGACTTACAGCTACGCCTACGGTAGGCTCCGTTGTTGACAATGTTGTCGAAGACGGCGGTGCCACGACAGCTTCATCCCCACTTTTCTGCTTTTTCGTGATGGCCGCGCGTGCTAAACTGAGGTGTCGGCGTCGACTGTGTGGTTTTCGTCCAAACTCCTTCTTTTGTTTCACATGTTTCTCGGACATTGTGCGAAAAACGGATGGAATAATAACAGTGCGAAGCGTAAACAAAGATGGCGAAGTTCGGGAAAAGTTCTTTGTGTAGCTGAAGTATCCAATGAGCGGACGACCTGCGGTCACGTGCTTCGGTTTAGCCAATGACAACGGCGGAAACTCATTTAGGGGGGTCTCTTCTATTCCAAAATGACCGAATACTACCCAAGCGATATTTATAGCATGACAACCACCATGCAGTGCGAAAGTGAAGCTCTCCAGCCATACCAAACATGTGCGTTTGTCAACAAACATGGCGGCTCCATCGGCCGGCGAACTCGGTGTTATTTTTCAATCACAGTTGCGTAACTATAATAAATCAATAATTCTAAGACAATAGGGGGCTATAAAAGTTAGTTTTTATTGCATTTGTGGCATGTATTTATAAATATAATGAACATAGATCGATAGTTAGATACCCAAGGTACACGAATACGATAAAACCTGAAAATAGCCGGACAAAAAATAAATAGCAAAAAAATGTAATTTTCACCATAGTGTGTTCCCTTTTAAGGACTCAATCAACATAAAATCGAGGGTGACAATTATTTTGATATCAAAATATCGGTTTTTTATTCAAAGTTTTAAACTAATTTATATTTGAACTTGTCACGGATTAGCTAGGTCTCCGTACACTAGATGGCTCAGGTCTAGTAGGGTTCCTATATGTCTAGGTCAACGTATATGAAAAAGTACGGTTATCGTGAACAAGCAACAAAGAACGAGGAAAATTTAATAAACTTTATTACAAGATATCTTCCTTTTGGTAAGTATCTCGATTAGCAAAAAAATGAAAAGAATAAAGAAATCCCATAACCCAAATCTTAACTAAACATAATAAACAATAACACTGAATCTTTGAATCTATCTAACTAAGAAAGTAAAGTTACAATTAATCTTTCAGTTATCCAATTCCTCTTCCTTTCTAAGGTGGGTTGTTCTAATACACGACCAAACACTAGGCGCCAAGTGTTATCTAAGAATAAATCTCATCGGAAAAATACACAACATATAGTTAGCCCTCGCGGACTCTCATTACAGTAATTGGTTACAATAAATATACATATGCATACTTCAAGGGTAATAATACCTCACTTCAAAACCACAGATAACTACCATTCATAAAACAACAAATAATATATACGTTCAATTAGAAAATAGACATTTATATTTGGCTAGTCCCATCTCGAACCTATACGAAAGTTTGATGAAGTCATCACGCCGAGCTCAGAAAACAAACAGAGCGGTGTACCTCGGTCGCACGAGTGATGATGCCGGGCAATTGACGCTTGCCGCCGTACGCTGCGAATTCTCGAGTCGCGTCCGTGCTATGATCGACTTGTTTCGCACAGTCGCAAACGATTGCAATATTAGTAGAATACGTTAGGGTGAATGACGACGCCGGGCGGTAGACGCTTACCGCCGACCGCTACGAATTCTCGAGTCGCATTCGGTCACGCTGTCGGATGATGTCGCTGGGAGACCGCTGTTCGAGGATGGCCCGAGCTTGGATGAGCGTCGCGATTATTGCTCATCGACGCAAATACGTTGGGGCCGACCGGAAAGTTGCTTCAAATAACCGCTGACGTGGCGGCATGGCTTCTTCGAAGCTCGAACAGTCACACTGGACGCTGAGTATTGCACACACAAAAGCTTGGGAACGTAACCCACGTTAACGATTCCCACCACGCTTCACGACTTGATTTGCCATTCTCTTGGCAGCAGGGCAACCTATGTCGTTCAACCCTGGATATGTCTTCAACAGGGGAACTACACATCACCCTTCTTCATCTTCACCCGCAACAGGGGAACTACACACCACCCTTCTTCATCTTCCCCAGCAAAAGGATGCAACCGCGGCTAATGGTTGGTACGCCTCCACAATTGGTCAGGTACTGCAGCCCCAACGGCTGGACGGACAGCGAACTGTTCCTGAAATGGCTGGAACATTTTGTGGCATTCACCAATACGAACACGGAATTGCCCCAGGTAATTATCCTGGATGGTCATTATAGTCACAAGACACTGGCTGCAGTGACGTACGCAAAAGAACACGGCATCCACATGGTCACCCAGCCGCCCCACTGCACCCACAGAATGCAGCCATTAGAGCGCACATTCTTTAAATCCTCGAAGAGCAACTACAACGCGGTCTCGGACAACTGGATGGTCTCGAATCCCGGTAAGCGTATCACCTTCTACAACTTGGCAGAAATATTTGGGAAGGCTTTCTCGAGATCAGCCACATACGACAAAGCCGTGACAGCGTTCCGTGTATGTGGACACTGGCCATTTGCTGCGAACGTATTCATGGATGACAATGTCATCGCATCTCATGTGACTGATGAAGCGATACCTGCCCTGGACCTGTCGGCAGTTGCCAGTCCGTTGCCAACAGCTACCAGCCGTGCAAACAAAGCGTCTTTCGCCCCGAGCACAGGCGGAACGTCTGTCACCACCCAAACCACTGGACTATCTGCGACCACCCACGCCCTCCAAACGTCTGAAACGTCCGGGCCACCTGATGAACCAGGTGGAATACACGACACCATTCTTGCTTTACTCACAATCACAACATTGTCGCGCCCGCGGCATCGCATGAGAAAGACGGAGTCAGCAACTGGTATAACCTCTTCTCCTTTCAAGCGCCAGTTGGGAGGTCGACAAGAAGGCATGGGAAAGAGTACGGGGAAAGATAAAATGGGAACAGACGGCAAAGAAAGGTGTGACTCGTGCCAAAAGGTACAAGAAAGTCGATGAAAGCAGCGATGAAGAGGAATGGCCTTGTTTGATGTGTGGAGAACCATTCAGTAGCAGCCCGCCACGAGAGGTCTGGGTTCAGTACCAAGAGTGCAAACAATGGGCTGACAGTGAATGCACATCAGGGCTCCGGTATTTTGTGTGTCCCAACTGTGAGTGAGATTGTGATTAGACTGTTGCTGTATCTGCCGCGAAGTATCTGCATGTCATTACTTCAGTATCAGATGTAATGCACACATGATTCTCAGACCTATTATGATGCAGATGACAAAGCTGATGTGAGTTGTCAGTTGACGATGAATGGTAATAGTGGTAATAGTTGATAATGGCTTAAATAAGTAATTAATAAAACACATTGTTTTAAATTATCATTACAGCTGCTAAATATAATATTAGAGTAAAAGTGAACAAGTAAGGGAAAGGGGAAGCAGCCGGCAAAGAAAGGCGTGACCCGTGCCAAAAGATAAAAGTAAGTCGATGAAAACAGCGACGAAGAGGAATGGCCTTGTTTGAGGTATGAAGACCCAATCAGTAGTAGCCGGACACGAGAGGTCTGGGTTCATGTCAAGATTGCAACAAATGGGCTCACAGTGAGCGCGATATTTTGTGTGACCCAACTGCGAGTCAATTGTGATTACGCTGTTGTTGTATCTGCCGCGAAGTATAGGCATGCCATTACTTCAATACAAGATGTTATGCAAGATGCTAATGATTCTCGGGCCTATGATGATGCAGACGCCGAAGCTGATGTGAGTTGTCAGTGATGAGTGTGTAACGATGATAGAATGCGGCATGTAATGACGATTGTAATTTTGTTGATCTAGTGTAATTCGTGACGAGTGATGCCGATTGGTGATTATTTTTGCTCACGATGAATGGTAATTGTATAAATAATTGTATAAATAATTAATAAAATACATTATTTTTATCGTTACAGCCGTTTAACATAATATTAGAGTAAGTAGGCTCCGGACCGTTTTACCCCATGCATGGGACAAGATGGTTTTATTGGAGCAAATTTTTAACTTGTAATAACTTAATAACTTACATTTGGTTACTCATTGTGCAGAGATATGTGTCCTACGCATGGAGTATGTGTATCTCAACACTACTACAGCACAGATATGCATCGACAAGTCATGGATACAAAAATACACAACTTTTCCCTTATGGGGCCCGCATGTCCAAGGTTACCCTACTGATTTATTTGAAAACAGAAATTCTACCGGTTGTCCCCAAACCAGCATCTGCCATCGTAAGTGGGCTCCGTGTGCGCGTCGGGACAGATGGAATCTGTGCAACTGATCACGTTAGAAATCTCGGCGTCCACCTTGATAGACACCTGGATATGACTATGCAAGTGTCACGTACTATCAGCACTTGCTCGCTGCACCTGCGCAACATCCGGTTGATTCACCGTTACCTCACTCAACCGACAGCGGAACGGGTAGTCAATGCCATGATTACATCCCGTTTGGATTACTGCAACTCTCTACTGTTCGATACCTCAACCAATAACATCGGTCGATTGCAGCGACTCCAGAATGCTGCCGCTCGCCTTATTACTCGACAGGCTTGTTGTGAAAGTACGACCCCTATTCTTCGCGAATTGCACTGGCAACCTATTCAACAGCGCATTGCATTCAAGATCGCTGTTCTTACGTACAAGTCGCTGCACGAAGACCTCTCGCCTGTCTACATGCAAAAACTCGTGCGTGTCTACATGCCAGCCAGATGTCTTCGGTCTGCTGACTCGAACGCACTAGTTGTTCCGAGAACACGCAGCAGAGCCGGTGACTGTTCATTTGCTCACGCAGCGGCAGCAGTGGGAAACGCTCTGCCGTCAAGCGTTATTAACAAAACATCACTGGAATCATTTAAATCCGTGTTGAAGACTCACCTGTTCACTGCAGCGTATATGTAACTCGGACCCTCACCAACGCTGTTTTACCATAGCTGATTGATGTTTAACGTTTATTTATTATTTATTTATCTATTTATTTATTTTTCGTATACATTTTAGCCAAATTTATTGATGTTGACATTAATTTAAGTTTATTTATATAAAGAAAAAAAATGATCTTAACAATTTTATTTTATGATATTTTACATCACATTCCTTTTCTACTTCTACTATATTTATTGTTTTAATTGCTATTATTATTAATTCATTTTATCTATGATATAATAACTATTGTTTTTGGTTCAAATGCATTATTTTTAACATACACTTGTATATTGTTGTAAAGCGCTGTGAACAATATTGGATGTGGCGCTGAACAAAATAAAATATTATTATTATTATTATTACTTTTATACTTATGCTTACGTGTAAACAACAGGCCTATTCAACATTTTTCTCCTGGATTTCTAAATTTCAATTCAATTTGGCAAGCATAACTTGGTTATAACTGTTATAGTAAGCCCCTTAAAGCTGTGAATTGCATTGACCATCTCAATACACTAAAAGAAACAATTCTGGTGACCATTTTGGTGTAAGACCACATTGAGGATTCGTCCGCTATTACCGAGTGAAAGAGTGCCCTTGAAAATAGCGTTTTGGTGTGATGTTTTATTTTGTTCGGGCACTTGTACGTGGGACATGTTGGTCCAGTGAATGCTGAAGATACTACTGCATTAGATCTTTCACTAGGTAGCAATAAATATGCCCTAGTCGCTCGCGTATTCGCGCAGTGGTTATTTTGCAGAACGCACCAATATTTCAAAATCCGTTATCAGATTGGGGCGAAATTGAGGTGTATCAGGTTTGGGTGGATTTTTCTGAAAAACGAGGTATGAGAATTTCGCGAATTATATATGATGAAGGTTAAATATGCTGTGGAATTTTCACGAAGATTGTTAGAGAAACTTTTCAGGAAATGAAGGAAACGTTATCCTAAAATCTATCGTGGTCTTACCCCTATTGTACTGTTACGCTTACCTAGGGTGAAGGTCTCCAACCTCAACTAACGCTTCACGGCATTTTTAATACGAGACTCCCCCGCTGTAAGCGTGACATATACTTCATGAATGGCTCCATATATCATAGCCATGTCGGCCGCGTGGCCTAATGGATAAGGCGTCTGACTTCGAATCAGAAGATTGCGGGTTCGAGTCCCGTCGTGGTCAACTTTAATGTTTTTTGGTAATCTAGTTTGCTCCGGATGAATTAAATGTTACAAAATGCTCATAGTCATAGACATAGAGCTCTCCTAATTCCCCGTATTCGCATGTACTGCCTAAGTACCATTGCCTTTCGCTACGTTGTGCTTTATTTCTGCGCACTCGCGTTTCCTCTTATTGCTAGGACTGTCGTTCTTTCGAAAGTGATATTTTAATAGTTTAGATCAATTTGGTAGAATGACAAACCGCCTGTCTGATGCTGGCAAGCACTGACTCAGTGAATGCTAGTGATTTGCACAGGAGATATTATAGCCTACAAACAGACTAGGCTGTTGTGTCGGTTTGTAAATACCCCTGAATCTGCTTCGTAGAAATATGTGGTGTATAAATAAATGTGATTTAATTTGATTTGATTTGGTGAACATTTCATATAGGTTCAGTAATTTGTATGATGTTTGACAATCGTTGGGGAAACAACGTGAACAAAGTTGTCAAACAAATCAGGATAAAGCCTTGCAAAATGTGTACAGAGAATCCGGGTTTATTTCGAATCTTGGGCAATTTCGCTTCAGTTCATTCAGCCGAACGAACAATCTCCGCGATGTAACTGCAGCGTTGGCGTGGCGGGATTCTTCTCAGAGACTTCGATGTGTTTTTACGAATGAACACGTCTGTTGAGGATTGAAATACAAAGCGTTCCGTGCGGTCCCCTGTCCTGAATACCCCACTATTTATAAACTTGCATCATCTGCGTGCATAGACATCACTACTGCGTTGGCTGATGATCGATCACGTCATATCAACTTGTTGCTCAGACCGTACTAACATTCTGAATGATGAATGCTTTCCAAAGAAGTCGAGATGGTGTTCGATTGAACAGGTCTGGCAGGGAGGTACGTGTAAAGCTCTTTGAGCAGTCCCAAGTACTGGCTACTGCGCTATATAATAATACAATTTATTAATATAGCGCCCGAGTCAATCAGATTGCTCTCAGGCGCTTTACATGCATGTACACGTAACTATTTAGAATTGTATTATAGATAGAAATAAAAATCATTCTAAGATGTATACAATAAAATTATAATTAAAACATTCATTACATAAATTATTAAACCTCCAGGTACAGACAATTAAAAATTATACGATAAGTAAAAATAAATAAGTGAATTGAAATGTAATAAATAATAAAAAAATTATAATAATAATTACATAAAATATAGGTAAGTGCATTTGATTAAGTCCACAAGATCACATTACAGAAACGCTATTCTAAAAACGTGTGTTTTAAGAAGCATTTTGAAATGTGGCTGTGTCTTTGCCATCCTGACAAAGTCCGGCAGTTTGTTCCATAGACTGGCTGTAGCTACAGCAAAACGGCGATCACCGTGAATGACCGTCTGCGAAGCCGGTGTACCGGTCTGGAAGGAGGTTCCGGTCTGAGAGTAAGTTCCGATTCCGTTTTGCGTATTGCGCATGCGCTTGTACATGTCAAAGGTTAGCGCCTTCTTTCGGCCCGCAGCTGTACGGTCTGGAAGTAAGGTCCGGTCTAAGAATAAGTTCCGGTTTCGTTTTGCGTACACACTGTACATGTCAAAGGTTAGCGCCTATTTTTGGCCAGCTTAAACACGGTGTTTGCCGAAACATAGTTTACGTTAATAATACGGTTACTTTTGTAATTGTTAGTATACAAAACAAAACCTCGTAATTAGCATAACTTATTATTTGCAAAAGAAATTGTTTTATTTTGATGTCACTGTCTCAGAACGTTGTATATGTTACGACTTTGTCACACAGAGCTGCAGTTTTCAGCACTGTTTATACGCACAGCGGATTTTGTGGTAAACACAAATCTCCGCATTTTAAATGACACATCTCCGTCAGTTTGGCATGTATGAAGCTGACATTTTGTGTGTGATCTACTTGTCATGACATAAGGTGTGCCTGTAGACAGTGTAGTCACGCGTAGATGTACGTTCCCTGTTCAGCATCGTGGGGGGGTCCAAGTAGATCAGTGGAGTAACGATCGCTACAGCAAACGAAAAATGATTAATTATGTAACTCAGTCGCCGCGTGCGTCGAGCAAGGGTCAAAGTTGATCGGTCACCTGAGGTCACGTTGGTCACCGCGAAGTAACTCAGTCGCCGCATACTTCTGGCACGGGGTCAAAGTTGATCGGTCAGCTGAGTGATGCGCAATACGCAAAATAGAACCGGAACTTACTCTCAGACCGGAACCTCCTTCCAGACCGGTACACCGGTACTGACAATAGCGGCAAAGACACAAATCTCAGTTGCCGCTTCCGTTGACGTCGGTTCAGTAACTCCGCGAGATAACTCAGTGCCAGGTCATGCATCACATGATATGTGGACCCCAATTTGGATGCACAATTTCTTTAATAGATTATTTTGAATAAATGTGATGGAACAACTTAAGGTTACTTATTCATTAATAATGTGATTGTATGCTCCATATGTGAACTTTTAAAAAGGGGTACACATGTTTGGCACCAATCTCGTAGGTAGGGGGGTCCATTAGTTGTATAGAGTTTTTGGGTAAGCACCCGTGGCGGGTCCGGGGGTCCCATGGAGAAAATCTAAGATGGCGGCTGTTTGAGGTATCTATATGTGTGTGTATGCATGCATGAGTAGTCATGTGACCGGATGTAGTGCACCACCTTGTGGAAGAGAGTGGAGTGAGTACCCTTTGAAGTCCTACCGTGTATATCGATGAAATGAACGAAAGAGCATAAATGAAAGTTTAAAAGGTGTTGGAAGGTGGGTCATTAGAGATAATGTAGGGTACTGAATGATGTATTGATAATGTATTGTATGAATGTATGTATATAAGAATAATTTGTCCTACGTCTGATCATGTATAACGAGGAATGAACGAAAGAGGATATATCAAACTTTAAAATATTTGTGTAAATGAAATTGTATGTATGTATGTCTCGTGATTGACAAGACATGACGTCTCGAAAGGATGTGCGTGTATATAAACCTATCATAAGTTTAGTGGAGCATATCACTTTATATCGTTTTCAAGCAGGCTTTCATTCTTTGACAGGTTAACTCTTGAATGCGATAGGAAGCGCATTGTTTGCATTGTTTCCGCCCCTGCAGAGACACCCGTCTCAACAATGCTGCCTGGAGAGCGGCGTGTAAAGCAGGGGTGGCACTACACCGACCCGCCCACCGGGGCTGCCATGGGGGTGCCCACAAGCAACGGCATATACCGGTAATTACAACAACACGACCGGTAACCTTTACCAAGCCGAATAGTACGACCAGACCATCGACGGTCAACTTGTCTGCTGCACTCCTGAACGCTCGATCTGTCCGAAATAAAGCCACCACCATTAATGAATTTGTAACAGATCATGATATTGATATACTTGCGATTACCGAGACGTGGTTGAAGAAGTCTAGCGACAAACCAATAATTGCTGAATTAACGTCGACTGGTTACACTTGTATCAACGTACCACGTGTTACGGGTCGGGGAGGAGGTGTGGCCATCTTACACATAAACACATTATCGTCCAAGCTGATTCCTTCATCGAACTATGTTTCATTCGAACTGATGGGCTTGCAGCTGACTGGTGACTTTTCCAGGAAATTTAACTTGTACACGTTATACCGGCCACCGTCGTCTACAAAGACTGTGTTTTACATCGAACTTGAGCAACTTTTTACAGAGTTGTCATTATGTGTGATTCCTTCCGGCATTGTTGGTGATTTTAACATCAAATATGACGTTGAAACTGAACAACGACCACTACTTGAGCTACTCAATTCTTTCAACCTTGTCCAGCACGTCAGTGAAGCCACACATTCAGCTGGTCACACACTGCATTTCGTAATTAGGTGCAATAACGATCATCTTGCCACCGCAGTGCAAGTCGTTCCGTTATCAATATCTGATCATCACGTCGTGCGCTGTATCATTGATGCCAGTAGACCACCCAAGACATCAACAGAAATACTCAAGCGTAACTACCGCTCGTTTGACGCTGACACATTCAACCACGACGTAAGAACAACGTGTGATTTGTTAGCCGCTGCTACATTACCATCAAACGAAGTGGAACTTGTGTCACGCTACAACACTGACTTAATGAAAGTCATAGACAAGCACGCGCCTGTACGCCCGACTATCCTCCGAGGCCACAAACCCAATCCGTGATATAACAGTGACATTGACGATGCGAGAAGACAACGGCGTAAAATGGAGTTGTTGTGGAGGCGTTCGAAACTGGAAGTTCATCGCCAAATGTTTGTTGCTGCACGCGATGAGTGTAATAACATTATATCTCTCACAAAAACGAAATACTACCAGGACAAGTTGCTAAATGCTGACAACAAGAACCTCTTTAAAGTCGTCAGTTCTCTCAGTGGGAAGCCGCCACTTGCGTACCCAGAACATACCTGCGCATTTGATTGCTGCAATGCATTTTCCGTCTATTTTGAAACTAAGGTTGCCGGAATTCGCAGTGAGTTACACGTTGCCCGACAGCGCATCACGCCGCCGCATGAACCGCGTTGCTACGTGACGCCGATTGACAGTTTCACGCCAACAGCAGTTTCTGAAGTAACATCTATCATCAGAGCGAAGTGTAAAACGTCTACACTTGATCCTCTGTCATCTGATCATGTAAAGCAGAACATTGACACACTTGCTATCACTGCTGCCAGTATAACAAACGCGTGCCTAACGGAAGGAGAAATGCCGCTTGAATTGAAGCGTGCTCTTGTGCACCCATTATTTAAAAAAACATCTCTGTGCAAAGACACGATAAGCAACTACCGCCCAGTCAGCCATCTATCACAACTCTCAAAGATAATTGAAAAGGTGGTGGCCACCAGACTGAACACTCACTTGGTCAACCAAGCACTGACTGATCCTCTTCAGTCTGCATACAAACGACACCATTCAGCGGAGACCGCACTACTTTGTGTGGTAAACGAAATTAGGACGGCCCTTGACCGTAGACAAGGCACTGTCGTCATGCTCATTGACATAAGCGCTGCGTTCGATACGATCGACCACACAATACTTCTCAATCGTCTACAACGGCGCTATGGCCTCGCCGGAGTTGTATTACGCTGGGTTGAGTCGTACCTTTGCGATCGCAGGCAAAGTGTTGTTGTCTGTAGCGCAATTTCAAGAGAAACGACTCGCAAGGATCAGTGTTAGGTCCACTGCTGTTTTCTTTATATGTGCAGCCGATCGGTAACATAATTCGTAACCATAATTTGAAGTATCACCATTATGCCGATGACTTACAATTGTTATGTCATTTTGACTTGAATGTCATTTCTCTTACAACCGCTGTGCATCGTGTCGAGCAGTGCATCGACGACATCAAATCCTGGATGACTTTCAACTACTTGCTGATGATTGATGCAACAACCGAGGTTCTACCGGTTGTACCCAGGTCGGCATCTGATTTGGTTGCTGGATTGCATGTGCGCGTTGGATCTGAAGTCGTCTATGCCGCGGAATATGTGAGAGATCTTGGTGTCTACTTAGATAAATTTCTTGATATGACGGTGCAGGTTTCTCGTACCATTAGTACCTGTTCACTGTATTTACGTAACATCGGCCAAATTCACCGTTACCTGCCACAGTCGACAATAGAACGTGTTGTAAATGCAATGATAACATCACGCTTAGATTATTGCAATTCGCTTCTGTTTGGCACTTCTGCCAAGAACATCGGCAGGCTGCAGCGACTGCAGAATGCTGCTGTTCGTCTAATAACTCGGCGTGCGCGATGCGACAGTGCGTTACCACTACTGCGTCAACTCCACTGGCTGCCTGTCCAGCAACGCATTACCTACAAAATAGCAGAACTTACATATAAGGCGTTAAATGCTGAACTATCGCCACCATATATGCAGTTACTTGTGTCAGCTTATAAACCAGCCAGACATCTTCGTTCTGCTGAGGGTAATAATCTTGTCGTTGCGAGAGCCCGAACCAATGCTGGTGACTGCGCATTCGTTCACGCTGCCGCTACAATATGGAATAATCTACCAACTACTGTTACTTCCAAAACCTCCCTGCAATCCTCCAAGGCAGCCTTAAAAACTAACCTTTTCATTACGGCGTATTCTGCTTGAAAGACCACAGAAACATTTTTATTCTAAGTTATTCATATATTTATCTTGATCTTCTTAACAGCCATAAGAATTGTTTTCTTTTTAATCTATTGATGTTTACACAGCATTATTATCTTAATTGTTTTTACTTTTATCTTTAAATTTGTTTAATTTTTACTATTTATATTTTAGTTTTATGTAAAGCGCTATGAACGCTATGGATATGGCGCTATATGAAATAAAGATTATTATTATTATTATTATACTGGCGACCTAGAATAATGAATACAATAGCGTTTATCGCCAATGATCCAACATGTAAACAATGTCGAAACGTCAATGTTTGCCCGTCTTTTCCGGTCTTTGTTTGCGCACGCGCAAACGCACTACACGTCATGTACTATATTTAGCGCTAGGCCACAATGCTGGCGAGTGCTACTGTATTCTTTCGCAGTCGCTATCAACCTATATTATGTTCTTAACACCACATCGTGACAGCGTCTGACTTCGAATCAGAAGTTTCCGGGTTCGAGTCCCGTCGTCGTCAATTGTGGTGTCTTTACTGGTGTATTCACATAGACATGATCGTTTATTTGTTGTCAATGGTTGTTGCTATGTTGGAGTTCCACATTGTTGTCATTTGGGGTGCTGTTCATCTGACGGGGTGGGGTGAGCAGTTCGAGGTCTGAGAGAGGTTACGTAAATCTAAACGGAGTATGTCTGAATGGGGTGTGCAGATCAGGTTTTTGGCAGCCTGCGGTCGCAGGTTGAATGAATTATGAAAGCAATAATAATAATAAATAAATAAATATACTTATATAAGGCCAACTCTAGTTAACAACTATTCAAGGCGCTTTCCATGTAAAATAGTAATAAATTAAAAAAGCAATTAATTCAGTAAAAAACGAATACAATTGCAGTTAAAATATTAATTAAAAGAGAATGTTTAAAAGTGCTCTTAAAAGTCTCAGTGTTCATTACATGCATTGAAAACAAGTAGATCACTCCGCAGAACCAGGACTGCTGCGGCTACTGGAGTTGAAATATCGATTAAAATACAGTGTTTTTAATGCGCTTTTAAAAGTTGCTTCACTGTTTAGTTCACGCATTGATGTGGGTAAATCGTTTGACTAAAAAGAAATACTTTAGTAATTGCTAAACCTGTGTCTCTTATAAATTAACCAATCAGCACATTAAAATGTAATTGTATAAATGTGGTGCTATATAAGTCTATAAACGTTTACATCTGCATTCATATCACATTGGCCGCATGGCCTAATGGATAAGGCTGACTGACTGTTGCTAGTGTTGCTGTGTTGGAGAACAGTTCCACATTGTTGTCATCGGGGGTGCAGTGGTCTGAAGGGGCGAGCAGTTGGTGGTCTCAAAGATAGTGCATTATCTGACCCCTTCTCAACTGCGCCGACCTGCCCGTGTACGGGGTAGGTTGACGCACCCCTGGTACGTTGTCGCATCCCATTAAACACATACGCATGTGTGGCATATAAGTATTTGTTATATAAAATGGTCTACGGTCGTCAAACCCCAGTGTCACATGAATGCCTTACCTAATACGGATCGCCGTGCACCGGTACGATTTATGCGATAAGTTGCTGTACTTTCATTTACTGGACCAAACAATTCCCTGATTGTACGGTGCAGTGATTAGAGCTTACAAGTGCAAACAATGCGGGGGGATTACTTGCAATGACACCATCTTCTTGCCCCCGAAACCATCGTTTCATAGGTGCGATTCGCGAATGTCTGGCAGTTGGCCTATCAGTATTTTATTGCCGAATATTGGAATAACATCAAGTGAGAAATGTAAAATGAAATCAAGAAAACAGTGTTGGTAAACTCAACGTTGTCACTTTGATGACCGCAGTAATTATGTTTTTTGTTCGGAGAAACATCGACGTAGGTTCGTGCTGACGATGTCATTATAGAGTTGCTGTATTATTATTTGTTCTTGTCGTGTGAAACACTTTCACGTGTCAAAGTGGCATTCGTGTAGACAATGAAACATAGTTCTCAGTTAATGATATGTTGCTGTATACAACAACTATATGTTGGAAGAAGAATATAAATAAGTAACATACATTTAAGCTGGAGAAAGGGTGCATGTTTGACAATGAATAAAAACACTTTAATTTGCATTTGGAAGTCACAAGAGACGGGGTGCAGTTGATGTTTTGGGAACATAAGTAGGGTGCAGTTGGAGGTCTCAAAGAGGGTGCAGCTGGAGGTTTTGTTGGAGCCTTCGGGTGTTCGCCTGGAATTCAGAAGAGGCCTCCTGCTGGAGGGTTTGTTGGAGCCTGAAGGGGTGTGTGCAGCTAGAGGTCAGAACGGGGTGTGCAGTTGGGGTTTTGGGGGAACCTGCAGTCGCAGGTCTAAACTGCATTCCTCAATCAACCATGCAATGCAATGGTCACTTGATTAACTATTAATTTCTTATTAGATAATAATAAAACAATATTCTTGCTTTCATTTTATTTTAAAATTCATATTTTTATAGGTCGTGGAGTGAATATACAGAGTGGGGTAAAGATATCCAGGAGCGGAAGATAGACAATTACACCTTCGACGACTGAACCTTATTAATATTACATAGTAAGCCCTTGGGATCTAGTATTTGCATTGATGCTCTCGTTACACAAAACGCACACACTTCTGATGACACCTGTAATAGCTATTGAATCAAGGTATTAGTTTCACGTTGTTGGTATTTATCATTACATAACGTTTACCCCGAGACCACCAACATCCTATATAAGGATTCGCAACGCCACCAACCGAAGACCCCCACCCTGTAAGCGTGACGTACTTAACGAAGTGTCCCGTACGTGATAATCACGTCGGCCGCGTGGCCTAATGGATAAGACATTTGACTTCGAATCAGAAGATTGCGGGTTCGAGTCCCGTCGTGGTCAATTTTTGTGTCTTTACACATAGACATGATTGGCCATTTATTGTCAATGGCTGTTGCTATGTTGGAGTTCCACATTGTTGTCATTTGGGGTGCAGTTGGTCTGACGGGGTGAGCAGTTGGAGGTCTCAGAGAGGTTAAGATAGCGCAATTTGGTAGTCTAGAGAAACATGTTGTTTATCACATGCTAAAAACGGATGAAATGAATGAAGATTTGGATATTGAACTATTTCAACATTCATCATACATTGACAATGGAAATTTAATAAACCATTTAACGAACAAGCAAAGCAAATGTATTGTGATAAGCCTAAACTGTCAGAGTTTAAATGCAAAAATTAACGAAATTAAAGTAAGGCTATAGACATTCAGACGTAGTGGCCTAGAGGGGCACCGAGTGGAGTAGCACACGCAATTAAAGTACATAACATAAGTAGCGTCATGGTGAAGACCGCGAACTATGTTCACCCTCCTGTACTGCTAATAGCGCTAGCTGAGTCGATGCGCTATGCTGCGCCGCACATGAGCCGCATGAGCTGAGATATTGGATTATAGGATGTTCACGGAGCTGAAGGGTACAGAAGTGTCAGAATTTACAGACTACAAAATAATTTGCGACAACATCTCATCAGTAAGATATTCCAGTTCGCCTCCGCGTCCGCGTCCGAGATCAGACAGACAGACAGACAGACAGACAGACAGTATTTATTTTGACCATCTACATAAACTACAATATAAAATTCATTGTAAGGTCAGGGAGGCTCCCATTAAGACAATTATATGCCGCTATCATGGAAGCCACACCACTGATGTAACATAATTATATGATTATCACGTGATCAACTATATATGCATACATATATGTATAAACATAGTATGTTTAGTATAGTATATTATAGTATAGTATAATACATAAATTAGTTTAAACAAATGCAAAGTCATGTCTAGTTTAAGAATGACAGATGTAACAGTTAGAAATATGACAACTTGATTCATAATTCTTGATAAAGTCATTTTTTATATAAGTGGAAAAAACATATAAACTATGTGTAGAAATGTTATCAAGGATGATCTTTGGAGTATTGTTAACAATTTGTATAATGTTGTGTCTTATGTACTTTTTTGCATATTGATGATTAACTCTTGGAATAAATAAGTTGTTTTTACCACGTGTGTGGTATTGGTGAATTGCAAAGGTGTATGTGTATGGAGTACGACTGAAGTATTCTTGTATAAGCTTGTTGATCAATTTGTAATAACATTTGAGCTATTGGAGTCTATAGATGGCATCCAACTTAAGAAATTTATGTCAGAATATATGTGAGAAATGTATTTACTTGAAGTAATTATTCGCAGTGCCTTCTTTTGTAGTTTAAAAATGGGCGATAGGTTTGATGACCCCACATCAATATGTCATAAAATATTATGTGATTGATCTATATAATAAATAGAAGGGGTCTTAAAATATACCCTTGTGGGACACCAGTGGTTATGGCAGCTTCTTCCGACTTGCAATCGCCAATTTCAACATATTGCTTACGATTGTATAAGTAGTTTTTATATAGATCTAGTGTTGCACCAATTATTAGACGGGAGACATTGGAACCAGCGTTGCAGCGTGACGTCACACTTCGGTGCTCTATTTAATTTTAAATTAATGTATTACAGTTCTTGGAGTGAATATACATATTGGATACATATATCCGGGGTGGAAGATAGACGGTTACACCGGCGACTACCGCACCTTATTTATATTACATAGTTACCCCTTGGGGTATATTGTCAGCAATGATGTTCCCATTACTCATAACACACACACTTCCGACGACAACTGTAACAGCTATCGAATAACATTATTAGTTTCACGTTGTTATTATTTATCATTACATAACGTTTATCCTGAGACCATAAATATTTGCAACGCTTTCAAACGAAGACCCCCACCCTATAAGGGTGACGTACTTAATGAATGAATACATGATAATCATGTCGGCCGCGTGGCCTAATGGATAAGGCGTCTGACTTCGAATCAGAAGATTGCGGGTTCGAGTCCCGTCGTGGTCAATTTTGGTGTTTGGTAAACATGAATGGCTGTTGCTATGTTAGAGTTCCGCATGTTGTCATTTGGGGTGCAGTTGGTCTGACGGGGTTAGCAGTTGGAGGTATCAGAGTCTTTCAGAAAACCTGATGTCTGAATGGGGTATGCAGATCAGACTTTTTGGCAGGCTGAAAAACGCACCCCACCAATCAACCAAGCTAAATCACAATGTAAAGTCCACTTGATTATTTATTATCACTAGCAACAATGCACGTCCCGGACGGGATAACTTGGTACTTCATGCACTAAAATTATGATAGCAAGATTTACCAAGTTTGAGAGAACTCACAGCATCGTTTTCGTGTAAATCATATCATGCTCGCTTCAGGATGTGATGGTCTAAACAGCAACAACCGCGTCACGCAATACTCGTTGTATGTTCAAAATGACAAAGGATAACCAAGAATAAAACGTAACCATTTAGTTTTTCGAAATATTTCGTATGCCAAGGGTTCTTAGTGTATTAAGGGTAAATACATTTCTTCACAACGTAAACAGTACCTTAACAATCGAATGAGGAAAAACGTAAGCCTATTATGACAGCGTCTACTTCAATTAACCTAGTGTATGACGCCGAGGCCGGTTTTCCGATGTATATGCTACACATGCATCACTTCCGCAATTGTTCAGTTACGTTTTACATTGCGAAGAAACGTATTTATGCTTAATACATTAAGCACCTTTGGCATACGGAGTATTTCGATAACACATTGGTTACGTTTTATTCTTGGGATTTTAGATTAAACCCTGAGAGTTTAGCGCCCGAGGCACAAGTCGTCTAGGAAGAAAACGCTAAGATACGTACATACTTATACGTACATACGTACATATACGTGCATACGTACATACGTATGTATGTATGTACTATGTACTACGTAACATCGGCCGCGTGGCCTAATGGATAAGGCGTCTGACTTCGAATCAGAAGATTGCGGGTTCGAGTTCCGTCGTGGTAAATTTTAGTGACTTTACTGGCGTATTCACATAAACACGTTTTGTCAATGGCTGTTGCCAGTGTTGCTATGTGAGAGAATAGTTCCACATTGTTGACATCGAGGGTGCAGTGGTCTCAGTGGGCGAGCAGTTGATGCTCTCAAAGATAGTGCAATTGAAGAGTTTGGAGAATCTCAGCAGGTTCAATTGGAGCTCTGAAGGGTGTTGCAGTTGGAAATGCTTTGGACACGCTTGAGGTCTCGTCTGAAAGGGGTTGTGCAGTTCGGGGTTTTTGGTGAGAAAACAACCGCGCTAAATCGATATGTAACGCAATGTGCACCTAATTAGTTATTCTTTTCTATTAATTAGTTCATATACACCAATAGACCGTAGACGTGATAGTGTAGAATTAATAATATTCGTATTGCTATGGTATATTGGCATGAAGAAAGACGTAAGTCTATTGTGTCAGCGTCTGCTTCCTGTTGCCAAGCAAACGAGTTCACGACGCAGCGTCCGGTTTCGCAAAGTAGTTGCTACAGACGCATGGTTTACGCGATTGTTAAGGTATGTTTACGTTGCGAAGAAATTTATTTACCCTTAAAACATTAAGAACCCTTGGTATTTCGTAAAGTAAAAGCTGTTGAAAATGTTCTATTTTCGTATCTTCTTCAGCTTCTCCCTTCTCCGCTGGCTCGTCTGGGTCAACTGTGACATCGGAAAACGGGAGGAGGGGTGTGTGGGTGTGTGGGTGTGTGGGTGTGTGGGTGTGTGGGTGTGTGGGTGTGTGGGTGTGTGGGTGTGTGGGTGTGTGGGTGTGTGGGTGTGTGGGTGTGTGGGTGTGTGGGTGTGTGGGTGTGTGGGTGTGTGGGTAGTGTGGGTGTGTGGGTGTGTGGGTGTGGGCGGTATATTGTAATTTTTCGCAGGTGGTAATCTCCTGCAATTAGTATTGTAATCTCCTGCAATTATTATTTCACTTTTAGATTTGTGTAAATCAACTAAATTTGATGCAAATTCGTCTCGAAAAAATCGGTAGTTTTCAACTATATATTTAGGTGGTCTATATATATTTCAAAGAATGTTTTGTTTGGTCATGGCACAACATGTTATTTCAATAAATTGACATTCTCTGGTGCCTGTATTAGCGTGGGTATTTACAGATTTGTAATTGTATTGCTGGGGTAGATTGCCAAGCCAGCATGTGCACTACAAATTTTGCTGTGGCACATTAATATATATCCATCTATTTAAAATAACGAAATATCATAAAGCATTTAATCTCACAGCCACTACATCTGAATGTATATAGCCTTTTTTTAATTTCGTTAATTTTTGCATTTAAACTCTGACAGTTTAGGCTTAGCACGATAAATTTGCTTTGCTTGTTCGTTAAATGGTTCATTAAATTATAATTGTCAAAGTATGGTGAATGTTGAAATGGTTCAATATCCCAATCTTCATTCATTTCATCCGGTTATAATATGTGATAGAGAGAATGTTTTTATCTAGACCACCAAATTGCGCAAAAAAAAATTATTGTTATCAATCACATTGGAAAATTGGATAAACAATAGTACTCTATGTTTACAGGACACATGACATAAACATGGACTAGTGGCTGTGAAAGAGCTGCACAAGATATATGCCCTGAGCGTAATACAAATACATTTTATAAAAGAGAATATTACGAATATTCCGCATGCATATATAACACAACGTACTTATTGCGTCAGTACGAAGTGGGTGAAAATAATTTACAGCATATGTACTGCCACAACATGAATGCAGAGTGAGAATACCGTAAGTAGATTGAACAAAACACAACATTATTGTTGTGTAAACACTAAGCTTTGGGGAAATACTATGTATTATGAAGTGTCCCAAAAATAAAAATGTAAAATGACTAACACTAAATGTAGTGAAAAGAAAATGTCTAAACATTGCTCTCCCCTAAAATTAAAACAACGTGAATATTGACTGTAGAAAACATCGTATATAGGTATAATATGAAGTAATCGTTATTAAATGATGACATATTGTTGGAACTATGTGTATTAACATACAACAAAATATGTAATACAAAAATGCATTGCATAAAAAATAATAAACCTTTTGTTAATTGGCGATTTTTTTAAAGTTCATAAATCTCCAGTGAAGTAGAGTATGGCACGTGGAGCGTGCGAGATCTACACCAGCCATGGTCAATACTGAACATTACAGAGTTCAAACTTTCGCAAGATCTGCGAGAGTCTTCACTTTCAATCGATGGCTGTTCTCTCGAATCTTTATGAAGACGCTGTAGTTTTGTGTCCACGCACTGTGGATATTCCGGTCACGCTTCAGTTGTCGAGCTTGACGAGAGTGCGGTGTTGTTCGTTGACAGGTGGTCATTCAGATAAATGTCCGTTCCCCTCAACGCGCGTCGTTTCATCATTAGCTCGGTTTTCTTGTCAGCCGAATGAAACTGAAAGATGATGGGACGTTTACCACCACGCTGCGGCGGAAGGTCGTGGATCGCGGTGATATGTTACGGTTCGATCGTGACGTTCAATTTCTGTCAGGCGAAGTTAACGAAGTTCGTTCTCATCGTGGCACTCTCGGAGACGGTCGGAGTTTCCTCGGTGGCGGTCGATGTCGAGCTCCGCGCGCTTTGTCTCTTCGTAGTGGCGGTCGAGGCATAACTGAAAATAGTCAGGCCTGTGTTGATCACATTCTTTTTTAGAATTTTGCTCCAGATCGTTCATTTGTGCCTCCATCTTTGATATGCGCCCGTCTTTCGCCTTGATGAACTCTAGCAGCTCGGTGATACGTTTGTTAGTCGCTGTGGTCTGCACACCCCATTCAGGCCTCTAAGAATACCCTAGTCCGTTCAGGTTTCCTTAACCTCTCCGAGACCTCCAACTGCTCACCCCAACTGCACCTCAAATGCACCCCAAATGACAACAACGTGGAACTATAACATAACAACAGCCATTGACAACAAATGGCCAATCATGTCTATGTGTAAATACACCAAAATTGACCACGACGGGACTCGAACCCGCAATCTTCTGATTCGAAATCAGACGCCTTATCCATTAGGCCACGCGGCCGACGTGATTACGTACGGGGCCATTCATTAAGTACGTCACGCTTACAGGGTGGGGGTTCTTCGGTTGGAAGCTTTGCGAATCCCTACATGGGATGGTGGTGGTCTCGGGGTAAACGCTATGTAATGATAAACAATAACAACTAATATCTGAAACTAATACCGTTAGTCAGTAGCTGTTACAGGTGTCGTCGGAAGTATGTGTGCGTTTTATGTAACGAGAGCATCAGTGCTGACAAAATACCCCAAGGGGTAACTATGTAATATTAATAAGGCGCGGTCGTCGCCGGTGTAACCGTCTATCTTCCACCTATGGATATCTTTACCCCACTCTGTATATTCACTCCATGACCTATAGCATATTCATTTAAAATATAAAAAAACAAAAATAATGTTTTATTATGTAATCAGAAATTAATAGATAATCAAGTGACCATTGCATTGCATGTTTCATTGAAGAGTGCATTTTCGACCTGCGACTGCAGGTTCCCAAAAACCTCCAACTGCGCAACCCGTTCTGACCTCTAGCTACACTCATCCCTTCAGGCTCCAACAAAACCTCCAACAGGGCGCCTCTTCTGAATTCCAGGTGAACACCCGCAGGCTCCAACAAAACCGACGTGATTATCATGTGTATGTGTGTATATATGTATGCATGTATTTATGTTTTGTACGTATGTATGTATCTTTGTATGTATGTATGTATGTATGTATGTATGTATGTATGTATGTATGTATGTATGTATGTACGTACGTATGTACGTATGTATGTATATGTGTGTGTGTATGTATGTAAGTATGTTTTTTTAATGTAATACGCATGTATGTTTACGTTTTCCTCATATACGGATTGTACATCGGGCGTCAAACTGTCACTCAAAGGTGGATTCGGGGGCCTTGGGGCACGTGTCCCTAGGGTTTCGTAATTTTGTGGGCCCGTAGACCTTGTATAATGGGCCCACCCGACCGTGCCCTCTACACCATTTGAAATGCGCCCCCGTTCACGTTACAATAATGTAAAGTTACGCTGAAGCAGCTGCGACAAAATTACAACCCCCACACACACAAACACACCCCTCCACCCGTCTTCCGATGTTACAGTCGAGCCAGAAGAACCAGACGAGCCAGCGGAGAAGGGAGAAGCTGAAGACGAAGATACGAAAATAGTAAAAATTATCAACAGCTTTTATTTTTCGAAATACCTTGTATGTCGCTGAATATACCATCCCATCTTATGCGAGCGAGTCATGATGCATAAGCAACGATGTTGTGTGGTTTCTAACATTTGGTAAATCTTGCTATCGTATCTTTAACGTATGAACTACCACGATATCCCGTCCGGGACGGGCATTTGTGTTAGTGGACATGGTGTGTGTATATATGTATGTACTATGTGTGTACGTATGTATGTATGTACTATGTGTGTACGTATGTATGTATGTACTATGTGTGTACTTATGTACGTATGTACTATGTGTGTACGTACGTATGTATGTATGTACTATGTGTGTACGTATGTACGTATGTTTGTACGTACGTATGTATGTATGTTGACCTTTTCTTCCTACATGGCTTGAACATCAAACGCCAAAATGTCACGCATAGACGGACCCAGGGGGCCTGGGTTGTATGTGATCTTGCCGGTCCTTTGGTGTGGTTCATATATTAAGATTTTTTCTTTTTCCGAAATTCATCCATGGGTTGGGGATCTTGGAGGATCACAATTTTTAAATGGCACTTATAAATGTCCGTCAGTTTTGCATGTCTGCCGCTGAAACATCATCAAACCATATTCTTAAAAAATTCGCAAAAAAGAAGAAGGTGTGTTTAATTCATGTATTTATATTTACAATACATTATTATATTCCACAGCTGTCAGCGGTCACCCAGGTCCAGACGTTCAAAGACGATGACAAGGAAGATTAATTTGCCTAATTTGAATTGTATATTGTATTAGCCAATAGAAATGATGGAAACCTGTCATATGATGTGTAACTACTACCACCCAAACTACTATTGGAAATTGTAGAACAAATTAGCATACCGCTTGCAACAGTTTTCAACTTGTCATTAGACAACTGCACCCCAAATGACAACAACGTGGAACTCCAACATAACAACAACCATTGACAACAAATGGCCAATCATGTCTATGTGTAAATACACCAAAATTGACCACGACGGGACTCGAACCCGCAATCTTCTGATTCGAAGTCAGACGCCTTATCCATTAGGCCACGCGGCCGACGTGATTATCACGTACGGGGCCATTCGTTAAGAACGTCACGCTTAGAGGGTGGGGGTCTTCGGTTTGTGGCGTTGCGAATCCTTATCTAGGATGGTGGTGCTCTCGGGGTAAACGTTATGTAATGATAAATACCAACAATGTGAAACTAATACCGTTTTTTCAATAGCTATTACAGTTGTCATCAGAAGTGTGTGCGTTTTGTGTAACGAGAGCATCAATGCCAATAATAGATCCCAAGGTTCAGTCGTCGAAGGTATAACTGTCTATCTTCCGCTCCTGGATATATTTACCCCACTCTGTATATTCACTCCACGACCTATAAAACATGAATTTAAAATGAAATGAAAGCAAGAATATTGTTTTATTATTATCTAATAAGAAATTAATAGATAATCAAGTGACCATTGCATTGCATGGTTGATTGAGGAATGCAGTTTAGACCTGCGACTGCAGGTTCCCCAACAAACCCAACTGCACACCCCGTTCTGACCTCTAGCTGCACTCACCCCTTCAGGCTCCAACAAACCCTCCAGCAGGAGGCCTCTTCTGAATTCCAGGCGAACACCCGAAGGCTCCAACAAAACCTCCAGCTGCACCCTCTTTGAGACCTCCAACTGCACCCTACTTACGTTCCCAAAACATCAACTGCGCCCCGTCTCTTGTGACTTCCAAATGCAAATTAAAGTGTTTTTATTCATTGTCAAACATGCACCCTTTCTCCAGCTTAAATGTATGTTACTTATTTACATTCTTCTTCCAACATATAGTTGTTGTATACAGCAACATATCATTAACTGAGAACTATGTTTCATTGTCTACACGAATGCCACTTTGACACGTGAAAGTGTTTCACACGACAAGAACAAATAATAATACAGCAACACTATAATGACATCGTCAGCACGAACCTACGTCGATGTTTCTCCGAACAAAAAACATAATTACTGCGGTCGTCAAAGTGACAACGTTGAGTTTACCAACACTGTTTTCTTGATTTCATTTTACATTTCTCACTTGATGTTATTCCAATATTCGGCAATAAAATACTGATAGGCCAACTGCCAGACATTCGCGAATCGCACCTATGAAACGATGGTTTCGGGGGCAAGAAGATGGTGTCATTGCAAGTAATCCCCCCGCATTGTTTGCACTTGTAAGCTCTAATCACTGCACCGTACAATCAGGGAATTGTTTGGTCCAGTAAATGAAAGTACAGCAACTTATCGCATAAATCGTACCGGTGCACGGCGATCCGTATTAGGTAAGGCATTCATGTGACACTGGGGTTTGACGACCGTAGACCATTTTATATAACAAATACTTTTATGCCACACATGCGTATGTGTTTAATGGGATGCGACAACGTACCAGGGGTGCGTCAACCTACCCCGTACACGGGCAGGTCAGCGCAGTTGAGAAGGGGTCAGATAATGCACTATCTTTGAGACCACCAACTGCTCGCCTCTTCAGACCACTGCACCCCCGATGACAACAATGTGAAACTATTCTCCAACATAGCAACACTAGCAACAGTCAGTCAGACGCCTTATCCATTAGGCCACGCGGCCAGTGTGATATGAATGCAGATGTACATGTTTATAGACTTATATAGCACCACATTTATACAATTACAGTCTAATGTGCTGATTGGTTAATTTATAAGGGACACAGGTTTATAGTCCAGTAGAAATCAGCACATTTTTAACCAAACCCGGACATTTTGGTTAAAAAGCCAATTTTTGTTTTAAGATAACCAGTAGTGTTTCCTGAACTTCCAGAAAAACCCCAACCAAAATCAACCTTGGGCAACCTCGATTTTTTTCATGAACAATATATGTACCCTGTCAGTCGCTTTTTGTAACATTTTCTTGTTATTGGCTGTCCATACATAGATGGCTTCCACTGGCTAGCAAGTTAACCGTTAGGATACTTGTGTTGATTTGTATTTTATGTATCCATTAACTCGCTAATAAAAGAAATCAAGTGTTTGCCACAATATTAGATCTTACCATTGTGTATCGAAAGCTAATGTTTAAAATCCAAACACGAGCGATGGTATCACATATATATTAATTTAACCAACATTCGTAGTACTTAATAGAATAAACCGTTTCTGTAAACCCCCTCAAGACATGTTATGCAATGGATCTATTTTCTATATAAATAACAGCTGTTGTATTAATTATTTGCTTACAGGTTGTTAGAACAGTTATAATAAATTTCTGTAATGATTGTTACGTATTATTATTATTATTGTACTTGAGCGATTTGAAAATGTGTGGTATGGAAAGCCAAACATGACATTGTTCATAATTTTGTGGCCAAGGTGTAACGGTAGATCTTGATTGATTTAATAGTGAACAATTCATAGTTAGTAAGGTAGCATTTTAAATCCGAAATTTATGTTTGAGTAATTATATAAGGGAAAGTTAGCAACTGTTGTTGAACATATTACCCATAATTATAGTACACATTGTCATGTTATGAAAATTGCCTAGCAAATAGTCGTACATCTTTTTTAGGAACGGGCCACTGATATGGAGCAATGTGTCATTTGTTAAGAAGGTGGTGGTGGCTTAATGGTTCAATTTAGAAAGAAAGGGGTAGATTCATTGGTGGCGTTGTCAAAACTACGAGGTGCTGGGTTGGCTGAACAATTCAATAATGCAGGTGATCATTATGTCCATGAAAAATGTGGAAAGACTTACACTGCCTAAAAAAATGTGCCTAATTCATCTCAGGCAACAAACCAGTTTGTTGCATCAGAATGTATGCCAACTCGTATGACCTCGAGATGTCACGATTATCAAATTCAATGTCGCATCAAACAGAATAACATTGATCTGGACAAATTCCTGACCATTTTGAGAAGTCACAACCTATTTTCCACTGACAGTGACGAGCACCTGCAAAATGTTGCTACTGGGGCCATAGCCGATGAGAGAGTCAATGTAGACCAAGCTGATCAGAAGTGAAAATTAAAAATTAAAACCTACGCAGTTATGAGGAAAACTGTCAAACTGATAGATGGAAAAGAAGTGCGCATGTCGTCGACGGAGCTGTACCAGAGAATATATATACTTCTAGACCACCAGATCGCAGTGTCTTCTCACATGAGCTAGCAGCCGTAGACCCAGTTTTACTCCACGACAATGGAACAATGCGAAGGCCAGTGAAGTCTAAATTAGTTTCGTACATCGCCACCCTCGATCTCCATGTTGTCTGCAATGATGAAACTGACGTCAAAGCCACAGTTGTGGATGGATGTGCCATTCTGCATCAGATGCCCTGGTCAAAGACAGGTACCTTTCATGAAGTGTGTTCATCTTATGTGATGTATGTTCTACAGTTGGCAGCACACGATAGGGCCTGGTTCTTACTGTTCGACAGCTATGAAGTATTAACGACCAAGGAACCCGTGCAGAAATGACGTAAATTGGACAAGATTCTTTCCGCTGATGTGTTGGTTGGACGTAACACTCCATTGCCTTCACACAAAAGTAGTTTTCTTTCAAACAAGCACAATAAACAGCAACTCATTAAATATCCTCTCTACACACCTGCTGAAAGAAAGTATCGAGGTGCGTCACTCTGGCGAGGATGGAGATGCGGATACCACAATTGTGAAGTGTACCATAGAAGTTGCAGAATCCCACGAAAACGTATGTGTCCATTGTGATGATACGGATCTGCTTGTAATCCTGCTTTACGATGCGCCTGAGAAGTCCATCATTTACATGCACACCAAGCAAAGACTAATCAGTATTAGCGCTGGTCAACATGCTCCCGGAAAGGAGATGTGTAAGTACTTGCCATTTGCACACGCTGCGACACCACGTCAGCTATCTACAGTATTGGCAAAGTCAAACACATGAAAGTTCTAGGATCTTCAACAGAGCCGAGAACATCCGTTGCCATATTCGGCAGTAACACTGCATCGAACGCCGACATTGCAACAGCTGGAGAGTGATATATGGTTTCGCTTTACATCAAAAGCAACTGAAATGTAAGTCTCGACGACCTACGATACGTGCACATAATTTCATGAAAGTACGTGACCATTGAAAAAATGCCGCAAGCAAATCGAGCATGCTACTTCCATTCACTCAGAGTACACCTACAGGTTTCTACTTGGGTTAATCTGAAGACGGTATTGGACAGAAAGAAATATGGCTTCCACTGTGACGCACACCCAGTAGTGCCCGTCATTACAAACAAAGAACGAGTACCCGAACATCTTCTACAAGAGATCCGTTGCCCTTGCAAGCGCCAAAATAACTTGTGTGTCTTGCAACTGTTCAAAGAAGCGTCTTGCCTGTACCGTCCACTGCAAATGTCAAGGACAGTGCTCAAACCGCCCAACTCTTGTACAGCTACCCGACAGTGACGACGATGACAATGCTGATGATGACATTTAACAAATGATGTATTAGAAGATTATAAGTAGGACATTTATGATCTCATCTAGCGATATTCAAGTTTGAATGCTACCATTCATTGTTTGGCGTATAAGTGACATTCATGTCATCTTAGTTAAGATATTAATTAAATCCAGGAGAACGTTGGGACCGAGTGCTATATAAGAAATATATTACTAATTAATTGGTTAATTATTTGATTAATTAAACTCCATCATTAATGTGTGGCTTAATAGACCAGTATACAAATGTATTAACCAATAAATGAAACAGTTAAAAATATGATTAACAACCGCAAACAAAACGCGTTACTTCGAAATTGGACCGAAACACCCCAAAACAAGAATTGGGGTAAAAACAAAGTTCCCCAGGGTTGATTTTGGTTGTTTTTTTGGGGAAAGTTCAGGAAACCCTACTGGTCACCTTAAAATAAAAATTGGCTTTTTAACCAAAATGTCTGGGTCATCGTCAATTTCTACTGGACTATTAGCAATTATTAAAGTATTTCTTTTTAGTCAAATTATTGAAATCGAATCATGACCTGCAATTCTCTTTGGGTCAAATTCCTTGATGATTTTTATACAGTATCTTCAGTCAGTGGTTTGAAATTAAACGTTGAAGCAGACATGTTTTGTAAATAACTAAGAAATTGTTTTATTGGTTTGTGGAGGAATTGTTGGTGCGAGTTTAGTGCCAATATTTACAATGTAATCGTTGAATTCGTTTGCAATCGGCTTATGTATGTATATATGTATGTATGCGGATGATACAACATTTTTTACAAGGATTAAACGTGATGAAGATAGACAGCATTTACAAGATGATCTTGACAGATTGATAAAATGGTCTGAAAAAATGGCAAATGTTGTTCAATTTTGGGAAATGTAAATGCCTCCACACAGGACATGGGAACGAAGATGTACAATATACAATGGGAGGTTCTGTACTAAGTACTACTGTAAAAGAAAAGGACTTAGGGTTAACCATTAGTGCTGATATGAAGGTTTCAGAGCAGTGCGGAATTGCAGCTTCAAAGGGAATTTAAATCCTTGGATTAATTAGGCGAAACATAATGTATAAGGAAAAAGAGCCAATAATACCGCTGTACAAAACAATAGTTAGGCCTCATTTAGAATATTGTATTCAAGCGTGGAGGCCATATCGCAGGAAGGACATAGATATGCTAGAAAGAGTGCAGAGGAGAGCAACTAAAATTATATCAAAACTGAGGGATCTTTGTTACGAAATACGCCTAAAAATGTGGTTTAACAACACTAGAGACCAGGAGATTGAGAGGAGATCAGATAGAAGTGTTTAAAATATTGAATGGTTATGAAAATATTGATAGAAATATTTTTTTCTCAGTTAAGAAAGATAGAAGGACCAGAGGACATGAAGTTACATTAGTAAAGGAACAGTGTAGATTAGATATAAGAAAGTTCTCATTCTCACAAAGGACTGTAAATGATAGGAACATATTATCTTCTGATTGTGTTGGTGCTATTAGTGTGAATATGTTTAAAAATAAAATCGACACGTACCTTAAAAGGGCGGGATACACGTAGATAAAAAGTATTGGACTCTCGATAAGCCAAAAGGCTTCCTTGTCCACTTGCCATCTTGAGTTAATTTTCTGAATGGCAATCTTGTTAAAAATCTTGTATGTACGTACATGTCTATTTCCGTACGTACGTACGTATGTATGTATGTATGTATGTATATATGTATAAATTTCCTTTTAGTTAAATTATTGAAATCCAATCATAACCTGCACTTCTCTTTGGGTCAAATTCCTTGATGACTTTTATACAGTATCTTCAGTCAGTGGTTTGAAATTAAACGTTGAGACATACATGTTTTGTAAATAACTAAGAAATTGTTTTGTAGGTTTGTGTGGGGAATTGTTTGTGCGAGTTTAATACCAATATTTACAATTAAATCGTTGAACTCGTTTGCAATCGGCTTATGTATGTATATATGTATGTATGAGTATGTACGTATGTGTATACGTGTATATTTACGTACGTACGTACGTACGTATGTATGTATGTATGTATAAATGTATGCATGTATGTATGCATGCATGTATGCATGTATGCATGTATGCATGTATGCATGTATGCATGTATGCATGTATGTATGTATATATGTACGTATGTACGTGCCTCGGGCGCCAAACTGTCAGGGTTTAATCTATGATCCCAAGAATAAAACGTAACCACTGATTTGTTTGAAATATTCCGTATGTCAAGGATTCTCGGTGTATTATGGGTAACTACATTTCTTCGCAACGAAAACGTAACTTAGCAATCGCGGAAATTATGCGCGTGAAGCATATTCATCGAGGAACTGGCCCCGGCGTCGTACACTAGGCTGCTTGGAGTAGACGTTGTCACAATAGGCTTACGTTTTTCCTCATTCGATTGTTAAGTTACGTTTTACGTTGCGAAGACATTTATGAAATGTATTTCGAAAAAGGAATGGTTACGTTTTATTCTTGGTTATCCTTCGTTATTTTGGACATACAACGAGTATTGCAGCACGTGCGTGACGCATGTTGTTGCTGAATATACTATCCCATTCTTATGCGAGCGAGTTATGATGTATACGCAACGGTGCTGTGTGGTTTCTAACATTTGGTAAATCTTGCTATCATAATTTTAATGTATGAACTGACAAGTTATCCCGTCCGGGATGTGCATTTTTGCTAGTGTGAATAATTAATCAAGTGGAGTTTGCGTTACATTGTGATTCAGAGTGGATGGTTGGAGGGGGCGTTTTTCAACCTGCGACAACAGGCTGCCAAAAACCTGATCTGCACACCCCATTCAGACATACTCCGTTCAGATTTTCGTAACCTCTCTGAGAACTCCAACTGCTCACCCCGTCAGATGAACAGCACCCTAAATGACAACAATGTGGAACTCCAACATAGCAACAACCATTGACAACAAATAAACAATCATGTTTAATTGAATACACCAGTAAAGACAATAAAATTGACCACGACGGGACTCGATCCCGGAAACTTCATATTCAAAGCCAGACGCTGTCACGATGTGGTGTTACGAACATAACGTAGGTTGATAGCGACTGCGAAAGACTACAATAGCACTCGCCAGCATTGTGGCGTAGCGCTAAATATAGTACATGACGTGTAATGCTTTTGCGCGTGCGTAAACAAAGACCGGAAAAGACGGGCAAACATTGACGTTTCGACATTTGTTTACATGTTGGATCATTGGCGATAAACGCTATTGTATTCATTATTCTAGGTCGCCAGTATAACACCGATTGTCCAGCATGGTTAACAAGCACTGCAGTTATGTGACTAGCATCAATGATTCAAGATACGCTCATTGACAGCACCCGCGGGGTGTTTCTTTATTCCCGTTTCCGTTTCCCCAAACTTTGCTAAGCCTAAGCTAAGGCTAAGCCTAAGGCTAAGGAGGCTAAGCTAAGCCTAAGCTAAGGCTAAGCCTAAGGCTAAGGAGGCTAAGCTAAGCCTAAGGCCAAACCGCTAAAGTAAAGCATGCACACATCACGACACAATTTGTACATGTTTAGTTGCAGTTGGTCAGAGAGAAGGCTTCACCAACTTACAACCAATGCCGGGCTCCTGAAGCCTTGGGACAATTTTTCGACCTTACTGCGACTAGGGATGTCGATGAACATTTCAGCTGCAAATCCATTGTGTTTATAGTTGCACGTCCTAAATTCGTGCACCGTCCAATTCGGTATCCCATGGACGTTGTCTCGTTTGACTGCTTCGGTGAAAGTCTATGTTAAACTGGCAGCTACAGTCTTAATAAACCTGGTTGACGTGCCATCATTCAGTGCAAGTTTTAGGTTTGAGAAAAAATTACAATACAGCGTTGCAAGGGAATTTCGCGTCGAAACGATAGCACAAGAATAAAATCGGCCGAGACCAGTGAGGCTGCAGCGTCAATGGGCGCTTATTACAAGTCGTTAAAGTTGCAAATAAATATGTGTTATTCCCGAAATGTTCCGTTTGTTGACATCCTTACCACAGCGTGGCCTACTCTATTAATGAGCTAATTTGTTAAACTACGTCAATGATGTGTTGTATTGATGTAATCGCCTACTTGGTCTTAATTTAGTATGGTATGTGTTACTATCGAATTAATATTATTACAAAACTTATTGTTGGCAACATTAATTATTGTGAACTTACAATAAAGTAACTGTTTGGTATTGGCAGCCTTATTATGTATACTTAATTCACAATTGCACATAATACCAGAACTATTACACCTTTCAACTGAATAGGAACAACGTTTATTTATGTTAGATAATGTTAATTATTTCACAATTAAGACAACTTTTTAACTATTTGTTTGTACTCAATCTATGACATAACTAAATATTTAGTAATTTAGACTATTGATTCTTCACACGAAGGTTTCCTCAGATTTGCGTAAAAACAACATATATTAATGTAACTTAGGAGAGTAAGCCAGCACACGCACGCACACACGCACGCACACCCCCACACACTCACACGTAATAATAATAGTAAACTGCTAATTGTACAATGCCGTGTATCCGGATCAAAAAACCTGTCCATATTAAAATACATCGTTGGTAAAGCGTAATCACTATCATAACAATTTAAGAAAGAATAAAAATATAATATGTAATATAAAAATATACCTTTGTAAAGAAATAACTTACGTTATGTGAAATAAAGTATCGGACAAATAAGTATATACAGCTGTACTGACTAAAGTGCGTATTTAACTAGTATAATATACTTTTTGGTTTATGCAGCACCATACCATTCAATGTTCATAGTGCTGTACATAACATTAATAGATAACCAACACAATTAGTCACTGCTTTAAAATAAATAACACAAATACATAATTAAATGCAAAAACATCACGTCAATGAGTGGCGGTATATATTATATTAGTATCAGGCATAATGATTGACAATACAAATTGCTGGTCATATCGTTATTGCAAGCATATCCAACTTTCAAACAAACTTCGCTCGAAGGAAGGCCGCGATATTGCAGCCACTGTATTAACTATGTATTCGAGTATCATTCTACATTTGCAGGAAACAGTTTCGCCACAGGGATGTCATTTTCTAATAGCTTATTTTTGGGAAAAGGCGCGGTCCTGCTATTTTTATTGTTGTACGACGCATTTGCAGTTACTAAGATAGCATTAAACTTACGCTTATAGCATAGCATTGTGTAAGACTATCTTTTATCCATAGTTATGGATATCAATCCTAGTATCGTCCATACAATGACTTTCGTGCATGATTACTTAATGCAAGAATTTCCCTCACAAATAAATATGAATGCCAAGGTTCATAATGATATTTGCACTATACACTACGTGTAGCAGATGTGACTACGTGTTTCAAATATGACTGATTACTGTTTTTCTCACGAACAAATGTGTCAAATATTGTAAGATTATCCATTCATGTGCATGAATAAACTAAAATAAAAATTAGTAGAAGTTTCCATTCATTGTCCACGAAAAGTCAAACATTTGACCTTCACCTGACCTTCAGCGTCTGATATTGACCTTGAATTGACAAAAATAACATCAGAAATGGATTCTACGCACTCCAACAATCATTAAAAGAGGTATTATACATCATCCTAGGACAAGTAGTTCAAAAGTTAAATTTTCAAGATATCGCCCTGTGGCCAACTTGGATTTATGCAAATTACCAGAGTTGACCAAAGTTGCCATTTGGGCAACCAAGCTCAATTTGTTCTAGGACCCCATATGAGTACAACTCAACAAAAAAGGTTCATAGGATAGAATATTTCTAGGTTTATGAAATGACAAATGCACTATTATCAAACCCATACATCGAAGCAATACCGAGCGGTTGCGTAGACGATTAAATCTTACATTCATGTATATTCTAGAAGAGAATACCGGAGTGTCGCATCGCAGCGAGGACCAACAAGATCTACACGTCTGTGCGTGAAGCCGAGTGACATGTAGTGCTGGTACTCGCGAATAGGCAGTTTCTGCGTCAAGTGTGAATTCCCGCGAGACGAGGGAAATTTCCTACAACTAAGCGGAGTCGACTTCGGAGGGCTGCCGATGGCCAGAACAGATTGTACTACGTAATTTGTTTCACCCATATACAGGCAGACAGTATTTATTTTGACTTTCATAAGCACATGAACTACAATATAATATTCATTGTATGGTCAGGGAGGCTCCCATTAAGACAATTATATGCCGCTATCATGGGAACCACGTGATCAACTATATATGCATATATACATTGTTAAAGCTTATACTCAGTGAGATATAGCAACATAACTAAACATTGTTTATTACGTACCAGAAACGGTAAATTGTTATACAATAGCGTGAGCCATCATATCACTGTTAAGCGAAGTTGATCTTCCTCGTGGTCTCTCGTCAGTGACGGGAGGTCCCATTATTTGAGGGGAGACCACCAATTCCCTCCTCTCTTTTTTAATGTCCGAACATTGGAGGACTTAGAGTCGCAGTTTACTGGGAGGCATCTTCTGACGTTTGCTACGTCGCAGTTCGTTGTGGGAGGACGATGAGATGTCTCGTTCAACGTGGCCAGTGTTGCTACTTTCCGCAGTATTGTGGATACGAACATCGTTCTCTCCCGAGTATACTGTGTCCGGTTTGATGTATCAGCGGTTGCGCCAGTAGACACGACCACTGGGAAGTTTCACATGATAGTCGCGGTGTCGGCCAATTCCGACGATCACGCCTACTTTATCCCACTGTTTTGCAAGAGGATTTTACAATCTTACTCGTGCGCCAATGCGTAGTTGTGGTAGAGGACGGGATTGCCTGTTGTAACGCTCTTTGCCCCGTGCATATGTTTGCCCGCAGCCAGCATCCTGCTTATCCGCCACATTTTGCCACTTGCTTGCAAACGATTGTCGGTGTGCGGCTACTGCCGATCGCAGTGGGTGTCCAAATAGGATTTGTGCAGGGGAGAGGCCACCTGCACGAGGAGTATTGCGGTATTCTAGAAGTCCTCGCTGGAAATTCTCATCGTCCAGATCTCCATTCACGGTTGTTGTTGCAATGAGTTTTTTATTGTTTTCACCGCAGCCTCGGCATGTCCGTTAGATTGGTGGTAATGTGGTGTGGATGGTGCGGGACGAACGCCCCAGCGTTTTAAGAACTGGTTAAACTCACCAGACGCGAACTGAGGACCACCATCAGATCTAAATCGCACTGGGACTCCAAGCTCCACGAATGCACGTCGACATGCATAGATGGTGTGGCGGGATGTAGTCTTAGCCTTTGGGAAATGGAAGACCACAGGCCATCCTGAGAGTCGATCTACATAGACGAGATAATCTCGTCCGGCGCAGTGGAAGAAGTCTGCTGACACATCTTCAAACACCCTGTTTGGTAGATGTTCTGATCTCAGTGGTTCGCGTTGCTGAGAAGGTCGGAGTTCTTGGCATTTATTGCAACTTGCCACTGTCGTAGCGATATCGTTACTAATGCCAGGCCAGTACACGTTTTGTCTCGCCCTGCGTTTCGTTCTATCGGTCCCTTGGTGCGAGGCATGAAGACGCGCTAGAACTTCACGTCGAGCTGACTTGGGCACGACAATACGAGGTCCACACAGGACTATCCCGTCGTTCACTGACAGCTCGTTGCTGATGTTCCAGAATGGTATGACACTAGCGTTTGCTTTGTCTCTTGGGGACGGGAAGCCATTCTGGACGTTCTCAATGAGAGTTTTGTACTTTTCGTCTTGCATAGCGACTGTTCTAAGTCGATCTAGTATCGGGTCACACAGGTGATCTTGCTGATCATCTTGGTCGTCTTCATGTACCATTCTGGATGCATTGGTGGTTACCGCGTGAACGTGGTGTTCTACTTCTTCTTCTGCTTATTGATCCTCCTCTGATGGATCCGACACAGGTGCACGTGACAAAGTATCTGGGATGCAATGGTCTTTGCCCTTTGTCCAGCATGTCGTGAACGAGAAGAGTGGTGTCTTTTCTTTGAGACGTTAAAGACGTTTGTTGTCGATATCGTCAAGGCGATGGCGATCGAAAATTTTCACCAATGGTTTGAGATCGACGACCAACTCAAAATGTGACAGTCCGAGTAGTTGAATGTGACACTTCTTCATTGCCCAGGTGGCTGCCAGTAGCTCTAATTCCACCATGGCGTAGCGACTTTCCGTGTCTGTAAGAAAGCGTGATCCGCACTGAATCAGTCGCCATTTGTCTGTGTGTTGCTACAAAAGAGCATAGCCCAGACCTTTGCGTCGAGATGCATCTGTGTTTAGCACCGTTGGTTTTGATGGATCCAAGTGTGCCAGTGTAGGAGCAGTTACCAACGCCTTCTTGTTGGCTGAAAGGCTTTGCTGTGTGTTTCAGTCCATCGAAACTCGTTCTTGCTCTTCAGTAGCTCACGCAGTGGATCAGCATTTGTACTGACCGTTGTCGTGAAGTCACCAAGCTGGTTGATAAGGCCCATAAAAGATCGTAGTTCTGTCAAGCAGGTTGGTGTAGGGAATTCGGCGATTGCTTTCAGCTTTTCCGGATCTGTGCTGACGCCTTCTGCGTTGATTTTGAAGCCAACGTAATTCACCTCATTTTCCGCGAACTTGAACTTATCGGGGTTCAGGGTAATGCTGTGCTCCCGACAACGGAGCAACACTGAGCGAATTCTTTCGATGTGTTGCTCAAAGTTTTCATCGTGTACAACGACGTCATCCATGACCTTTTTGACGTTATTTAAGCCGGCGATCGCTATGTCGCCGCGTCAGCAATATTCATCGCCAGTTGAGGACAGTTCCATGGGGCTTCTCAAGAAGAGAAAACGTCCCCAAGGGGTCAAGAAAGTCGTCAGTTCTTGGCATTCGGGCGAGAGTGGTATCTGCCAGTACCTTGTTTTGCGTCTAACGTCGTGAAGTATCTTGACCCTGGTTTGATGTTGGAGATTGCTTCTTTCGGTGTCTTCATAGGATGAATTGGTCGACAAACGGATTTGTTGAGACGTGTGTGGTCCACACAAAGACGTATACCCCCTCGTGGTTTTGGCACTACCACGAGCGGATGACACCATCTGGTGGGAACGTCTCCCAGTGACTTGATAATGCCTTGTCTTGACATCTGGTCGAGATTTGCTTTGATTTCATCCCGCCATGCGAAAGGAATGGGGCGAGTTGCAGATATTGCAAAAGTCTCAACGTTCTCGTTCAAGTAAATTTTCATTGGTTCACCCAACATTGTCTTCAGTTGGTCACTTGTGTCGAACACGTCTTTGAATTCTTCAAGTAAGTCATTGCGCTTGCGTGTTCGCATGTCGGATGAATCGTGTTCTGAAGGAATCGTTTTTGGCGATTTTGTTTCACGTGACCGTCTTATGGCACGAATTTATTTGGGATAATCGTTCGGCACGATTCCTAAGTCTCGGCAAACATACCAAGCCAACATAAGTCCTTTTTGCTCTTTGCAGATAAGAACCGTCTCTTTCGTATGTTTGTCTGCTGCATGGATGTGGAGGTCTACTGTGCCAATACATTCGAATGATGTACCATTGGCAGCAATGTGTTCGGGCGGGGGACATGTATTTCCGATGTTTAATCCTATTTGTTTTACGATATCAAGCCCTGCAACAGTGGCTTCGGCCCCTGTGTCTGGTGTTGCCAGTGCTGTTGTGATGAAGCTATCATCAGCATTAGGATGAAGTTGTACCTTAATGCGCGGGGCGCGACGGTGTTTTTTCTTTCCCAGAATGTCCAGTAAGCGAATCTGACTCATTGCGGTCAATCGACGTGTACTCTTATTCTGTGGATTGTTCTGACGGCAACACGTAGCCCAACGACCCATTTCCTTACAGACTGAACATATACTGTTTCGTGCTGGACATTCATCTCGCGTTTTATGAGCCGATTTTCCACAATAACCGCATATGTGGTTATGTTTTGAAGTTATTCCTGGTTTTACTACGTTACCAGGTTTTCTTGCCAATTCCGTCTATCTTCGTATGGCCATTGTCATTGTTTGCAAGTGCAGCTTCATCATTCATTGCTGATTCTTCACTCCTGCAGATACCAACTGTTGTCAGTAGAGAAGGGGGAGGCGTGATTGCTAATAACTTTCGTCTTGTTTCTGGGTCACGAATTCCCGACATAATTCGCGTAGTAAGACGCTCGTCTAAGCACTGCTGGCAAAGGTCTGCGTTGTTGGCAATTTCCCGCAATTCCGTGTAGAAGTGGTCGAACGGTTCGCCTTCTTCTTGTTTGCGTTCTTCTAGTGCCACCCTGTCCAGTGTAACATTTCATTTGGTTCGGATGTGTTCTTGGATTCGGTCTAAGATCGCTGTGACGTTTATATCATCATCATTGTCTATACCGATGGCTAATTGCAATGTAGCACACATTTCAATAGAGAGGCTAGTGCGCAGCATGGCTCTCTGTTGACGTCCTGGGAGACGGTCGAGCTGTTCTAACTCCACGAAATCTTCCCATGATCGCCTCCATGCTGCTAGTTCTCGTAGTGTTATGTCTGCTGGCATTGGCTCCGGCGGTCTAGTTTTGGCGTGTTGGCCGGTAGAAGTACGCTGGACGGTGGTCACGGTGTCTGTGTGTTGAGTCTCCGGACCACTATGTAAAGTTGTTGTCCCCTCCGTCTTCCTTCCTTCCTTCCTTCCTTCCTTCAGTTGGGCGGTACGCAAATGGCTTAAGAAGACCGGAGCCTTACCTCGGGTATATCGCTCGCCAAGCCGTGTGCATCATCGTGCTGTGGTGATGCATTGTCCCCTCACGACTAAGGGTGTATTTGTTTGTCAATGAAATTGAACAAACAAACGTTCCAGGTTCGTCACGAATATATATGTTTTATTCATCAGTAGAAACTTCAGACACGATGTCCGTACAACGTTAGCACATTCATGTGCGCCGACAGTACAACTCTATTTTACATTTAAAATGTCCGTGGTTTTTGAAGATCGAAAGAATAAAGCAATATATAAACCACCGTGGTTTATATTTGCCGAAATTTTGATGATAAGTCTAAACTGTGGGAAACATTTTCCTAGTTTCCCGTGGAGAGCGTCAACGTGTCTCCTCGTCTGTGTTCATTGTCCGTAATTCCAAAAATAGTTCCCTTTTAAACAAACTGGCTCGGCCTCAAGCCAAATCCGGGAATTGTCTTTAAACCGCAAGGGATCGAAACGCATAGTATGAAATTTGTATAATTATGGCTCTACGCATGAGTGTTTTTAATGTCGTCATAATATGGGGGATGAGGGTGCTCACTCACGTGAGGGGGTCTGCATTTATTTGCACAATTTCATCTTTCCGGTTCGATCTTAAAACCAGGACATGGTCACGAAGTGAATCTAAGGTCAGGCTAATGTCTGCACCAAATTCCAGTCATAACTCTTAACTGTCAACTACATTATGTTCCGGTAGACACCAAGAACTACGCCTACAGACGCGAAAATAAACAAATCGTTCAAACCTTGTTGCTTTAGAAACGCGCCCACAGTGACGGCGACTATATGCTTGCTTTGTGCAACATTCTTTTATATAATGCTTTTATATAATGTGAATCTGGATTTTTGTTCTAGACTTTCTCTGCTGGTCTGTTACATATCAGACACACTTCTAGTTTAAAATACATTTTTAAACTCACAATAAACTAACAAAAGATCCTGCAGGATACTATCGTTATATGGCTAATTTGCAAACCATGCGTATACATGTCTTACTAACCTCTGGCCTCCCACAGCTCGCCTCAAGATTAGCTAAATGGCATCCATAAAAGATGTCTTCCAATTCTAACAATAAAATTGAACGTAATCAATATAAGCGTAAGCCAAACATATATGTCTAAATGACATTCAGGTGTTATCGGTCTTATATACGCCGATATTCGCAACATGCACATAATAATGGCAATCAAGGTAATAAAACATGCTTAGTTGTTTAATACGACACTGTGTTAACATAATAACCACTCTATAATATTCAATTAACAATTAACTATCCATTAACAGAAGCTCTTTCGGTGTCTTTAGACTACCGTACGGAAACTGCATTTCCCTGTTTCCTTGTTGGAAAACCTGATTTATCCAACAGCACAACTCTTTAGACGATTCTTGTAGTCCAGTAGCATTTGTTTTCTACTTCGCGTTTTTGTACAAACCTATCTTAAGGATATAGTCAGTGTAATGCCGTATTCCTAACGTTTTGTAAAACCGGAATAATTACCTGACCTTCCTTCCGAAAAAGTCTATATACACATAAACGTTGAAACATCATCTATAGTGATTTAAATTAACTGCTCTGTCTTTTAGTCGTTTAAATTCATTCAATTGATTCGGATTAGACTCTATTCAAGAATCCATTCCCGCGGATCAATTTGCCTAGATCGGACATAAAGACGTCTTCATTTAAGTCCCGCTTTTGCAAACCTCCGATAATTACATATTGGCGTCCCACATATTTAATTGTCACAAATAGGCCTACCCATATTGGTAACCACATCCTCGTTTCAATATGTGACCCGTTGATCACGTTTAGTCAATATCTGACAACAAAACATAGACCTTCTACGTTTTTACGTCGCGGTGCTTACGCGATAACACTTACGTAACTTAATAAATTGGATGCACTGAAAAGTTCCGAGACTCCTCGTAACTCTAACGTCACATTGCATCTACTAACTCTTTCCTGGACATCCGCTCGTCCTCACGCTAATATCATATTGTTTTCTTCTACAATAAAACTCGACAACCACCGTTAGGTTGGCACCCAACTCTGTCAATCAGATTAATCTATAATTCTGACTTCAGTAAATTTCCGTGTTCGAATAGTGGTCAAATATAATAATGTAAACATTTCTCAGCTCAACGTAATATCTTTATTCTATTTAATAAAATTCGGATTAATCTTGTACTGATTTCTTGTTTTTAGAAATCCTTCAGCAATGAAAACAACCAGCCGGAAAAGTTAACTGAATTTGTCACGTTTAAGTAGCTGCGGAAAATTTGGCATAACCAAATTCCTGGAGATACGTGCTCACAGCTTGCTTCCTGTTTGATTCACGTATTCCGCTACTTTGTAATCTACCACAACTTTAGTAAACGTAGATGATTATCAAAGCTTCAGAAGACACCTAGATTGTTCTATTTCGCTGACGGCTCGCAGCAAGCGAATATTGTTGTAAGTCTGAAAACATTTGTTTTATTCACAGCTGGCCAATACAAATTCCAATAAATTTATCGCTGTTTACACCTAACATTTTTAGTCAATTTAAACTGAGACAAACCCTGTGCTAAATCCCAATTTCTCTGAAATAACGTAACTCAGTAATGCAACCCGTTCATTGTTGTAACACTCCCTACCACACGTAGTTAAATTGTATTTAAGCGAATACCCTCCGCTGGGTGTTCTGTTGCTATTGGAAAGTAACTTTTAAAATGTAAACCCTTTTGATAATTTCTTTCTACTTCTCCTTTCGTTGAAACTATGTGTCTCTCTTCAAAACAATTTAAAACAATTCAGTCGAAATTTAATATAATGCTCACGTACATTTTTCCTTTCTAAATGATTCCTTTAAAACACACTCTGAGGTCAATTATCAAGTCCTTTTTCATCTTGATCCCCGTCGTGTAGGCTACGTGCTGTTTCGATATGGTCCCCGGACTGTTGAGTGTCGCCCAGTGTCGACTAGATTAGTCTACCTCGTGGCGCGCGTCACGGTCGCCGTCAGTGTTGACACTGTCCCCGACTTCTCGCGGATCTTCATTGTTTGGTTTCGATTTCACGCAACCGTACAGCTGTTTCGCCTTCGCTGCCGACAGTCCACTGTCTCCCCGCGATTTTGTCTCGTTGGCGGCACGCACCGTCGATTTCCTCGCATCTCGGCCACTCTCCGTTTTCTCTCGTTGGTCGTTCCGGTGCCGTTCGTCAATGTACTTAATGGTTCGGTCCTTCCCTTCCAACCTCCCTAACGACCCGGATAACCACAACATACACCTACTTAGTACAGCATAGCTGCGGTTATCGTTTGGCCTGATATGGGGCAGCTGGTCCAGAAAGACCTACATTTAAGAATGAAGTCTATGTAGTGTTTAACATCGCCGTCGGAATGCGTGGCACACGCCGGCGATCATTGTCGATCTCGAGCTGACTCGTCAGTTGTAAGACTGCGTCATCGTTTTGTCATGCAGATCCTGGCGCTGACTCGCCAGTTGTAAGTTGTTGTCCCCTCCGTCTTCCTTCCTTCAGTTGGGCGGTACGCAAATGGCTTAATTAAGAAGACCGGAGCCTTACCTCGGGTATGTCGCTCGCCAAGCCGTGTGCATCATCGTGCTGTGGTGATGCATTGTTCCTCACGACTAAGGGTGTATTTGTTTGTCAATGAAATTGAACAAACAAGCGTTCCAGGTTCGTCACGAATATATATATTTTATTCATCAGTAGAAACTTCAGACACGATGTCCGTACAACGTTTGCACATTCATGTGCGCCGACAGTACAACTCTATTTTACTATATTTGCCGAAATTTTTGTAAGTCTAAACTGTGGGAAACATTTTCCTAGTTTCCCGTAGAGAGCGTCAACGTGTCTCCTCGTCTGTGTTCATTGCCGCCCTCCTCGTAATTCCAAAAATAGTTCCCTTTTAAACAAATTGGCTTGGCCTCAAGCCAAATCCGGGAATTGTCTTTAAACCGTAAGGGATCGAAATGCATAGTATGAAATTTATATAATTATGGCTCTACGCATGCGTGTTTTTAATGTCGTCATACTATGGGGATGAGGGTGCTCACTCACGTGAGGGGGTCTGCATTTATTTGCATAATTTCATCTTTCCGGTTCGATCTTAAAACCAGGACATGGTCACGAAGTTAATCTAAGGTCAGGCCAATGTCTGCACCAAATTCCTGTCATAACTCTTAACTGTCAACTACATTCTGTTCCGGTAGACACCAAGAACTACGCCTACAGACGCGAAAATAAACAAATCGTTCAAACCTTGTTGCTTTAAAAACGCGCCCACAGTGACGGCGACCATATGCTTGCTTTGTGCAACATTCTTTTATATAATGCTTTTATATAATGTGAATCTGGATTTTTGTTCTATACTTTCTCTGATAACTAATAATAATATTAATTAACTAAATTAGCCACTGCAGGTCTGTTACAACTAGACTCATCATTGGCGCCGTTGCTGGGTGCGCGCGAAGGTGATTTATGGGCGCATCTGTCGAGGGTCTCGCAGAATAGACGCATCGATAGTTCATGTCTTTCATCGCGTGCGCGCTCCCGTTCCTGTTCTCGCTGTTCACGTTTGTTGTCCCGTTCTTCTTGTTTAGACAGGAATGTCGCAAGCCAGTCTGGTGCGATTGTCACCGCAGCGAGGACTTTGGTGAACGTCAACGCTTGTGGCGCGCTCATGCGGAGCTTTTGAAAGCTCCGCGGCGCCGTGTTTGCTTGTGGCGCGGGATTTTCTGTCCATTTTGTCGCTACCGTTTAGACAAACCGACTTTATAACGTCTTATTTTGAGTTCGTGGCCTTTTGCTGACTGCGCCATGTTAAAGCTTATACTCAGTGAGATATAGCAACAGAACCAAACATTGTTTATTACGTACCAGAAAAGGTAAATTGTTATACAATAGCATGAGCCATCAAATCACTATTAAGCGATGTTGATCTTCCTCGTACGTGGTCTCTCGTCGGAGACGGGGAGGTCCCATTATTTGAAGGGAGACTACACCATACATAAATTAGTTTAAACAAATGCAAAGCCATGTCTTGTTTAAGAATGACAGATGTAACACTTATAAATATAACAACATGATTCATAATTCTTGATAAAGTAATTTTGTGTAAGTAGAAAAACCATACAAGCTACGTGTAGAAATGTTATCAAGGATGATATTTTGAGTATTGTTAACATTTTGTATAATGTTGTGTCTGATGTACTTTTTTGTGTATTGATGATTAACTCTGTAAATTGCTTTTACCACGTGTGTTGTATTGGTGAATTGCAAAGTTGTATGTGTATGGAATACGACTGAAGTATTCTTGTATAAGCTTGTTGATCAATTTGTAATACAATTTGAGCTCTTAGAGTCTATAGATGTCATCCAACTTAAGAAATTTACATTCTTTGAAGATGGGATCTGAGTGAGAATTGTATTTACTTGAAGTAACTATTCGCACTGCTTTCTTTTGAAGTTTAAAAATGCGATGGACTTGATGACCCGACATCAATATGCCATAATTAATCTTGGGAAGAATGGGTGAATTATACATTATAGATAATATATTCTTAGGTAATGCATGTTTAAGTTTGTTTAAAATTCCAATTATTTTATTGATTTTATTCGCTGTTTTGCTTATAATATTATATGGCTGTCCCATTTTAGGTGTTAGTTTATGGTGATACTTAACAAATTAAAATCATGTACACATTAAATATTTGTCCATCTTTTTTAGGAAGTTCGATTTCCTTTTGGGGCATGTGGAATACCATGAATTTAGTTTTTATGTTAAGAGAAAGTTTGTTTGCCTTTAGCCACCTGCATATATGTTCTACTAATTCTTTATTTATGTTTTGATTTTGGACTTGGCCATCCGGAGATTGGAATTTATTCAATGTACTAAAAAGAGTGGTGTCGTCTGCATACATTATGAATTTAAAATAATTACTGGAAAATATTATGTCATTGATATATATATAATAAATAGAAGGGGTCTTAAAATAGAACCTTGTGGGACACCAGTGTTTATGGTAGCTTCTTCCGACTTGTAATCGCCAATTTTAACATATTACTTACGATTGTGTAAGTAGTTTTACATAGAAATTAGAAACTTAAATTTTTCATATCCAAGAATCATGTTAAATTACCTGGTAGAGGCTTTCGTTGACGTGTCACGTCGACTTCATCAGTACCTATGACGCTGAATGACGTCATCGTACACGTGAGGCAGTTCGTAATTGCCCTCGTCTCTGTTGATGGGTGTTTTGGTTTTTCTGATCCAGATGGCTTCTTTGATATGCCGAATTCTTCTGTTGGGTTCTTTGTCTACAATTTTCACTCCCTCCCAGCCTATGATATGGTTTTCAGTTGTCGTATGGTCTGTAAGGGCGGATTTATTGATGGTAGACATCAATCTTTTTTTCCCGCTCCTTGTGTATTTCTAATTTTTCGTGTTGTCTACGTCCTTTCTGTGTTCCTCCAGTCTTGTTTTGAGTAGTCTTCCTGTCTCCCCAATGTATTCCCCACCACAATTCTTGCACGGTATTTGGTACACCAGTTCGCCCTGTTCTTCTAGCTGTACTTTGTCCTTGGGATGTACCAACAGGTGCCTGAGGGTGGTGTGGGGACGCATGGCCGTTGCTACTCCATACTTTTTCAGTACTCGATGTACTCTCTCTGAGACCCCCTCTATGTATGGGATGACTACTTGGCTCCGATAGTTTTTGTCCTTAGTCTTTTTGTTGGTCTTTTTCTTCTTACTGCTATCTGTCACCTTTTTCAAGGCCCACGACGGATAGCCACATACTCTTAGAGCTCCTCTCAGGTGTTCCACCTCTTCTTTCTTGTCCCCCTCCTCCGAACTTATTGTCTCACACCTGTTCATAAGGGTTCTGACAACTCTCAACTTCTGATGTTTGGGGTGGTGGGATGCAAAATTCAGGTATTGGTCAGTGTGCGTCTTCTTCCTGTACACTGTGGACTTCACACTGCCATCTTCCTTTCTGGTGAACTTTGCATCCAAGAAGGGCATGCTGTTGTTCTCTTCGTCTTCCCGCGTGAAAATGATGCTACCTGTGGGGTCTACAGTGTTCATGTGTTGTTGTAATTTCTTTGCCTTTCCTGTGTGTACCAGGCAAATTACATCGTCCACATATCGCTTCCAATTTCTCGGTTGGCAATCGACTGGTGCTGTGGCTATGATTTTCTGCTCCAGGTCCTCCATGTACAGGTTCACAACAATGGGGGACACTGGACTGCCCACGGCTACCCCAAACTTCTGTTGGTAAATTTCTCCTCCAAATCTGAAGTATGTCGTCTCCAAGACAAATTTCAACAACTCCATGATGTCGTCTACGTTTATATTTGTTCTCTTCTTTAGTGTCTTGTCATTCTCTAGTCTTTTTCTGATGACTTTGCAAGCTTCTCTGATTGGGGTCTTCGTGAACAGTGACACAACGTCATATGACACAAATGATTCTCCTTCTTCCATTCTCAGCTTTGTCATTTGTTTCACCAATTCTTGTGAATTTTCCGTATGGTGTTCTGTTTTTCCAAAAAGTGGTTGTAGTATGTTGGCCAATTCTCTGGATACTCTGTATGCTATTGTCTGTGTGTAGTCGACAATTGGTCTGAGTGGCACCTTCTCCTTGTGGATTTTTGGTGATCCATACATCCGTGGTACTATTTTTAGCGTAGGATATAAGTACCAGTACTGATCTTTGGTGATCTTCCCCTCCTTATCCAAGGAATTTACCATTCTGATGAGTTCTGCCTTATAATAATCTTTATTGATACATAATGTTAAGTATAGCACAGATGTAGCAGTAATATGAAACATGTATACATTACGTAACAAATGGAACGAAGCAACACATTGCTTGTGTTCCTTATTCATGTCATATTTGCAATGAAAACTATGATTCGTGTCAAAAAAACAAAAAACAAAACATCTTCATAATAAACTAACTAATTATTTAATAATGCATTATACGAGTACCGCAAGACTGAACACCAGGTACATCTTAACATGACAACATTATACGAGTACCGTAACACTGAACACCAGGTACATCTTAACATGACAACATTACACGAGTACCGTAACAGTGAACACCAGGTACATCTTAACACGACAACATTATACGAGTACCTAACACTGAACACCGGGTACATCTTAACATGACAAAGTTACATTAAAGCAGCATTTAGCATATGTTTGCTAGAATTAGACGCTTGGTCCTTTGTTTGAACATATGAAGAGATGTACAATATTGTAAATAGTTATTTGTAACAAATGTATTCCAGATTTTAGGACCAACATAAGCCAAAGACAGTTGTCTACAATTAGTCTTGCAGTATGGTATTTTATATGTTACTTCCTGCCTTGTATTATATTTATGTGTGGATATTTGCAGGACAAATACATCATGATATATATCTGGCAACATACCCCTATTATGCTTGTACATTAGAATACAGCATAAATATTTATTTACGTCATAAATATTCATTATTTGGTAAGATGTAAATAAAGGCTGCGTATGATCAATAAATCCTACATGACTTATTACACGCAAAACGCGTTTTTGGAGTAAATGAATTTTAGCAAGGTATATATTCGGGGCCCTTCCCCAGACGACATTACAATAAGTAATATATGGGTATATAAACATGTAATACAGGTTTAACAATGATTTGTTATCTAATTTGTTTGTCACCTTTTTATAATACCAATATTCTAAGACATTTTATTTGATATATATTTAATGTGTGTGCTCCAATTCAATGTATTATTTATAAGCAAACCCAAAAACTTTATCTCATGTACAGTGTTAATTTGTATGCCGTCTATACAAATGTTATTACACCTCTCTCTTATACTGATCGTATTACTAAAGGTCACTGTGTGAGTTTTCTGTATATTCAAAGAAAGTTTATTAATGTTAAGCCATAAAGATAGTTTTTTTATTTCAGAGTTCAGAACATTTTCCATTTCATCTATATTGTTGCCTTGTATAAAGATGCTCGTGTCATCAGCAAACATAATGGTAAACGTTGTGTCAGATAAAGTAGATAAATCATTTATATAGATAAGAAAGAGTAAAGGTCCCAGAATTGAACCCTGCGGAACACCACGTTATGTTTTTAAGGGAAGATTTTGTTCCATAGAATTTTACTCGTTGTTGTCTGTTACTTAAAAAGTTACGAATCCATTGGAGTATATTTCCTCTGATTCCATAATTAATTTTCTCAATAATATATTATGATTAACGGTATCAAAGGCTTTGGCTAAATCCAGAAATAACCCAATTACGTGCTCTTAGGTATCAATTGCCTTACTAATTTTGTCAATTAGCAATGAAATAGCCATATCAGTGGAATATCCTTATATTTCTTGGTCGGATCCTTCTTTAACTTCTCATATGTCGCTTCGTCACTTAGCATTTCTTTCATTTTTTCCTGGTATTCTTTCGTTTCCATGATGACTGTGGCCTTTCCCTTGTCCGCTGGGAGTATGGTGATGGACTTCTCCTTTTGCAGCTCTTTCAAAGCTGTTCTTTCTTGTCTGGTTAGGTTCTGTTTTGGAACTTTTGCTGATTTCAGAACTCCCGCGATATCTGCACGAAGTTTGTCTTTTTGTTCTTGTGGTAGTTTCCATGTCGCTTGTTCTGCCGCTACGACGAACTCCTCGGTTGGTACTTTTTTTGGCGTTACCGCGTAATTTAGTCCCTTCGCTAATATCTTATTCTGGGCCCCAGACAGTTTGTATTTCGACAGATTTATCACCCACCTTTTTAGCTGTGTTCCGGTAAGGTCAACTTCGTTTGTTCTGTCTCTCTTCGCTTCCAAGCGCCGAATTTGTTGTTGATGGCGCCATTTTGTTTTCTCATGCGTACTCTCGCTGACATGCGCGGTGTGGCGCGTGACGTTTTGTTGTTCTTCCCTTGACAACGAAGTAAACAGCTTCGTTTCTAGGGCGAGTTTCTTCTCTTTAAACGTGTCCAATTTGTTGTTTATGACACGTATTCTCTCTACGAACTGCCTCACGTGTACGATGACGTCATTCAGCGTCATAGGTACTGATGAAGTCGACGTGACACGTCAACGAAAGCCTCTACCAGGTAATTTAACATGATTCTTGGATATGAAAAATGAAAATTTCTAATTTTAAAACGAACTATCCTGAAGAATGTTCAGTAATAGTTTTACATAGATCTAGTGTTGCACCATTTATTCCATAATAACAATTTAGTTTTTGTAATAATATGTTATGATCAATTGTGTCAAAGGCTTTAGAAAGGTCTAGGTATATGTTTATTGGAGTTGCTGATTGGTCAAGTTGTTGGACAACTCCGTTTATTATTTCCAGAGTGGCAAGTTCCGTAGAATGGTTTTCATAAACCAGTACCGATTCTCATAGTATTATAAGTTATTGGAATTAAAATGTTCGTGTATTTGATTAAACTTAAATCTTTCAAATATCTTGTCAATCTGTGCATCTCACTTTCAACTTGTGGGAACCATAAAGAACTACAAGTATGACTCTCAGAATAATGATTACAATTTGGAACAAAACATCACCATGCTAGCAGATCGGACTGGAGACATTGGAACCAGCGTTGCAGCGTGACGTCACACTTCGGTGCTCTTTTTAATTTTAAATTAATGTATTAGTTCTTGGAGTGAATATACATATTGGATAAAGATATCCGGGGTGGAAGATAGACGGTTACACCGGCGACGACCGCACCTTATTAATATTACATAGTTACCCCTTGGGGTATATTGTCAGCATTGATGGTCTCGTTACACAAAACGCACACACACTTCCGACGACAACTGTAACAGCTATCGAATAACATTATTAGTTTCACGTTGTTGTTATTTATTACTACATAACGTTTACCCCGATACAACCACTCCATATAAATATTCGCAACGCTTTCAACCGAAGACCCCCCACCCTGTAAGCGTGACGTACTTAATGAATGGCCGTAAGCGATAATTATGTCGGCCGCGTGGCCTAATGGATAAGGCGTCTGACTTCGAATCAGAAGATTGCGGGTTCGAGTCCCGTCGTGGTCAATTTTGGTGCTTTACAGGTGTATTTACATAAACATGATGGTTTATTTTTTGCCAATAGCTGTTGCTATGTTACAGTTCCAAATTGTTGTAATTTGGGGTGCAGTTGGTCTGACGGGAGAGCAGTCAGAGATCTCAGAGAGGTTTAGAAAACCTGATGTCTGAATGGGGTGTGCAGATCAAATTTTTTGGCAGCTTGCAGTAGCAGGCTGAAACACGCACCCCACCAATCAACCACGCTAAATCACAATGTAACGCAAAGTCTACTTGATTATTTATTATCACTAGCAAAAATGCA